>CM035162.1:83456777-83833180 GCA_020205615.1 Panax quinquefolius
ATTTTGAAGTTTTCTTGAAAACTCAACTTACATCAAGCTAAAACAACGTACTATGTTCAAAACAATATTTAACCACATGCAAGGGTCATTTATATGCATATTCTAACCAAGGTAACATGCTCAGAATGATACAAGACTTCAAAAAGCAAAGGCACACGACGGCAAAGAAATGCGATCACATGCGATGCATGTATCTTATAGAAGTAAGCGTACCACTTACTTCGAAAGCAGAACTCAAAAATGAAGGCTCTGCTTCTGCAGAGCTTCATTCCAACCCGTGCCAAACTTGTAACCAGACAACTATAAGACTCCTAAACATGTATACAAGCTCAGATAATACAATGACATGCTAATCCATACCAATTACAGAGAATTCAAGTGATTGCAAGAATTTGACAAAACTTAAACTCAAGAACACAAAATTAGAATTTTACCTCTTGAAGCTTAAATGAATTCCTCAAAGCACAAACCAAATGCTCAGCTACTCACCCTCTCTATGTATACTTATCAGACAATCTTAGTAACCAAGAATAAGAAGAGGAATGTTCAATTTATAGAAAACCCATTACACAGATTTTAAAAATTCCCATTAAATCAAACCCATGGATTGAAGGATTGCATGAAGGTTAACAAGGAGTTGGTAAATGGTTGTTGATTTGCATCATTATGCCCACTCCCTCCATAAACATCATCTAGGAAGGCTTGGAAGAAGGAATAGGCCTTAGCCTTTTTTGTTTACACGTGAAGGAGAAATAAGAGCAAATGAGACACTCATTTTGGGACAAGGCTTAAATCTCAGCATTTGATAGCCAACTAATGCCACACACCATATGTTTAATACACATATTTGTATACTTAGATTTTAAATCCAATTGGGTGCATACATGGGTTTAAATGATATGGAAATATTATGTTAGCAATTTAGGGTATTAAATATAATCCATGTACATTTTGATAATGCAAATTTATGATTTAATTGAGTAGTGGCACACTATGTAACACCCCAGTCCCACATCGAAAGATAGGGGGAAAATTTGTGTGCATATAAGGAAATAAGTTACTACAAATAGTGCCTTCAAGTCATGACCTTTTGGGAGCCTGTGGTGGGCTAAGATGACCCAAGAAGATACTATTGGGCCAGTAGTTTGAGGCCTTATTTTGATTGATTTGATTCAGACTTGGGATTTGACCCGAGATTTGTTCCGGACTCGAGATTTGACCCGGGTTGTTTCATATGGTATCAAAGCCTACTCTCGAAAGCTCGGGTCGGGTCATCCGATCGGGTTGCCGGAGGTGGGGACACGAAGGCTGGTGGTATTATCCCACAATGGAGAGATGGAGGTCCGGAGGTGGGGACATGAAGCCAGCCAGTATTATCCCACAATGGCTAGAGAGGCAAAGATCTTTGGGCCGTGTGTGTGATCGGTTCTGACGGGGACGTCATAAATTTAAGTGGGGGAGTTTGTAACACCCCAGTCCCACATCGAAAGATAGGGGGAAAATTTGTGTGCATATAAGGAAATAAGTTACTACCAATAGTACCTTCAAGTCATGATCTTTTGAGAGCCTGTGGTGGGCTAAGATGACCCAAGAAGATTCTATTGGGCCAGTAGTTTGAGGCCTTATTTTGATTGATTTGATTCGGACTTGGGATTTGACCCGAGATTTGTTCCGGACTCGGGATTTGACCCGGGTTGTTTCACACTACATTATCATAACCCTTATTATACTATTTATTCACATAGTCATAAAATATGGATTAATGCACTACTCACATTACATGGTTACATAGACATCATTTGTATAACTTACACATTTCATTAATCTTATTATATAGTTTCCATGTTATATAATATAGTTACCACAAGGTGTCACACTACACATTCTTTTTAATGTAGTTACTAAACATTACTACATACCTTGCGCACATCAATTAAATAAATAATACATACTATAATTATGTAATTTACTTACTCACAATAACAATTAATAATCATATTAGTTAATCCCCATTAATAATTAATTAATATTCTACAATATCAATTAATATTTAATATTAATTAACTGTTCACTTGATAATTCCTTCGTTGATTAATATTATCATTAATAGTTTTCATCACTGTGCCACACAAGGCTTTTAACGAGTTCATCGCAACTCCATACATTTCCAATTATTCAATTATTTAATATAATTGAGTTAACTCATCATATAGCACAAAAATCATTTTAATTCAAATAAATATTCATTTTCATTAATATATTTATTTAATAAGACATGGAAATTCTCGGGTATTACAGTTCCTGGCGCCAAATCGATAACAAACTCGATCTCTCGGTCAGGCAGAAGTCCTGGAAAATCCTCCAGAAACACATCTACAAATTCCTTAACCACTGGTATCTCTTCCAGTTTCACCCCATTCCTTTGAGTATCGCCTATGTAAGCTAAATATCCTACACAACCTTGAGTCAACAACTTCTTGGCCTGCATAATCGTCACACATATCGCTTGTCTAGGCGATTTGCTACCATAGAAAGCTACTTTTGATGAAGTCATAAGGTTTACACATTTCTTTTGGCAATCAATTATCGATCCATAATTGAATAGCCAATCCATTCCCAATATAACATCAAACTCTCCAAGTTTAATCGGGATTAAATCTACTATCATGACATTCCCCTTAATATTCACCCTACAATTCTTGTATACGAACCTAACAGGAATCACCTCCCTATTCTCAATTTCTTTGTTTAAAGGAAAATTCAATTCTTCACTAGGCAATCCTAACCCTATAGCAAATTCATCACATATAAACGAGCAAGTAGCACCCTAATCAAATAATACATAAGCATCTATATCATTGATTGGGACAATACCTGACACAAAATCTTTTGATTGTACATCATCCTGCACAGTCATGTTGAAGGTTCTGACTGTGGGTCTGTTTGATAATGTTGGTCCAGCAATGGTTAATGTACCTCTAACTACTACCTCCCTTGCTTCCCGTTGTCTCTTCAGCTTTCTTCTTAGGGCACTCACGAGCAAAATGATCCTTTGACCCACATGTGTAGCAAACATTCTTCTTTGGTTGATGTTAATTTGGGGAAATGTGACCCTTCTGGCCACAGTTGAAGTATACACATTTACCCCTTAAGCACATGCCAATGTGATTCTTTCCGCATATAGCACAAGCTTCAAACTTCTTTTTCTGATGGCTATCTTGTTAGCTTCCAGCACCAATACTCGCATCCCACTTCCTCTTCAAGTTACTACTACCATTTCTACCACTACTACCACCATTCTTACCTTCACCCTCATTCTTCTTCTTTCTTTTTTCTTGATTGTACTTTATCACAGCCTCACCTCCACCCTCAGCGAGAATTTCCTTCTCAAGCATCGTTGCAAACGTCTTCAACTGGAACAAGGAGACTCTGCTATACAACCAGGGCTTCAGTCTTTGTTCAAACCTCCTCGCCTAGCGCTCATCTGTGTTCACTTGATATGGCGCAAACCTCGCCAACTCATTGAACCTTGTTGCATACTTCGACACTGTCATTGTGCCCTGCTTCAGCTCTAAAAACTGCACTTCCATATGATTCTTTGAACTCTCTGGGAAATATGTCTCGAAGAATATTTCCTTGAACCTTTCCCAAGTCATCACTCTCTGACCTCCTATAGTTTTATTGGCTTGCCACCAATAACTGGCCTCTGCTTTCAACATGAATATTGTAAAAAAGTCTTCTAGTTCTCACCAACCCTAGCAACATCAAATACCTTATCTATTTTCATGATCCAGGTTTGTGCGTCAACCGGATTCACGGTTCCATAGAATTCGGGTGGTCCAATCGCCTTGAAATCCTTAAAAGTTGCAGCTTGATTCTGCGATTGATTATGCAGTGCTCATGTCAGGAGTGTCACCAATTGCTGAACTAGGTTAGCTTCAACGTTGTTATTGTTGGTAGATCCCTTAGGGGTTTGTTGTCGTGGTTGTCGTCTTCTTGGAGGCATTTTCTGATTAAAATACACTTATTAGATTACTACTCAATTTATTTTTAAGTATTTTGTACTTAACTTACACATCAAAAGATCATCACATAACTCATAGCATCTTGAATAATTTTTTTTAACATTTTATTCATTTATCATCTTTTAGAAAGCATAAGAAAAATATCATCACTGCTATTTACATTACTTTCCTGAACTACTAAAGTTTCAGGATAACATCATCATCATCATCATATCCCATTGGTTATATAACACTTGGGATTTACATCTTATTTATCATATTATTAATCGCATATTAGGTACATTCCTTGTGATGTCCTACTAAAATGTTGCGTAACCTTACGACGCTCTTCTTCCATAATACAGAACATTGTTTTGCGATCTAACATGTACGGTGGCAACATCTCGAACTGAATCGAATAATACATAACTCGATCTTGAGCTCGATTAATCATGGTGTTGAATACACTATTCATTTCCTCCATCTTGATCTTCTTTGCTTGTGATTCCCCCTCTGCTACTCCTGCACGCTGAGAAGCTTTCTCAAACGCGTCTTCTGTAACGAATGTGATTTTTATAATTAATTAAAATATTTATTTGAGTTAGATAAATATTTTAGTTGATTTATTTATTGAATAATAAATATTTGATGTTGGTTGTTATGGCTTAATTTAATTAAGTGTTATAATTTGATAGATAATTTTATAATTGATGTGCATTTTATTATTAAAGTTTAATTGATTTTACTAATAAAATAATTTTAAATTATTTAAGTGTGACATTAGAAATATGTTATATGTCATAGTAAATTAATAATAGTTTATAATGAATAGCCTAACCATTGGATTGCTTAACTAATGATGGAAAAGTGAGGTTATGCTACTAAGATGGCTTAATGTGATATTGGTCATGCATGTAAGAGTTTTGTAACATAAGCCCTATGTTATTAGTGAGGGTTACTATTATATTAATTATTAATATAACTACTACCCAAATGAAGAGTTACACAAGAAGAAATCCTAGAGTTTTTTTATAGCAAGAGTCTTGGTGGAAGAGAGAAATAGAGAAATAGAAAAATTGAGAGAGATAGAGAGAAATAGAGGAATTGAGGTGAGCTAGAAGAAGAAGAAGAAGAAGAAGAAGAAGAAGAAGAAGAAGAAGAAGAAGAAGAAAAAGCTAGAAGAAGGTAACTTCTAAACTCTTATTTAATCTTTGATTTTTTTGGGTAGATTTATGTTTTAGGGTAGTAGATCATGCTTAATCTTGTTTGTATTGGTTTAATCTTGGATTATCAAGAATCAAACAAGAGGATTCAAGAAAGAAAATGAAATGGAAAGAAAATTTGAAGAACAAAATTCGTAGGTTTTGAGTAATTGTGGACAGATCTTGTGAAATTCATACCTCTTTGGGTATAATGAGTTAGAAAGTGAGCCTTACATCAAATTGAAGATATGGAAGTAAGCTATATTCTGAAAGTGGAATCACATGAAAACTCTTTGTAGATTTCTTGCAATGTCTATTTTAGTAAGGCTGGTTTGAAGGGAAAATAATCTACCCAGAAAATCAAAACTCTTACAGTTTCTGACTTTGAACAATTCATATAAATTCGTGTGTTTTGAATCTGAAGAAACTTTAAACTGAAACGTTGTAGATATAGAAGCTTACTAGCCAGACTCGCGTGATTGAGCCATTTAATGGACCGGATCATGTCCGAAATAAATTGTTTAGTAAGGATGTCCAGAAAATGAAATTTTCTAGACTAGTTGATGAATTGCAGAATCTGGTTTAGATGGATAAGGGTCTGACTTTAAGGCCTAGATGAGGTTGTAGTACACTGATTAAGAGTTAATTCAATATAAGAAGGAACAAAAATGGACATGTAACGAAGGAGTTACGTTAAAAACGAAAATAATGTTTTGTTAAAGAAATTGTGAAGATGAGTTTTATAATTCTGTTTGAATTAAGATTTTGGGTGATGGTATATTTTGATGATTAAAAATATGTTTTGACATATGTAATGAGTATAGATATGTGTTATCATATTCTATGCATAATTAACCATTTAAGATCAAGAGTTGAGATAAGTTAATGTGTGCACATAACGTGCTCGATAAAATGCCTAAGAGTAATAGTGCTTCTAAACTTTGGTATACAAAGTGTCTAACTAATGGCTAATATTGGATATCTGAGTATGAAAAGATGATAATACAAGAATAATAATGGAAAGAAATCGAAAAAGGCAATTTTTGATTTTTGAAGGAAAATTAAACATGTAAACAATGTGTTGAATATGCATTTTTGAAACCAAAGTGGTATAATAAAATGGTGTGATATACACACATTAAACTACAAGTGTGATAGTCTAGCATGTGTGGTGATGAAAATGAAAATAAAATCGAGTTGCATATAAAATAGTTAGATGTCTATAAAGACATTATAAAGGATAATAAGATAGAGTAAGGTCTTACAATAAATTTGACCCTGAGATTGAGTATTGATTTTATTTATTATCAATCTCACATACAATGTAGGTTGTGCAAGGACGCGAAGTATTAGCGTGTTGGTAAAACTCCGGTAAAGGCAAGTCTTTTAGTTCCTATTTGCTATGTGAACTTGATGATTAACTGTTTTAAATCTTTATTGCAAAGAGCATAATGTGTTGTATATATATTAAAAGTATGAAACGTTAAAGTCAATTTATGACTACGTTGATTGAGTATTGAATGATGATTGAGTAAGGAACTCAATCTCTTTACTTGTTATATGAACTAAAGCATGTATATTATGTTAGTCCAATGTTTATGAGATGTATGATAAGCATGTTATTATGTGCTACGTGATACATGAAAACTATTAGATTTGTTGGGCTGTCGAGCTCAACCTTGCAAATAACCATTTTTACAGGTAAAGGATTGAAGGTAACACTATGTGGTACTTGAAAGACATGAATCAGATGTAATACACAAAGATTATTATTTTAGCTAAAGTTTTTATTCCTTTAAACCATGATTAGGGTTCATGAGATGTACTCAATGTTTTATGATATATATTTTATGTTGAGGTATAAAGTTAAAGTTTGAGTTGTCTGATGTATAAAAGATATCGATTTGATATGTAAGTATATACATATTAACTCTGATAAAGTGAATCATGGATTATATATGATTTAAAGACGTGTAGATGATAAACGTTTTGATTCAGGGAATTAAAGTAAGAAGATAGAAAAGTTTAAATTATTCCGCATCTTATTAAGTTTAACGTCGAATAATGATGTAAAAATCAGAAGTTAGACGTGTTATTAACGATCGAAGTCGAGAATTAAATTATTTAAATTTTGGGGTCGTTACAGTTGGTATTAAAGATGTAGGTTATAAACCTTAGGTAGGAGTACCGTAGGCTATAACCTTAGAGAAGGAATGTGAAGATAATGAAAGAATAAGCTCAGATAGAGTTTGAACAATAAGAAGTAATTTAAGAAACGTATAGAGAAGGGATTAAAACATGCGTGAGAGGATTCAAAAAAGAATCTCGCAGAGTTATGGGGTTACCAAACTCCAATAATAAGAATGTAAGGTGATAATAAATAGACAATGTCTATAAGAAGAGAATGATAAAGAAGTTAAGAATAAAAGTTATAGTTAAGTATGGTATAGTTGTACTCTTTAGTAGTTGATGTATGATATCTGGGCTAAACAATTCCGTCATAGAGCGAGGTATATATGAACTAACAACTCAGAACCTAGTTTGTTGGTTGTTTGTGGGAAACCACTCAGCGTACCATATTGAAACTATTAGAGACTCGATGTTTACCAAGTATAGAAAATGGATATGTATAATGAAAATGTGGATGTGAGGGCCCCGGATCCGAGGTCCTGAATCACCGCGGATCCGGTTTGATCATTCTAACACTATTACTATATTTGCGGAAGATATAAACATAAATTGTTTATACAATAACTTTACACACTATTCCCCAAGGTCGAGTAACCTTAACTTAATACACAAATCATAACTATCTAACATAATACATTATTATCAAACTATACTATTACAAATTAGTTGCACATTTTATCCCAAGCTGAACTTGGCATTATTCTTTTCCTGTATCCAAACGCATTCGCCTTATCTGCAATGTTTTATCATGATATAGCAAGGGTGAGCATGAAAGTTGCTCAGCAAGTTTAAATTCAATAATATAACGATATATCATGATTGAAAGAGTCTGAATAATAAGCTGGCTATAATTCAACAATATAATTGTGAACTAGTAGGAACAAATTTATGACTGAACAAGTATTATACATGAAAAAATATATCTGAACCAACTGGTAATGAAGGTGATCAGCCTTTCATACCTGACTTATACATGCAATATGTACAGAGTACAATTCATGGCAACCAGCAATGATTAACCATAAGCTTATCCGAATGAAACACTCTTAGTAGAGTTAAGTAAAAACAAACTTGCCTGAACCGTTGATTACCGCTACACAATTTATATCGCTTTATTCGAAGACCTAATATTAGCAATATAGATCTCCAATATTAGAATAATATCATCACAATATAATACTATAATATATATATATATATATATATATATATATATATATATATATATACATAGAATAACCTAAACACATAACACATAACACATAAACCTATCAGTCTACAACACACATAGGGCCCGATATCAAGTCAAACTATTGCAGTCTGAGTTGAACCCGACACAATTCTAACATCTTGACGGTCTAGTCGGACTTTTATCGAGTTTAAGTTCAATTAAACTCTACCTAACACTTAACAATTACCTCAGATAATTTTAATATTAGTCGAAATATTTTTTGTAAGCTCGTAATAATTTTTAAATAATTATTACTATTTATCTTGATTTTTCAATCATTAAAAACGTACTTAAATGAATTAAATATCACTTAATTCCTTTATCATTAATATTTATTTATTATCAAATATTAATGAAATACATGTCATAATATTATAATATATTTATAATACTTCAAAGTATTTTTAATTCCTTAAAATCATATTTGTATGATTTTTAAACACTTAAATCTATTATCCGATAATTGTTTTTAATATTAAAATATTAATATTTTCATGATTAAAATATCAAAAGTTATAGGTTATAACTTAAAATATTTTTATAATGCTTAAATCATTTTCATATGATTTTTAAATCATTTATTCTATTTTCTCTTTATTTATTTAATATAGTTATTAAATAAACTAATTATAATTAATATTGATTAATTAATGAAATTCATCCTAAAATATTAAAAGTCACAAAAAATAACTTAAAATATTTTCTTTTTACCATAATATTTTCTTTTATGATTTTTATGAATTAAAACCATTTTTAAATAATTTATTTAATATTATAATTAAATAAATAAATACCTTTTATATTCCAAAAATATTAAATATTTATGAAATATACTCAAAATAGTTTAAAACTATTTTTCAGACTTTAAAATAATTTTTCATAATTTATTATGTATTTTTAATAATTAAAATCTATTTATTTTGATTTATTTATTTAAAACAATCATTTTCGGAAATTAATAATTAATTTTCTAAATTATCTGTCGCTAAAGGCGTTATAGGCAACATATCCGTCGCTAATAGTGTTCTTCACGTGTTCTTGAGTCTTCATGTCAGTGTGTATGCTAGCTAGTTTGACCACAATTAAAACTTATATGTTGTTGTTATCTGGGCTGTTTAATGCAATACTATGGTAGTACAGATGTAGTACTACAATCTTAAATACATTCCATGGTCAAAACATAACCAAGATTCAAGATCCAAGCTCCAGAAGAACATGTCGAATTTTCTTCATTTCACTGGTTTTCCGAAATGAAGAACAGATTCTGTACCACCGCTGATTCTTTGTAACTTTGATTCTAGAGCTTGTTTGTGTGATCTAAAGGTTTGATCGTGTAGAACACATGTCAAAGTTCAACAACAAATCATCATATTAACTTAACAACATCCAAACCGTAAGATCTAAGCCGGTCAAAAACTTGTCAGAGATCCGATTCTTGAAGATCTGGGTTACCCAGATTCTTCATCCGGCGAGTAGGTCAACGCTATTTTGACCAAGGATTTCTATGATTCTGTTACGGATTTTGGTGATCTAAAGCCTTGGATATATAGTTTACACAACAGGCTACAACAAGTAAACAACAACATGGTAAAGCAATTAAACCACAACAAGATCAGAAGGATAGAAAATCTTGTCAGGCACTGTTGGAAAATCTGGGTTACCCGGATTCACATTTTCGTGGTCAGTCAACGCCTTTTGACCACTTGTAACTTACGATCTAGATATGCTATGACCCTGACTCAAGTTGAAAAACAAAGACCTCTGACATTCGACTGTCTGGCCATTATTTTCTAGTTTTCCAGATTTGCTTAAAACTTGATTTCGTGTATCTAGAGGTTATAGATTCATGATCTATCAACCCAGATCTGTAAAGGACACCCTATTACATAACTTTAACCAATCAATTACAACATCAAACATAAGATCATTGATTTCAAAAATTTTAGGGTTTATACCTTTCTTATTTGATCTGGCTTCTGATCTTCATGATCTGTTATTGGAAGGCTAATAGGTCAACTCTATTTTGACCAAGGATTTCTATGATTCTGTTACAGATTTTGGTGGCCTAAAGCCTTGGATATGTAGTTTACACAACAGGCTACAACAAGCAAACAACAACATGGTAAAACACTTAAACCACAGCAAGATCAGAAGGATAGAACATCTTGTCAGACACTATTGGGAAATCTGGGTTACCCAGATTCACAGTTTCGTGGTCAGTCAACACCTTTTGACCACTTGTAACTTACGATCTAGATATGCTATGACCCTGACTCAAGTTGACGAACAAAGACCACATGGCATACTACAGATTCATAACATAAAACACCATAAACATCTACTACATAAAGATTTAAGACCTCTGACATTCGACTATTAGGCCATAATTTTCCAGTTTTCCAGATTTGCTTAAAACTTGATTTCGTGCATCTAGAGGTTATAGATCCATGATCTATCAACCCAGATCACTAAAGGACACCCTATTGCATAACTTTAACCAATCAATTACAACATCAAACATAAGATCATTGATTTCAAAAATTTTAGGGTTTATACCTTTCTTATTTGATCTAGCTTCTGATCTTCATGATCTGTTATTGGAAGGCTAATAGGCTAAGTTAGCTTTTATTCTCATTCTCTCTCACTCTTAGTCCCGAAAATGAAGTGAGAGAATGGGCTTGGATAAAATGAAAATGAAAGTGGCCTTTTCTTTCTCTTTAATCTATATAATTGATATGATTCAATGTATTGGATTGCAATAGATGGATGATAAATGACACATATCTAGGGCTAGGGCTAGGGTTAGATCACCAACCCAATATATGGCAAGGTTTGAAAGTTAAGTCCAATAATGCAATAAGGGTAAATAGGTCATTTTGCACACAAAATTAATGGCATTTTGGACATTGGCCAAACCCTTAGGGTTTAGGGCTTGGGAGGGTTTAAGGTTTGGAAAACTTTTAGGATTTAGGGTTTGAACCCTCAAGTTTAGCAATTTGATTTTCTAAAATTTCCAATTTAGGTTTCCAAAAATAGAAAATTAATATTTCTAAATTATAATTAGGATTTTTTAATTATATTAAAATTCCTTAATCATAATTTAAATCTTGCTAATTAGGATTAACATTTCCTAATTAAAATTGCTAATTACGCAATTAGGGTCGAAATGGTCATTAGGATTTATAACCCACGAATTAGGATTTTAATGAGAAAAATAATATTTCTAATTTCGAAATTAGGTTTCCTAATTAGATT
The DNA here is from genome assembly GCA_020205615.1 of Panax quinquefolius. Classification (NCBI taxonomy): domain Eukaryota; kingdom Viridiplantae; phylum Streptophyta; class Magnoliopsida; order Apiales; family Araliaceae; genus Panax; species Panax quinquefolius. The sequence goes on from CM035162.1 coordinate 83,468,660, forward strand.
AGGGTTTCCTAATTACTTAACTTGAAAATTAGGATTAGGGTTTCCTAATTATCATTATAAATATTAAATTAATACTTAGGTTTTTCCTAATTATAAAATTAGAGTTTCATATCCCGAAGTTAGGGTTTTCTAAATAAATTAGGGTTTCCAGTAAATCTTTAGGGTTTTCCCTAATTTGATTATAACGTTAAACCTTATACATAGCATTCATATTCCCAAACTAGGGTTTCATTCACCGAACACATATACACAGAACATATTCACGTATACACTTAATCTTGAATAATTCACCTAAATCCTTCACAGAATTTTGAAATCCTCAAAATTCTATCTTAAAAATATCAAACGCATACACTAATTTTCTGTCTAGGTTCTAATTTTAAACCTTAAATCAATTAATTAATCTTTTAAAAATTTTCAAATTCTCGGGTTGTCATAGTGGAACTCGATTGGGATTTGAGCAATGTAAATGAAGTTGGAAATTCTTAAAGAAGGAATTGTTATATAAACAAGAAGATTCAAATAAGAATCTTGAAGAGATATGTAGATAAGAAATGGGAGTTACCTAACTCCAATAGCCAAGATAACGAATAATGTCGTAAATGAAAGGAAAGAAAGGGTATCGTAAAATAAAACGATCACGAGTTAACAAATTTTTTTTAAGGGAGATGATTATAGAATAAGATCACGACGTGATCAGTTTAAGTTATAAAAGAAAGATGATCTGTAATGTTTGAATAATTATAGCTTAATGCTATGAAGATGGAGTACTATGAAATAGTACGAGATAACTCACGAGGAGTTATATATGATGTGATACGAGGAATTCGTATCGAGCAAAGAGCAAGTTAAGAGTAAGATAGAGTTAGGTGGGATTTCAATTGAGGACTCATGTGATGGCTGAGTTGTACAAATCTTTGTATGGGCGAGGGTTTTGTGCTTGCACTCAGTTTATCATATTGATAATCATTGGAATGTTGGTGCCACGCTATCAATGTATATGTGGCGAAAAGGTGATTCTTTTCTCATGTGTATGTTTGATAGTTAGAAACTATTAAGATTAGACAGATATTATTAGGATTAGGCGCGGTTCTTAAAACTAATGCATATGGTAAGTTCGTGACTTATAATAATATGGTATGTTTTGAACCCCTCAGCGAATGGACGCCTATGGTTTGACTAGGATAAGTTCTTAAACTCATATTATTGTGGCAAGTCCTGAACTTCCAATGTGCGGTATGTTTGATGAACTGGGGTATAATTAAGTTATGAATGAAGAATTGAGGATTATGGGAATAGATAGAATTATTAAGCAATGGATCAGTATAGAAAGTGGAGACATAAGTTTTTTCAAATCTTCTAGCTATGCTAGACTTCAAATTTTTTGACATCAAACTAAATTTGCACTATGTGCCTTTTAAAAATGAATTTTTACTCTCAACGCATGGTGACAAATGTTTATGTGTGGACTTCGGGACACTGACACATCGTTACCTATTGAGATATGATATCACTAAAACTGATTTTCAAAGATTTTTGAAATGTTTAAAGAATAGTCTATGCTAATTGTTTCGGCTAGACGAAAATGATTTGCAAAATATCAAAATGTATTTTATATCATTAATGCATCATGGAACCTGGTGCAAAGATGATAAAAACGATGGAGTTATCAATGCAGAATTTCTTAGTATTGGATGTGATCTAAGGATCTTCAGCTATGGTATGATGTAGTATGACAAAGTCACAAAATGACGGAATCCTCAAATGGACTGTAAATACAGTGCGGTATTATGACGTCATAAAAAGATTTTTGAGATTTATTTAAGATATGGGAATATATATATATATATATATATGTATATTTCGATTGATGTCCGAATTATTGTAGAAGTCTATGCTATTTGATTCAGCTAGACGATTATTGAAAGATGTTCATGAAATTCAAAAGTTCATTGAAAAGTTATGCCAAACCAAATTGTTTTGGTGCGGATTCAGATGTTGAAAAGCTGAGGTGAACAACCCTATAAGGGGACATGTTTTCGGGGACAATGGTTCTGAGCGTAACGCATATTGTGACTCCCCCAAAATAGGTATCTACATCACCCATCTTGGGTCGCCAGATACATGGTACAGAATACAAATACAAACTAATTATACAACAGTCGTGTAAAATACGACAAAACATAGGTTGTGAGTTTTAATATAAATATTGTCATCTAGACAATATCCACACTCAATGGAGTCCTCATTACATTTATTATCACACTATTTCACGTAATAGTGAGGACTACTAATGCACCATCTAGGACCATCTCTCTCGTTTCTCCGACTAGTCCCACCACGTTCTCATTTCTTCAAGAGAACAAAGAAAGAAAGGGTGAGCTCAACTAGCCCAAAGAAGAAATATTATGACTAAGATAATGCAGAATAAATTATCCTTAGCCTTCAACAATGTTAAACTGATACAATATAACAAACATCAAGTTTAACTGCAGCGGAACAAGCAATCCATTAAAAGAGTCAAGTAGAACATAATGTCTAATATCTCATCTAGATTAAAAGTCCATCGTTGATATTTTATTCCTGTAATACTCATCAACAGTTCTTTGTTATACTCAAGACAAATAGAACTTTCATCACTTGTCTTCACCTGAACCACCAAAGATGTTAGTTAAATTCACAATTCATATTTATAATAATGTGAATTTAAAGTTCCTTCTTGCCACAAAGGCTTAATAGAACGTTTACTCAATATCCTTACCTCAAAGGCAAAAGATATTCAAATGTAATAACAATGATCATACCAATCAATTGCCTATCTTTGCACTACGGGCCAAAGATATTCAACTATAAAACCAATAGTCATGATCATACCAATCAATTGCCTGTCAGTACACTACGACCAAAGACATTCAACTGTTAACTAATGGTCATGATCCTGCCTATCACATCATTGAATTATCCATGCACTACGGCCAATGATATTCGTTAGTATCACTAGTGGTCATGATCATGTCATACACCGTCCATCTTCGCACTACTGTCAAAGCTATCAAACAATGAGATCATCTTTGCACTACGAAGCCAAAGATATTCAACAACATATCATCTTTTGCACTACAAAGCCAAAGACATACAACTCAAAACCAATAACCAACAAAGATAATAAAGAATGGAATAATAAAAGAATTTCAAATGTATGCAAGATTTCAGATATAGACAAAGTTATTCCAACATAATAATAAAGAATGGAATAATAAAAGAATTTCACCATGTATGCAAGATTTATGATGAGCATGTTATTCCAACATAATAATAAAGAATGGAATAATGAAGAATTTCACCATGCGTGCGATAGACCGCATCGCATGCAAGTTATTACCAATGTAATAAATAAATAATGGAACCAGTCCCCCGTAAAATGCATAGATGTGATATTCCGGCGTATAATAAATATTGGAACCAGTCCTACATAAACACACGCATGGATATTCCGATAGAATAATAAAGAACGGAATAATAAATAATGGAACCAGTCAAAGTAAATTCAGACCGACAAGATATTCCAAGCCGAATAATAAAGAACTAATAATAGAAGAATTTCACCATGTATGCGGTACTTTCAGATAAACAAAGTTATTCCAACATAATAATAAAGAATGGAATAATATAAGAATTTCACCATGTATGCGGTAGAAGATGATAGAAAAGTTATTCCAACATAATAATATAGAATGGAATAATAGAAGAATTTCACCATGTATGCGGTACTTCGCATAGACAGGTTATTCCAACATAATAGTAAAGAATGGAATAATAGAATAATTTCACCAAGTATAGGGTAGTCCGCGTATACAAGTTATTCCAACAGAATAATAAAGAATGGAATAACAGAAGTTCTCTTCATGAATACAAAAGAAATAATACCCCTTACAAGTACAACAAATAATATCCCTTATTTTGAAAGAAGAGTATTCTGACTGTATTCTGACTGGTAGGGCGAGGTTATACTCGAAGAAAACTTTCACTACGCTCAAAGCTTTCTTAAACTCTAAAGAAATACGCTCAAGATTATAGAAGAAGAATTCTCTCTATAGTTTCTCTCTAGAGTTTCAAAGAATTAATTAAGAAATAATGAATGAATGAGCTTCTATTTATGAAGAATGGATCAACGTAAGTAACTAATTCATGAACGGTCCAGATTGATTTACTTTTAATCTGACGGTCCATATTTTAAAGCAAAATCTTTTAAATAAAATATAATATATTCTATTTATAATCTAATAAAACGAATAACTTTATAAAAGTATTCTGCTTTATATAAAAAGATTTACTATGCATACACTATGTAACACAATTCATAATAAAATATAATATATTCTATTTATAGAATAACTTTATAAAAGTATTCATTTTATATAAAAAGATTTTACTATGCAAAACACTATTCATAATAGAATATAATATATTCTATTTATAGAATAACTTTATAAAAGTATTCTGTTTTATATAAAAAGATTTTACTATTAAAACTTAAAACCAACGATCCATATTGATTTACTATTATAATTTCAACTAACGGTCTGAAAAATTAGCACATCTCCTCATGGAATAATATTGTACCCAAAAATGATTAAGACCGAAAAGAAATATATTTTTCGTGTGAATAGTACCCCGTGAATAGTACTTCGGGAGTAGTACCCTGTGAATAGTACTCTGACACAAAAAGTATCCCAAATACCCGAGTGAACAATACTAGAGTGAATAGTAATCAGGTGAATAGTAACCCGTGAATAGTAACTCGTGAATAGTACTTCGACACGAAAAATACCCCAAATACCCGAGTGAATAATATTCAGGTGAATAGTAATTTAGGTGAATAGTAACCTATGAATAGTAACTCGTGAATAGTACTCCGATACAAAAAGTGCCCCAAATACTCGAGTGAACAATACTAAAGTAAATAGTAACCAGGTATTTTATGACAACTTGTCTACTTTGAAAAATTTTCACATATCACCCTTAACTTTAAACTTTTATCAATTTAACTATTTACCAAAATAGAAAAATTGAATACTTTTATTTCAAAAAATTCGGGGTCTCACACATATAGTCGTTACAAAACACTACGTTGCGGCCCAACGTAGTGGTACAATAGGCTGGCCACCTAGTGTACGTGAGGAGGGTGTTTTCAGTCTTTGTGATTGATAAACACTCTAGTTTGCAGTGTGAAGGATTAAGTTGAAGCACTAATAAACCAAGAATAGAGTTCACGGTCTTGTGACCCCTCAACATAATTTGGAATCTTTTAAATTCTTGTTATTCATACCGCTTTCTAATTATTGAGCAATTGTGGAAGATTCTTATTATTCTGAATGGTGAAAGTGGAAAGGATGAGAAAATTAAAAAAAACTTAATAATTTTAAGAAAGAAATTAAATTCCAGAAAAGAAGAGAAATGTGAAACTCTTAGAAGATGAAGAGGTGGGGAATACGATGATCTTAGAAAGATCCTAAGAGAAAGAATTTGGTTGTAGAACCTAATGAATGAATAAAGTATTAACATAAAATCTATTTTGATAGATTGACTGAATGAAGATTAATAAATAAAAATTTCGAGGATGAAATTCTTAGAAGAATGGGTGAATATAATTTCCTGAGTGTTTATGATAACGATCCTTAGAGAAGGAAATGAATGTGTTAAAGAATATATAATACTCAAAATATAATTGAGTTCAAGTAAATGTTATAAAATAAAAACTTTCAAGAATTGTTGAGAGGAACATAAAATATAGAACCTATGTTAAGGTAATGCGTTGAAGTTGTTCTACAATAGACTTCTAAAAGAGATGAGATGAAAACTAGGTAAGGGAGATTTCGGTGATTCCGAGGACGGAATCCTAATAAGGAGGGAAAAATGTAACGAATGTGATTTTTATAATTAATTAAAATATTTATTTGAGTTAGATAAATATTTTAGTTGATTTATTTATTGAATAATAAATATTTGATGTTGGTTGTTATGACTTAATTTAATTAAGCGTTATAATTTGATAGATAATTTTATAATTGATGTGCATTTTATTATTAAAGTTTAATTGATTTTACTAATAAAATAATTTTAAATTATTTAAATGTGACATTAGAAATATGTTATATGTCATAGTAAAGTAATAATAGTATATAATGAATAGCCTAACCATTGGATTGCTTAACTAATGATGGAAAAGTGAGGTTATGCTACTAAAATGGCTTAATGTGATATTGGTCATGCATGTAAGAGTTTTGTAACATAAGCCTTATGTTATTAATGAGGGTTACTATTATATTAATTATTAACATAATTTTTACCCAAATGAAGAGTTACACAAGAAGAAATCCTAGAGTTTTTTTTATAGCAAGAGTCTTGGTGGAAGAGAGAAATAGAGAAATAGAGAAATTGAGAGAGATAGAGAGAAATAGAGGAATTGAGATGAGCTAGAAGAAGAAGAAGAAGCTATAAGAAGGTAACTTCTAAACTCTTATTTAATCTTTAATTTTTTTTGGGTAGATTTATGTTCTAGGGTAGTAGATCATGCTTAATCTTGTTTGTATTGGTTTAATCTTGGATTATCAAGAATCAAACAAGAGGATTCAAGAAAGAAAATGAAATGGAAAGAAAATTTGAAGAACAAAATTCGTAGGTTTTGAGTAATTGTGGACAGATCTTGTGAAATTCATACCTCTTTGGGTATAATGAGTTAGAAAGTGAGCCTTATATCAAATCGAAGATATTGAAGTAAGCTATATTCTGAAAGTGTAATCACATGAAAACTCTCTGTAGATTTCTTGCAATGTCTATTTTAGTAAGGCTGGTCTGAAGGGAAAATAATCTACCCAGAAAATCAAAACTGTTACGGTTTTTGACTTTGAACAATTCATATATATTTGTGTGTTTTGAATCTGAAGAAACTTTAAACTGAAAAGTTGTAGATATGGAAGTTTACTAGTCAGACTCGCGAGATTGAGCCATTTAATTGACCGGATCATGTCTGAAATAAATTGTTTAGTAAGGATGTCCAGAAAATAAAAATTTCTAGACTAGTTGGAATTGCAGAATCTGGTTTAGATGGATAAGGGTCTGACTTTAAGGCCTAGATGAGGTTGTAGTACACTGAGTAAAGTTTAATTCTATATAAGAAGGAACAAAAACGGACATGTAACGAAGGAGTTACGTTAAAAATGAAAACAACATTTTGTTAAAGAAATTGTGAAGATGAGTTTTATAATTCTGTTTGAATTAAGATTTTGGGTGATGGTATATTTTGATGATTAAAAATATGTTTTGACATATGTAATGAGTATAGATATGTGTTATCATATTCTATGCATAATTAACCGTTTAAGATCAAGAGTTGAGATAAGTTAATGTGTGCATATAACGTGCTCGATAAAATGCCTAAGAGTAATAGTGTTTCTAAACTTTGGTATACAAAGTGTCTAACTAATGGCTAATATTGGATATCTGAGTATGAAAAGATGATAATACAAGAATAATAATTGAAAGAAATCGAAAAGGACAATTTTTGATTTTTGAAGGAAAATTAAACATGTAAACAATGTGTTGAATATGCATTTTTGAAACCAAAGTGGTATAATAAAATGGTGTGATATACGCACATTAAACTACAAGTGCGATAGTCTAGCATGTGTGGTGATGAAAATGAAAATAAAACCGAGTTGCATATAAAATAGTTAGATGTTTATAAAGACATTATAAAGGATAATAAGATAAAATAAGGTCTTAGAATAAATTTGACCATGAGATTGAGTATTGATTTTATTTATTATCAATCTCACACACAGTGTAGGTTATGCAAGGACGCGAAGTATTAGCGTGTTGGTAAAACGCCGGTAAAGGCAAGTCTTTCAGTTCCTATTTGCTATGTGAACTTGATGATTAACTATTTTAAATCTTTATTGCAAAGACCATGATGTGTTGTATATATATTGAAAGTATGAAACGTTAAAGTCAATTTATGACTACGTTGATTGAGTATTGAATGATGAATTAGTAAGGAACTCAATCTCTTTTCTTATTATATGAACTAAAGCATGTATGTTATGTTAGTCCAATGTTTATAAGATGTATGATAAGCATGTTATTATGTGCTACGTGATGCATGAAAATTGTTAGATTTGTTGGGCTGTCGAGCTCAACCTTGCAAATAACCATTTTTGTAGGTAAGGATTGAAGGTAACACTATGTGGTACTTGAAAGACATGAATCAGATGTAATACACAAAGATTATTATTTTAGCTAAAGTTTTTATTCCTTTAAACCATGATTAGGGTTCATGAGATGTACTCAATGTTTTATGATATATATTTTATGTTGAGGTATAAAGTTAAAGTTTGAGTTGTCTGATGTATAAAAGATATCAATTTGATATGTAAGTATATATATATTAACTCTGATAAAGTGAATCATGGATTATATATGATTCAAAGACATGTAGATGATAAAGGTTTTGATTTAAGGAATTAAAGTAAGAAGATAGAAAAGTTTAAATTATTCCGCATCTTATTAAGTTTAACGTCGAATAATGATGTAAAAATCAGAAGTTAGACGTGTTATTAACGATCGAAGTCGAGAATTAAATTATTTAAATTTTGGGGTCGTTACATCTTCAACTCTTGCTCTCTTGCCGGATTCTTCCTTTAATTTGTTCTTCACCTCCGCGATCTCCCCTGTCATTTACTCGTTCTCTCCTTCAGTGTTAATCAGCTACCATTCGGCATTACTCAGATGTCCATCTAGATCTCAGATCTCGTCGTCCTTCTGTGCCATTGAGATCTGCTGTCTAGCTAATATCTCTTCCAACTCCTCGACTCTATCCTGAAATTCCACATTGCGGTCGTATACTTTGTCATATATATGGGCTAAAATCGAGTTTAGTGGAAACTCGTCTTCCTTGTCATCCTCATCCCCATCCGACTGTGGTAGCTCAACGGGGTCCTCGTCATCCGTCTCTACCTCATCATCCTCATTAAGTAAACCTTCATGCTCAACCACTATAACCAACATAGATGACTCCCGTGGCAGTAGTTGCTCCAAAACCACCTGAATGTCATGAGGCTCCTCCTTTCTAGGCATCTGGGGTCCTTCCTCCCTAGCCTGACTGGATTCTCCTACATTAGCCATCCCGACAACAAAAGTTTAAGTTTTAATTACTAAGCATTACTACTCGACACTCACAAGCATATATGTTGTAATCACATAAGCACATAAGTGTTTTATTACTTCCTTCTTAAAACTCGATAAGAGTTTATCACCACTATCTTTTCAAAATGTTACTTCCTAAGGCTTTTCCCCAACCTAAGGTTTATAACCTGGCTTTGATACCAACTTGTGACACCTCGAAATCCGAATAATTCATTCCCACAAGATTTGGTGTTCACTTGATAAAAACATTCATTTCTAACTACCCAAATGTAATAAAATTTAACAATAAACTGTGACGCCCCCAAAATAGGTATACATCACTCATTCTGAGTTGCCAAATACATGGTACAGAAACAAATACAACTTCAATAATATAATTGTAGTGCAAAATACAACAACACATATACTGTGAGTTTGAATACAAATATTGTCTAATAGACAGTATACAAACTGAAAAGGAGTCCTCATTACAATTATTGATACACTATTTTACAAAATAGTGAGGACTACTAAAACAACTATCCTGAACCATCACTCCAAATCCCGGCTAGTTTCTGCTATGTTCTCACCTCCTGAGAAGAAAAATGGAACAAAAAGGAAAATGGTGAGCTCAACTAGTCAAGAAAAGAATATTTTGACTAAGATAATATACAACAATTTATCACTAGTCTTCAACAAGGAAAAATCTGATAAAATATAATAGACAACAAGTTTTAGATCAACAACTGCAGCGGAAACAACAATCCATTAGAAGAGTCAAGTAGAGAAAGAATTCTACTATCTTCTAAGATTTAAAAGTTAATCATCAATATTTTATCCCTGTAACATCAATCAATATACATCTTGAATCAAATATTCATCTTTGCACAACAGGCCAAAGATATTCATTTGTATCACCAGGTTATCATGTTCATCTCAACACTGCTCATCTTTGCACTACGGCCAAAGATATTCATTAGGTAATCATTCATCTTTTGCACTACAAAACAAAAGATATTCAAGAATATCATCATTTAGGACCGGGATGATGAAAAATATGTTAAAGAAAAAACGAATCTAGTGAGATAAAAGATCAAAGATTAGGGATTCGTACTTTAGTTTATCCAAGTTCAAAAATACTCCTTAATAACCAATTGTGAAGTAGAATTCAAAAAATAAAGATCAAAATATGAATACAATCAAAGATAGTAACCATAATAGACATCTTGGACAAAAAGGAATAGTAAAGATTTCGTGAATAAAGGTCAGATATCGTGAATAAAGTCAGATATCGTGAATAAGGCCGATACGTGAATAAGTAACTCCTACACAAAAAAGGTAGAAATTCCACAATAAAATCCATACCAATATTTCGGTATAATGATATTGAAAGAATAACATCATTAGGAAGAAAATAACATCCCTTACTTCAAAATAATAATATTTCTGATCGGAATATCGGTATAAGGCTGAAGAAAACTTGCACTGAATAACAACTCACAAAGTATCTAAATACTCACAAAATACGCTCGATAATATATAAAGAGAGAAAACATGTTTCTGGTGTGATTTTCAATTCTAACTAAGCACCCTATTCATAGGAAAATGCTAGAACGCCAAAGGAGACTAAATAATAAAATATTAATAAAAATTCTTTTCTTCCTATGCATGCCACTTTTAAAATCAACAGCCCACCACCTTTGAAAAAATAATTCAGCACATGTTTACACAAAAAACAAAAGTGGGTCCCACCCATAATTTTAATAAAAATATTTAATTTCCAAAACTTCAATAATTCATAATAAATAGCCTTTTTATCAGAAAAATATGAATTTTATGTCCATTCCATAGAAAATCAAATTCTCTACAACTTTGCAGAAGAACGTTTTTCCAAATTCCAAATAGAAAATATCCGAAATCCACATACGGATGATTTTTAATACATCCATTCCGATAAAATACTGATAAAATACCTCAACATTAATTTCTTCAATTATATCCACATAAAAATAAATATTTTCTTCATTTATATCCACATAAAAATAAATATTTCCTTATCATAAAAATCACTAAATAATTATTAACAAATAATATTATAGAATCACAATAATGATAACCAGTGCCGCTCCTGTGAAAGAAGGGATTTTCGATAAGGATTTCTCTCATCAAGCGTGCAATTAGGTGACCAAACCTCTCATTGATGTAACTTTCTAGACATTGCCAATAATGCTATCTAATAATATTATTCAAATAATATAAATTATTGATCCGATAATGGGAAATCTTCAGCGTGACAATTATTGAAACAACAATAATATAAAATATCAACGCAAAGAATTATTGAACCAATAAAATAAAATATTGAATAAAGAATTACCGTAATAATTATTGAGTAGTGCCTTCTTACATAAGAATCAATAATTTCAAAATATATCTTGCAATACCGTGTCCTATCGCAAAACAATGCATATTATTGTATTTTAACCACCGTGTATTCCAACAAAGGTTAATCTGTGAATAATTATTTCCGCATTATTTATAAAAACTCAAACTTGTCATTTTCTTCATCCGATCGTTTTCATTATAGGGCCCACAAAATGGTCATTTATGGCCGCATTTAATATTCCACTTTACGTAAAGAATATTCCACGACCAAACGAATATTCCTCGACATAATGAATATTTTATAACCACTTGCTTATTTTACAAAATTTGCATATTTCACCCATAACCAAAGCATTATATCAAATTAACACCTTATTATTCACAATAATAAATAGAGGAAATTCGATTTTATTTATAATAAGTTGGGGTCTTACAACCTCCCCTCCTTATGAAATTTCGTCCTCGAAATTGACGTACGTACCTGGTGTTTTGAAAAGGTGAGGATACCTCGCTTTCATTTCTAATTCCAACTCCAAGGTCATTTCTTCAATAACATGGTTTCTCCATAAAACCTTAACTTGTGTTATAACCTTTGTGCGTAGGACATGCTCTTTCTTATCCAAGATCTTAACAGGTACCTCCTCGCACGTCAAATCTTCGGCTATCTCATCTAGTTCTAACTCAATAATGTGGTTCGGATCTTTCACATATTTACGGAGCATAGATATGTGAAAAACATTATGAACACGAGACATGCTTGGAGGTAATGCGAGTCTAAAGGCCAAATTTTCTATTCGGTCAAGAATCTCAAATGGACCAACAAATCTTGGATTGAGCTTTCCTCTCTTCCCAAATCTTGTAACTCCTTTCCATGGAGCAATACGTAACAATACATGATCCCCAATATTAAATTCCACGTCCTTTCGATAAAGATCCGCATAACTCTTTTGTCGATCATGTGCCGTTTGTATACGTTGTCGAATCGTTTGGATCTTCTCTGTAGTCATTCGTACTAACTCTGGTCCCAACAATGTTGCTTCACCCACCTAGTCCCAGCATACTGGAGAACGACATTTTCTTCCATATAATGCCTCGAATGGAGCCACACCTATACTTGCCTGATAACTGTTGTTGTAGGAGAATTCCAGCAATGGAAAGTACTTATCCCAACTCCCTTTGAAATCTAGGACACAGAGTCTTAATAGATCTTCAAGAGTTTGAATAGTCTTCTCTGATTGTCCATCCGTTTGAGGATGGTATATGTTTGATCAATCGTAAAAATCCGCGCTCATAGCTTTCTGCAAGCTAACCCAAAATCGTGAAGTGAATCTTGGGCCACGATCCGAAACTATGGATACTGGCATGCCATGCAATCTCAAAATCTCATTCACGTACATACGAGCAAGACGTTCAAGGGAATAAGTCTCCCGTATAGGCAAGAAATGAGCAGACTTGGTTAATCTAGCAACAATAACCCAAATCGCATCTATGCCTTGAGAAACCTTGGGAAGACTCATAACGAAATCCATAGTAATGTGTTCCCACTTCCATTTTGGAATCTCAAGTGGTTGCAATGGACCCTTTGGTACTTGATGCTCCACCTTTACACGTTGACAAGTTAAACACCTCGAGATAAACTCCGCGATCTCTCTTTTCATATCGCTCCACTAAAATGTATGTCGAAGATCATGATTCATTTTGGTACTCCTAGGATTGATTAAAAATGGTGTGTTGTGTGTCTCCATCATGATTCTATGCTTCAAGTCAGAATCGTTAGGAACATAAAGTCTGGAGTTGACTCTAAGTATTCCTTCTTCATCGATTCTTGCTTCTGGAATAGCACCTTTTTGCACTTTCTTCTTCATATACATCTGCTCTAGGTTCGTAGCTTGAGCAGCTTTAACTTTATCGATTAAAGTCGGTTCTACTCGTATGCTTGATATCATCACATGGGTACTTGGAGCCTTTACCTCTATCTCCATCCTTTGTAAGTCATATAAAATGGACCTTTGTGTTAACAACATTGCACTTGTACTCGCATATGATCTTCAACTCAATGCGTCAGCTACAACGTTTGCTTTTCCAGGATGATATTGGATGGTATGGTCATAATCTTTCAATAACTCGAGCTAACGTCGTTGCCGCATATTGAGTTCCTTTTGGGTGAAGGAATATTTGAGGCTTTTATGATCTATATAGATCTCCACTTTCTCCCCATACAGGTAGTGTCTCTAGATCTTCAATGCGAAAACGACTACTGCCAACTCCAAATCATGAGTAGGATAATTCCTCTCATATTCTTTGAGTTGTCGCGAGGCATAGGCTATGACTTTCCCATGTTGCATGAGAACACATCCTAACCATTTGCCTGAAGCATCGCTGTAGATAACAAATCCATCCGAACCAGATGATATTGTCAGAACATGTGCCAAAATGAGTCTCCTCTTGAGTTCTTGAAAACTCTTCTCACAATCCTCGTTCCAACCGAATTTTGTATCTTTACGAGTCAGCTGAGTTAACGGAGTAGCGATTCGAGAAAATCCTTCCACGAATCTCCAATAGTAACCAGCTAAGCCCATAAAGCTATGTACTTTGGTCACCGACTTCGGTTGTTCCCAACTTTGTATGGCTTCAATCTTCGCCGGGTCGATAGATACTCCATATTTTGACACCATGTGCCCAAGGAATGCTACTTCCTCAAGCCAGAACTCGCATTTCTTCAGCTTGGCATATAGCTTGTTTTCACGAAGCCTTTGCAGTACCAGCTTCAAATGGCGCTCATGATCTTCACGACTTTTGGAATAGATAAGGATGTCATCAATAAAGACAACAACGAACTGATCCAATTATTCTTTGAACACACAGTTCATCATATCCAAGAAAGCAGCAGGAGCATTAGTTAATCTAAAAGACATGACTAAGAATTCATAATGCCCGTACCGAGTTCTGAAGGCAGTTTTCGGAATATCCTCAGTTTTAATCTTTAGCTGATGATATCCAGAACGAAGATAGATCTTTAAAAAAGAATTGTGCTCCTTGCAACTGGTGAAACAAGTCATCAATGTGAGGTAGCAGATACCTATTCTTGATGGCGACATGGTTCAATTCTCGGTAGTCAATACAAAGTCGCATACTCTCGTCTTTCTTCTTAATGAATAACACAGGAGCACCCCAAGGATATGTACTAGGATGAATAAAACCGATGCCCAACAACTCCAGTAGTTGGACCTTTAACTCCTGAAGTTCAATAGGAGCCATTCAATATGTGGTTTTAGAAATGGGCTTTGTACCATGTTCAAGGTCAATAAAGAATTCATCTTCATGTTCTGGGGGTAGACCGAGAAGTTCTTCAGGAAACACGTCAGGAAATTCACTAACAATAAAAATATTATTCAAATCTGATGTGTTTTTGTTCAAGTCCGTGACATGGGCTAAGAAAGCTTGACATCCATTTTTCAATAAACGAATAGCTTTATGGCTTGATATGACAGTGATTGACTTTAGTGGTTTGGTTATTTGAATTCACATAATAGGTTGGTTAGGAATATGAAAACTAACAACCTTACAAAAATAAAATTTTTTAGCATGATGAGTGGTTAACCAATCAATCCCTAAAATCACATCAAATGCAAGTATTTTTAATGAAATAAGATCGGCAGGTAATGTGATGGTACCAACTTGAATCAAGCAAGATTTATAAACAGTAGATGTAATGAAAGTTTCTCCTAACAGTCTCTCAACAGAGATATAAGTTAAGGTCTAATTTCTCCGAGTCAAGTTCAAATGTTGAGCACAAGGTGAGAGATAAAAGAATGGGTAGAACCCCAGATTCATAAGGTATAAACTTCGCAAGAGTTTATGATTAGTTTACCCGTGATCACCTCGTTTGGGTTCCTCACGTTTTGGGCAGTCACGACAAATGCCCTTCCAGGAACCACTGACATTGACTTGTCCGGGACAACCTTTGGAGTCACCATCCCCGTTGAACTTTGTTTCGCAACAAGACAATCTCTAGCTATATGACCTTCCTTTCCATAGTTATAACATACCTTGGATTGTTGTGGGCAGTTTGGGCTAATGTGTCCCTCTTTCCCGCATTTATAACAAATGACCGGTGCTCGATCTCCTCCCCTAGAAACAGTTGATATTTATGCTGACGTCTTTACGTTGTCATTATTGTACCTTCTCCTCTTTAAATCTCCCCTTGACTCGCTTCTTATACCATCATGGCCACGATTACCACCAGAGTGGTTACCGCTTTTGTCCGAATGTTTTCCTCCCCGTTGGTTGTCATTTCTCCGATGACTGCTGCCACTGGTATGACCCTGGTTGTGGTCCCTTGGTTGAACATACTCATTATCTCGCTCTAATAATTGAGCCTTGTTTACAACATCTGAATATAAAGAAAAATTATGAGAGATAAGATATTGTCAAATCTCGGGTATTAGACCCCTTAGAAACATCCTCGGCATTCGTTCCTCATTCTCTACCAAATAAGGTGCAAACCTGGATAACTCTGCAAACTTTACCTCGTACTGGGACACCATCATGTTATTTTGTTCCAGTCTAATAAGCTCTCTAATAAACTCTACCTCCTTCATATGACGAATACTTTCAGGAAAGTACTTGTCATGTTGAGTGAGGCTAGCTGAGTACACTTCACAGA
The DNA here is from genome assembly GCA_020205615.1 of Panax quinquefolius. Classification (NCBI taxonomy): domain Eukaryota; kingdom Viridiplantae; phylum Streptophyta; class Magnoliopsida; order Apiales; family Araliaceae; genus Panax; species Panax quinquefolius. Next base: position 83,484,894 of record CM035162.1, read on the forward strand.
CTTCCACCAGTAGTCTGCCTCACCACGGAACATAAAGGTGGTGAATGGAACCTTCTGTTCCTCCATGCATCCCAAGACATCGAATATCTTGGTAATTTGCTTGACCCACGTTTCCGCCTTGATCGGATCCGGCTTTCCCGCAAATTCTGGTGGTCCCAACTCTTTGAACTGCTTGGCTATGAAAAGCTGCGCATTACTATCATTTCTACCCGTATTTTGTACATGAGTCTCCCTCGTCTGATTTTGCATGAACTACAAAAAGCTTCTAAACATCCCATCATTCATCATTTGTTCGGTAGTGTTGTTTACAGGAGGAAGATTGCCTTTCTATTGCACGTTCCCCTGGGTGGTGATTAAAGGTGTCTCCACGGTCTGATTCACTCCATTGTTAATATTTCCAGCTGCCAATCTTAAATACTGCCACAAAACAAGGGTTAATTGACATGTCACATATTATCCCTATACTATGACCGATCAAATAAATACCAAATAAACTTAGTCAGGTCATACTAGCGAAGGAATTCCCCGTCTCTCCCCTCCTAGTTCTTGTCTCACATCTCAGTCAGGGATCATATCCCTAAGCTCTGATACCAATTGTGATGTCCCCAAAATAGGTATACATCACCCATTCTGAGTCCCCAAATACATGGTATAGAACAAATACAACTTCAATAATACAGTTGTCATGCAAAATACGATAACACATATACTGTGAGTTTGATTACAAATATTGTCTAATAGACAATATACAAACTCAAAAGGAGTCCTCATTACAATTATTGATACACTATCTTACAAAATAGTGAGGACTACTAAAACAACTATCCTGAACCATCACTCCAAACCCCGGCTAGTTCCTGCTATGTTCTCACCTCCTAAGAAGAAAAATGGAACAAAAAAGAAAAGGGTGAGCTCAACTAGCCCAGTAAAGAATATTTTGACTAAGATAATATACAAAAATTTATCATTAGTCTTCAACAGGGAAAAATCTGATAAAATATAATAGACAACAAGTTTTAGATCAACAACTGCAGTAGAAACATCAATCCATTAGAAGAGTCAAGTAGAGAAAGAATTCGACTATCTTCTACGATTTAAAAGTCCATCATCAATATTTAATCCCTGTAACATCAATCAATATACATCTTTAATCAAATATTCATCTTTGCACTACATGCCAAAGATATTCATTTGTATCACCAAATGGTCATGTTCATCTCAACACTGTTTCATCTTTTACCTACGTGCAAAGATATTCATTAGGTAATCATTCATTTTTGCACTGTGCCAAAGATATTCAGTAATATCATCATTTAGGACTGAGGATGATGAAAAATATCTTAAAGAAAATGAATCCAGTGAGATAAAAGATCAAAGATTAGGGATTCCTACTTTAGTTTATCCAAGTTCAAAAATACTCTATAATAACCAATTGTGAAGCATAATTCAAAAATAAAGATCAAAACATGGATACAATCCAAGATAGTAACCATAATAGACATCTTGGACAAAAAGAAGAAAATATTATTTTTTGGTGAATAGTGCTGTATTCGTGAATAGTGTTGTGACGCCCCCAAAATTAGGTATACGTCACCCATCTTGGGTCGCCACTTACATGGTACATAAATTCAAATACAACTTAATAATACAACTGTCGTGCAAAATACGACAAAACAAAAACATTGAGTTTGAATACAAATACTGTCTACTAGAGATTATACAAACTCAAAAGGAGTACTTATTACAATTATTATTACACTATTTCACATAATAGTGAGGACTACTAATGCTATCATCTGGTCCGTCACTCCATTCCCCGACTAGTCCCCTCGCCACGCTCATTTCCTGAAGAGAACAATAAAAGTAAAAGGGTGAGCTCAACTAGCCCAAGAGGGAAATATTATGACTAAGATAATGCGAAATATATTATCGTTAGCCTTTAACAAAGTTGTTAAACCGATACAATATAACAACCATCAAGTTTAATCATAGCAGAACAAACAATCCATTAAAAGAGTCAAGTAGAGAATAAAATCTACTATCTTTTATGATTTAGAAGTTTTTTCATCACTTTTATCATTGGGACTCACAATAAATAATCCACATCATCGAATCACCCCCGCACTACTGACCATAGGATATTCTTTAGTATCACGACCACAATTATCTATGCACTACGGGCCAAGAATATTTGTGTATTCAATAATGGTTATGATCATGCCAACAACTGTCCATCAATGCACTACGGGCCAATGAGGACTTTTACCACATCATTTATAACATTATGGTCATGATTACACCGAATAATCCCTGGTCATAATCATACCAAGTTCATCTATGCACTATAGGCCACAGATGACTTTCAACAAAATATAAACATGAGGATGATGACAATGATATAAGAATTCAATAAAACAAGTTCAAGAATTATTTTATCCAGGATCTAATAACGTCCAAATTGTCAACATGATACTGCTTTATAGAGTAAAATTCAAGAATGCTCAGAAGAATATTTACATGAAAAGATACTAGATGAAGCGCAAATATTAAGGATATTCCACTAATTTCATGGAGTATAGAAGTCAAAACTTAAACCAACTGAGTATAATAAGGAATGGAATAACAAAAGAAATCACCAGGTATGCGATAGACCGCACATGCAGGTTATTCTAACAAAATAATAAATAACGGAATCAGTCCGTAGAAAACGCATAGATGTGATATTCCAATGTAATAATAAAGATGGAATCGTCCGCAGAAAACGCATGTATAAGATATTCCAATGTAATAATAAAGACTTTTAACCAGTCCTGTAGAACGCATGCATGTGATATTCCAATGTAATAATAAAGATTTTAATCAGTCCTAATAGAAACGCATGCATGTGATATTCCAATAGAATAATAAACACGGAACCAGTCCCAAGAGAACACACAGCATGTGATGTTCCAATAGAATGATAAAGAATGGAACAATGTGTTCTCTTCATAGATAAGAAAGATATAATACTCCCTACCTTGGAAAAAAACTGGATACTTTGAATAGTGAAGTAGCGATTTCTTCTTCTTTCTCTTTTAATTTCTCTCTATAATAATCGCTTTTAAAGCTTTTTGTGAATTGGTGAGAAATGAAGGAAGAATGAGCTTCTATTTATAGAAAATATAGTTTCGATAATCAGACGCTTTGGGGCTCAAAATTACAAAGACAATACCTCTAACTTTTCTTTCATTTTAATTTAGTCCTGCAAGTATTATAAATCTTGCACCAACTCCCTAATAGTAAATAATGTGAATCAATAGTTCAATCATGTGAATCAATAGTATAATCATGTGAAAAATAACGAATTTCAATATAAGACTCCATCTATACCTTCATTTTAATTTAGTCATGCAAGTATTATCAATCTTGCACCAACTCCCCTAATAGTAAATAATGTGATTCAATAGTACACATATGTGAACAAATAGTTGTATAAGCATGTGAATTAGTAGCAATTAATTGCTCATTTATCCGATAAATTACCCGATTTATCAATATAACCCCTAGACATCAATTATCATCGGAATAAATGTCGATTTTCACTAACACAAACAATTCCAACATAATGAAAATATTTTTGTCAAAAATATAAAATTTGAAATTTTGACGTTTGACTTTTCCCAAAAAATTCAACTATTGACTTTTTGACCAAATAGTGAATCCTGAATTTTTTTGTGTTTATAGACTATTTTTACTAATTTCGTCATTCCGGACTCAAATATCACGCCCGCGTCTCCAAATTTAACTCCTAACAACATTCATTATTAATATTATAACTCACAATATTTATCAACCGTGTCGCTTCCTGTGAAAGAGGGGCTTTCTAATAAGGATTTCTCCTATCATGCGCCAAGAATTAGGTGACCAAACCTCTCCTCGATGTAACTTCTAGACATTGTAAAATATTGCAATTTATAATATGAATAACTTTGTCATCTCAAGTATTGATTTAATAAAAATATTTTATGCGGATGATATCGTGACAATAATTGAATCAATAATATGATAGATATGATGCATGAATTATCAGAGCAATAATTGAGTATAACCGAGTGACTTCTCACGTAAGCATCAATAATCAATATCATGTGCTACAATGCAACCACGCCAGACATCGTACTTTTTAACACCGGTGTTTTAAAAGTTAACTGTGAAAACTTCCGCCGTTATTTTCATAAAGTATTTTGTCATTTTCTCAATCCGATAATAATTCCATTGTGGGGTCCACCAATAATTGTGCTGCTGTACGAATATTCCCCGTTAAAATGAATATTCCCCACCAATCGAATATTATATAACAACTTGCGTACTTTGCAAAATTTGTAAATATTACCCACAACTATAACATTATATCAAATCCACACCATAATTTTCAAAAATATATTTTGGGAAAATTTAATCTTTATTCAAAAAGTTGGGGTCTTACAACCTCCCCTTCTTATGAAATTTCATCCTCGAAATTAGGGTGAGTACTTGGTATGTCGAAGAGGTAAGGATATCTTGATTTCATCTCAGATTCTAACTCCCAGGTCATTTCTTCCACATCGTGGTTTCTCCACAAAACTTTGACTTGAGGTATAACCTTGGAGCGTAGAATATGATCCTTTTTATCCAAGATTTTAACAGGTAACTCTTCATACGTTAAATCTTCATCTATCTCGTCTGGTTCTAATTCAATAATGTGGTTTGGGTCTTTCACATATTTACGTAACATGGATATGTGAAAAATGTTATGAACATGAGACATACTTGGCGGTAAAACGAGTCTATAGGCCACAGTTCCTACTCGATCGAGGATTAAAAACGGGTCGATGAATCGAGGATTGAGTTTTTCTCTCTTTCCAAATCTCGTAACTCCTCTCCATGGAGCAACACGCAACAACACATGATCTCCTATATCGAATTCCACGTCCTTTCGATGAAGATTAGCATAACTCTTTTGTCGATCTTGTTAGGTTTTTATACATTGTCGGATCGTTTGAATCTTTTTCGTAGTCATACGTACCAACTCCGGTCCCAACAACGTTGCTTCACCCACCTCATCTCAGCATACTGGAGAACGACACTTTCTTCCATATAACGCCTCAAATGGAGCCATGCCAATACTTGCTTGATAACTATTGTTGTAGGAAAACTCCACCAATGGTACTAACTTATCCCAACTTCCCTTGAAGTCAAGGACACAGAGTCTTAATAGATCTTCAAGAGTTTGAATGGCCCTCTCCGACTGCCCGTCCGTCTGAGGATGATATGCCGAGCTAAATCGTAAATTCGTGCCCATAGCTTTTTGCAAACTAACCCAAAATCTTGAAGTGAATCTTGGGTCTCGATCAGAAGCTATGGATACATACCATGTAGTCTTAAAATCTCATTTATGTACAAACGAGTAAGACGTTCAAGTGTATAAGTTTCTCGTATAGGTAAGAAATGAGCAGACTTGGTCAATCTATCAACAATGACCCAAATTTCATCTATGCCTTGAGAAACCTTGGGAAGACCAATGCTCTAAATCCATAGTAATGTGTTCCCACTTCCATTCTAGAATTTCAAGTGGTTGCAATGGACCTTTTGGTACTTGATGCTCCGCCTTAACTCGTTGACAAGTTAAACACCTTGAGATAAACTCTGCTATCTCTCTCTTCATATTGCTCCACCAAAATGTATGTCGAAGATCACGATACATTTTGGTACTTCCAAGATGGATTGTAAATGGTGTGTTGTGATCCTCCATCATGATTTTATACTTTAAATCAGGGTTGTTAGGAAGACAAAGTCAGGAGTTGACTCGAAGTATTCCTCCCTCATCGATTCTTGCTTCCGGCATAGCACCTTCTTGCACTTTCTTCTTCATACGCATTAGCTCCAGGTCTGTAGCTTGAGCAGCTTTAACTTTATCGATTAAAGTCGGTTCTACTCGTATGTTTGCCATCATCATGTGGGTCCCTGGAGTCTTTATCTCTAACTCCATCCTTTGCAAGTCATACAAAATGGGCCTTTGCGTTGACAATATTTCACTCATACCCGCATATGATCTTCTACTCAGTGCGTCAGCTACCACGTTCGCTTTTCCAGGATGGTATTGGTGAAAGTATTATGCATACAAGCCAATCATGTATGATGATAAAGCATATACTGTGTAATCAATCTTATTTATTTATTAATAAAAGAATTATTTATTAAAGGCATTTATTATCTACATGGTGTCTTTTTTTAATAATATGATAAACCCATAGTTTTAAGCAACGCTTTTAGAATAATGATGATGATCATTCTAATGAGATCTAAATTCTTAGAAAGCTTAAAACTAAAATAGTTCCCAATCATTGATTACTAAATTGGGGATTAGTGAATCCGGATAGATTGGTACATACGCTGCTTGCTCATTGGATGAGGATGATTGATCTCATGATCATTTGTGTGGAGACACTAAAGCAAGTATGTAGGTGTTTATTAGAGAATAAGTTCACCGAACGCGACTCGCTAAGGAATACCTAATGGAGTTTTACTTACCGTCAATAGGAATTCTGTAGTGATAGTAGTAGTAAAATGATCCTTAGACTTGAGATCATCATAGTATCTTATATATAATGAATTACACTTTGACTTATTCCTTAAGACTCTTAGAGTATATCAAAGGGTATGCTTGGGTGTAATAAGTTATATATGAAGATAATGAATGATCAATAAAGAATCTACCACTTCTAGTAAAAGGAGAGATGTCCTATGTGATTCGATAAATGACAACCCGAGAATCTTGGCGAAGGTGGAATGAAATTAGAAAGTAGTTTCTAATTTGCATTCCTTAGGAGTTGTTCATTTTGGAATCGAAATACATATAATTAAATAAAATAAGACTCGACAAAGAATTCCATGCCTTATATTTAATTAGGACATCAGTATGGTGGAAGGATTGAATTGTGACGTTAACTATTTACTCAAAGGTTCTTTTATGATTAATGTTGAAATCTATATTATCCGGAAAGTCGCTGATCGCTAGGGAGGCTTATCCCTATTGTAGAATAAATATTATTTATTTAAATAAATTATTTATTTAATTTATTTATTTAAATGAGATTAGAATTGTTCTAATTGATTTATTCACAACCTGTTTAATATGGAGAACCTAAAGGGTCACACCATAAAAGGAAGAATAATTATTTAAGAAGTTAATGGCATAATTGTAATAATATAGTTAAGTATATTTAATTTAATCTATGGTGATAGAATAAATTAAATAGCTTAATATTTATTATTTAATATTTTAGAAATATTAAATATAAATTAATAAGAGGAGTCTTATTAATATTATTATAATTATTATTATTTTAATTTCTAAAAGGTTTAGGAATTAATTTAATATTAGTACTCTCATTTATTCCTAATTGATTAGGAAAGAAAAATTAGTTAAAGGAGTTTAACTAATTATCCCTAATAGGATTAGGGAGCCCATTTAATTAAAAGAGTTTAATTAAATAAATAATACCTTATTTTAATTAAAATAGGGTTATATAATATCTTTATAAGAGGAGTCTTATATTTGATATGATATATACGTAATTCCTAGATTTGAAGAGTACACCCCTTTTCTTATTCAGATAGGAAAAACTAGGGTTTGAGCCAAATCCATTCTTCTTGAAAAATTCCTCTTCCTTGGTAGATCACCTATAGAGGCCATACACTTGGGTGGCTTGCATTAATCAAAGGAAGGAATCTACCCGGAGATTCAAGGAGATCGCGGAGAAGTAGGAGGTGAACTCACACCGAGGAAGCTCGCTTTACAAGGGTATGATTTCATAATTTCTTATTCTTCGCTTAATTAATAATATGCATAAAGGATGATCCGGTAATTGGTTTGTGAAAAATTTTAAAATCGATTTTATCTCGCTTCGCTTATATTTTGCAATTTTGATTGCTACTTTGATTTTCACGAAAACCTAACAGTGGTATCATGAGCCAAACTTTATGCGAATTATTAATTATTTAGATTCTAAATATGTATGGGTATGCATTTTGAATAATTTATCAAGCATAATTTGTTGTATAAAATTATTATTTTATGAAAAAAAAAAAAGTTAAAATTTTTTTTTTAAGCATGATCACGAACAAATAAAAAAAAGGGAACTGTTAAAACAAAAGTGGACAAAGACCGCATAATCATCCGGTTTTTGGTTGTAAAGCATCCAGTTTTGATTATACAAGGGTGTTGAGGTTTGTTTAAGGGAGGTGGTTATGTATTACCCGCTTGTCCACGCCAAGGTCTAGACATTATAAGAATGGTCCCGCTTGCTTTTCAATAAGGAATAGAACAAGTGCAGTCCCATTGTTGCCACACGTTAATAGAGCTAGATTCCAAAGAGTTCTACTACCTTTTGAAAGAGTAGGTTTTTATTATATATATATAATTGTTATATATATATATATATTAATTTTAATAATTTTATAATTAAAATAAAAGAGTTTATTTTAATCTTGAAATTGGATTTCATGCAACATAAAATTGCCCATTAAATGATACTCATATATATATGGAATGATTTTATTTATCGATACATATGGTGATATGTATGATAATAAATGGGATTGATTATGGACAATCGACCAATATGATTGGATTTATTTTAGTTGGATGTTTGAATGAATGGGTTTTATTAAATGGGGTCTGCATTACCTCGCCTTTTCTCGTTTTTCTTCTTGATGTAAATTCTATCTCTCTCCTATGTACTTCCCTCGATCACGATCAAGGTTTCTATTTAAATTAAATAGTTTAATGTAATAGGATTAGTTAGAATTTTTTTTGAAGAACCGGAGATCAAGGAGCGCTTTGAAGACCCGTTTTGTAATGGAGCCCGGTTTAAATGTAATAGTTATATTTAAATGTTTATTCTTTGCACCTTGGGGGTTTGACCTTTTGGTTCACTTGGTGGCTCTAGTGAACCAAACTAGAATAAAAGTCCATAATCAATCCGGTAGAATATAGTATTCTATATGTGCATGCTAGTATTATATATATTATATATTATGCAAACATGCTTCGCATGTTTAATAATATGACGCCAGTATTTTATATATATATTTGCATGCTGCTAAACAAGATGAGACAAATAATAACAAATCCCTCAAAGTTTTTATTATTAAGTCTTAAGCGTTCAAAGATATTTAGAATATCAAACGTCGCCTTCTAGCATGATAAAATTAATAGAGTATTAAATATTTAATATGAGTTTGTTGTGTCACCACAAGGCAAGTATTAAGTATTTAAGATGTTAATTTATCACATTTGATGCTTATAAAGAAAATTGAACAATATTGTTTTGTTGTGTCACCACAAGGGCGATATTTTTCTTTTTTGAATATATGGAAGTGCTAGATTGGACTTAACTTAGATAATTTTGATTCGGATGTGCCACCACTTGATCAAAATAATCCAAGAGGCAAAACATAAGGAGTTACATGTTGATGTAATTGACAAGGAGTTGTCTACCTATTTATTTATATATAGTTTGTTGTGTCACCACAAGGCTATATATATTTGAAATGGGATCCTTATTCTCACTAGCAAAAACTTTAATTAGATTTTGCCGAGCTATATAAATGAGGGTAATATAGTTTGAAGGAAATAGTGGGAGATACCAATATAAAATAAGACCTAATTTATTTTGGTAATTAATAAATGAATGTTTGCTAAAATATTGTTTTTTTACATGCAAAATTTTGAAAATGTCACATTCACTAATTTCATCGCTAAACATACTTGATGCTAAGAAACCGACCGGACCGAACTACACCTGATTTGGTTAAGGAATCGAGAATTGTTCTCACCGCTTTAAAAGATTTCTTGTCCTAAATTCGCCTGTACCTGCAAAAGTTGCAGAGACATCCTCAGAGGAAGAGATTGCTACTTTTAAACAGTGGCAAGATGATGCATCCGTGGCTCAATGCATCATGCTCGCATCCATGAGTAACGAGCTTCAAATAGCCACAAGATGAAAACATGGATGCTCCTACTATGCTACTACACCTTGGAGAGTCAGTATGGTGAGCAAAGTAGGACCGCTAGATATGAAATATCTAAGGAGCTCTTCCGATCTCTTGATGATCGAGGGCACCGCCTTGATTGAGACTCATGTCCTAAAGATGATCAATCTGATTGAACGTCTTGGACAAATTGGGTTCGCTCATGGATGGGGAGTTGAGTCAAGATTTAGTCTTGCAATCACTCCCGGACACCTTCTCACAATTTGTTGTGAATTTTCACATGAATAAGTTGGATGTCACCTTGCTCAATTACTTAACATGTTGAAAATCTAGCTCAAGGTCACTTCCCATCCAAGAAGAACCATGTCTTCATCGGTGGATGATTCTTCCAAGAAAAGGAAGAGGCCCAAGGTATCTTCTCGAAAAGAAGAAATCCAAGAAGGCTAAGGGAAAGGCGAAAGTGAAGGATCAAAAGAAACTCGATCCAAATAGCAAAAAGGAATTTGCTTCCATTGCAATAAGCCGGTCATCGAAGAGGAACCGCAAGGATTATCTCGCAGAACAAAAAGCGTAAGAAGCTTGGAGAAGCTTGAATCCTAATCAAGGTTTGTTTATGATTGAAATTAATTTTTCCGAAAGTCAATCTTCTACTGGGTATTGGATACCGGATGTGGTTCTCACATATGTAATAATATGCAGGGACTGGTCGGAAGTAGAAAGCTGAGCAAGGATGAGGTCATCCTACGAGTGGGAAATGGAGCAAAGGTTGCTGCATTAGCTGTAGGGACTTATTGTTTAGCACCGCCTACTGGCAAGTTCATTAATTTAAATAATTGTTATTTTGTTCCAAATATCATTAGAAACATTATTTCTATCTCTCGTATTGATATGGATGGTTTTAATATTATAATAAAGAACAATAGTTGTTCTATTTATAATGATAATGTTTTATATGGTGTTGGTAATTTGCGAAATGGACTTTATATACTTGACTTGCATGAAAATATATTTCAAATTGAACAAACTAATAAAAGGAAAAGAGATGATGTTAATTATACCTTCATGTGGCAATCAGAGACTCTACCATATTAATGAAACAAGATTATCCAAGTTGCATAAAGATGGGCTCCTAGAGCTATCTCGATTATGAATCATATCCAACCCGTGAATCTTGTCTCATGGGTAAAATGACTAAATCTCCTTTTAGTGGAAAAGGAGAAAGAGTTACAGAGTTGTTAGCGCTTGGTACACACGTATGTATGTGGACCTATAACAACGAATCGCACGAGGAGGGTATTCTTATTTTATTACATTCACCGATTTACCACTCAAGATTTGGATATGTGTATTTAATGAAATACAAATCAATCATTTGAAAAGTTCAAAGAGTTCGTAAGTGAAGTTGAGAAGCAAACCGGTAAGAGTATTAAGATTCTTCGATCCGATCGAGGAGGAGAATACTTAAGTGGTGAGTTTCTCAATTGTCTCAAAGAAAATGGTATAATCTCACAATGGACTCCACCAAGGACGCCATGGATGAATGGTGTATCTCGAAGGAGAAATCGAACATTGTTGGACATGGTTCGATCTATGATGAGTTTTACCGACCTTCCAGCTTTCCTTCGGGGATATGCCCTAGAATCCACCGCATACCTACTTAACAAAGTACCTACAAAATCCGTCCCCAAGACCCCTATATGAGTTATGGATTAGGAGGAAACCAAATCTTAAGCATGTTAAGACTTGGGGTTGTCCAAATTTATGTCAAAAAGTTTGAAAATGATAAGTCGCAGACTAGATCCGACAAATGTAGATTTGTGGGATATCCTAAAGAAACATCGGGGTATTATTTCTATCATCCAACCGATCAAAAGGTGTTTGTTGCGAAACATGCCGCCTTCTTGAAAAGGAGTTTATCCTCAAGGGGTCGAAGGGGAGTAAGATATATCTTGAAGAGGTTCAAGAACCACAAAATACTACAGATCAAAGTGAGGTACCTAACCAAGTAGAGATTCCTTCATACCACACCCTATTCAGAACTGGAAGAGTACCAAAGATACCAGACAGTATGGACTTGTCATAGAAGATGACAATGAGGTACGATCATAGATGATGATGATCCATTGAATTACTTAACAAAGGCATGAGTAGTAAAGACTCGAGAAAATGGCAAGAAGCCATGAAATCGAGATGGACTCCATGTATGAGAACCAAGTATGGACTTTGGTCTCACCACCAAGGCATTAAGCTTATTGGGTGTAAATGGGTCTTTAAAAGAAAGACCGGAGCAGACGCAAAATGTATGTAGAGACCTATAAGGCCCGATCGGGTTGCAAAAGGTTTCAAACAAAGACAAGGAGTTGACTATGACGAAACCTTCTCACCAAGAGTAATGCTCAAGTCCATTCGGATTTTGCTTATGATCAGTAGCTTACCATGACTACGAAATCTGGCGGATGGACGTGAAAACCCTTCCTCAATGGGAAACTTGAGGAGGATGTGTATATGACACAACCGTAGGGATTTGTTTCAAAGGTTGGAACAAATCAAGTCTCAGAAGCTACAACGATCCATTTATGGATTAAAGCAAGCTTCTCGTAGGTGGAACATCCGCTTTGATGAGACAATCAAAAAGTTTGATTTTATCAAAAATGAGGATGAACCATGTGTGTACAAGAAGGTTAGTGGGAGCAATTTCATTCCTTGTATTATATGTTGATGATATATTACTGATAGGGAATGATATTCCTATGCTGCAAACAATTAAAATCTGGTTATCTAAACACTTCTCCATGAAGGACTTGGGAGAAGCATCCTATATTTTGGGGATAAAGATCTATAGAGATAGATCTAATAGGATGCTTGGCTTATCCCAAGGAACGACATCGACTTGATGCTAAAAGGTTTAGCATGGAAGATTCCAAAAGAGGTCTCATGCCGATGAGCCATGGAATACATCTCTCCAAGAAACAAGCCCCAAAGACACCTGAGGAGAGAAACCGTATGAGTAAGATTCCTTATGCTTCAGCAATAGGATCTATCATGTACGGTATGATATGTACTAGACCAGATGTCGCCTCATGCACTTAGTGTAACAAGCGAGATATCACCGAAATCCGGAGAAGAACACCGAAGGTAGTGAAAATGTCCTAAAGTACTTAAGAAGAACTAAGGATGTATTTCTTGTCTCACTGGTCCGAATTAAAACTAGAGGGCTTCACGACTCAAGTTTTCAAACAGCACCAAGATGACAATAAACCGCTTTGGGGTATGAGTTTACCTTAAACGGTGGGCGCAGTTGAGTTGAAAAGTTCCAAGCAAAGAAAAGCTGTCGATTCTTGATTCAATGTGAGGCGAGTACATAGTCGCAAGTGAAGTCGCAAAGGAAGTCGTTTGGATGAAGAAGTTCATTACCAACTTGGTGTGGTTCCTAGCATTAAAGGACCAAAGGCCTTTATTCTCGCGCGGACAACACCGGAGTCATGCACAAGCTAAGGAACCCGTGTCTCATCGTAAATCCAAACACGTGTTGCATGGCGATTTCATTTGATCGAGAGATCATTGAAAGAGGAGACGCCACCTCGAGCGTGTGGACTCTCAAGAGAATATTGCGATCCATTTACTAAAGCGTTAACACAACAAAGCAGCTTTGATCGTCACTTAGAGAAGATGGGTATGAGATACCACCATGGCGATTGGCTTTAGTGCAAGTGGGAGATTGAAAGTATTATGCATACAAGCCAATCATGTATGATGATAAAGCATATATTGTGTAATCAATCTTATTTATTTATTAATAAAAGAATTATTTATTAAAGGCATTTATTATCTACATGGTGCTATTTTAATAATATGTGATAAACCCATAGTTTTAAGCAACGCTTTTAGAATAATGATGATGATCATTCTAATGAGATCTAAATTCTTAGAAAGCTTAAAACTAAAATAGTTCCCAATCATTGGATTACTAAATTGGGGATTAGTGAATCCGGATAGATTGGTACATACGTTGCTTGCTCATTGGATGAGGATGATTGATCTCATGATCATTTGTGTGGAGACACTAAAGCAAGTATGTAGGTGTTTATTAGAGAATAAGTTCACTGAACGTGACTCGCTAAGGAATACCTAATGGAGTTTTACTTACCTGTCAATAGGAATTCCTGTAGTGATAGTAGTACAAATGATCCTTAGACTTGAGATCATCATAATATCTTATATATAATGAATTACACTTTGACTTATTCCTTAAGACTCTTAGAGTATATCAAAGGGTATGCTTGGGTGTAATAAGTTATATATGAAGATAATGAATGATCAATAAAGAATCTACCACTTCTAAAAAAGGAGAGATGTCCTATGTGATTCGATAAATGACAACCCAGAATCTTTGGCGAGGTGGAATGAAATTAGAAAGTAGTTTCTAATTTGCATTCATTAGAGTTGTTCATTTTGGAATCGAAATACATATAATTAAATAAAATAAGACTTGACAAGAATTCCATGTCTTATATTTAATTGGGGACATTGTATGGTGGAAGGATTGAATTGTATGCAGTAACTATTTACTCAAAGGTTCTTTTATGATTAATGTTGAAATCTATATTATCCGGAAAGTCGTTGATCGCTAGGAAGGCTTATCCCTATTGTAGAATAAATATTATTTATTTAAATAAATTATTTATTTAATTTATTTATTTAAATGAGATTAGAATTGTTCTAATTGATTTATTCACAACCTATTTAATATGGAGAACCTAAAGGGTCACACCATAAAAGGAAGAATAATTATTTAAGAAGTTAATGGCATAATTGTAATAATATATTAAGTATATTTAATTTAATCTATGGTGATAGAATAAATTAAATAGCTTAATATTTATTATTTAATATTTTAGAAATATTAAATATAAATTAATAAGATGAGTCTTATTAATATTATTATAATTATTATTATTTTAATTTCTAAAAGGTTTAGGAATTAATTTAATATTAGTACTCTCATTTATTCCTAATTGATTAGGAAAGAAAAATTAGTTAAAGGAGTTTAACTAATTATCCCTAATAGATTAGGGAGCCCATTTAATTAAAAGAGTTTAATTAAATAAATAATACCTTATTTTAATTAAAATAGGGTTATATAATATCTTTATAAGAGGAGTCTTATATTTGATATGATATATACGTAATTCCTAGATTTGGAGAGTACACCCCTTTTCTTATTCAGATAGGAAAAACTAGGGTTTGAGCCAAATCCCTTCTTCTTGAAAAATTCCTCTTCCTTGGTGGATCACCTATAGAGGCCATACACTTGGGTGGCTTACATTAATCAAAGGAAGGAATCTACCCGAGATTCAGGAGGAGATCGCGAGAAGTAGGAGGTGAACTCGTACCTGAGGAAGCTCGTTTCTACAAGGGTATGATTTCATAATTTCTTATTCTTCATTTAATTAATAATATGCATAAAGGATGATCCGGGTAATTAGTTTGTGAAAAATTTTAAAATCTGATTTTATCTCGCTTCCGCTATATTTTGCAATTTTGATTGCTACTTTGATTTTCACGAAAACCTAACAATTGGATTGTATGATCATAATCTTTCAACAATTCAAGCCAACGTCGTTGTCGCATGTTGAGTTCCTTTTGAGTGAAGAAATATTTGAGGCTTTTATGATCCGTAAAGATCTCCACTTTCTCTCCATATAAGTAATGCCTCCAAATTTGAAGTGCAAAAACAACAGCTGCCAACTCTAGATCATGAGTTGGATAATTCCTCTCATATTCTTTGAGTTGTCTTGAGGCATAGGCTATGACTTTCGCATGTTGCATGAGAACAAATCCTAACCCTTTGCCAGAAGCATCACTGTAGATGACAAATCCCTTCGAATCAGATGGTATTGTTAGAACAGGTGCTGAAATGAGTCTCCTTTTGAGTTCTTGAAAACTCTTCTCGTATTCCTCGCTCCAACCGAACTTTGTATCTTTTCGAGTCAGCTGAGTTAATGGAGTAGTGATTCGAGAAAATCCTTCCACGAATCTTCGATAATAACCAGCTAAACCAAGAAAGCTACGTACTTCGGTCACTGATTTGGGTTGCTCCCAGCTTTGAATAGCTTTAATCTTTACTGGGTCAACGAATATTCCATGACTTGATACTACGTGCCGAAGGAATGCTACTTCCTCAAGCCAGAACTCGCATTTCTTTAACTTGGCATAAAGTTTATATTCACGAAGCTTTTGGAGTATCAGCCTCAAGTGTAACTCATGATCTTTATAGCTTTTGGAATAAATAAGGATGTCATCAATACAAAGTGATCCAAATATTCCTTGAATACTTGGTTCATCATATCCATGAAGGCCGCAGGAGCATTAGTCAATCCAAATGACATGACTAAGAATTCATAATGCCCGCATCGAAGTTCTCAAGGCGCCTTTGGAATATCCTCGCTTTAACCTTCAAATTGATGATATCCGAAAAGAAGATCGATCTTTGAAAAAATTGTGCTCCTTGTAACCGATCAAACAAACAGTCATCAATACGCGGCAATGGGTACCTATTTTTGATGGTGACATGATTCAACTCCCGATAATCAATACAAAGTTGCATACTCCCATCTTTCTTCTTCACGAATAGAACAGGAGCACCCCAAGGAGACGTACTACGACGAATGAAACCAATGTCTAATAATTCCTGCAATTGGGTCTTTAACTCCTAAAGTTCAATAGAAGTCATTCGATATGGGGCTTTGGAAATGGGTTTTGTACCGGGTTCAAGGTCGATACAAAATTCAACTTCACGCCCGAGGGTAGGCGGGAAGTTCTTCGTGAATACGCCAGAAATTTATTAACAATAGAAATGTCCTTCAAATCGACGATATTTTGTTTAAACCGTGACATGAGCTAAGAAAGCTTGACATCCGTTTTTCAATAAATGAATAGCTTTGTGGCTTGAGATGACCGTGATTGATTTTAATGGTTTGGTCGCTTGAATTCGCATAATAGGTTTATTAGGAATATGAAAGCTAACAACCTTACAAAAATAATCAATTTTAGCATGATGAGTAGTTAACCAATCAATCCCTAAAATCACGTCAAATGCAATTATTTTTAAGGAGATAAGATCGACAGGTAACGTGCGGTTACCGATTTGAATCAAACAAGACTTATAAACAGTGGATGTAATAAAGGTTTCTCCTAATGGAGTTTCAACAGATAAGTCAAAGTCTAATTTCTCCGGAGTCAAATTTAAACGTTGAGCGCAAGTAGGAGAAATAAAAGAATGGGTAGAACCGGTATCAAATAAGGTATAGACTTCAATAGTTTATGAGAATGGGTAGAACCGGTATCATCTGAGTACAAACATAGTTTATGAGAAATAAGATATTGACGTATCTCCGCTTTCAAACCTCTTAAAAACATTCGTGTCATTCGCTCCTCATTATCGACCAAATGGGATGCAAACCGGGATAACTCCATAAATTTAGCCTCGTATTGCGACACGGTCATATTATTTTGTTCCAACTTGATAAACTCCACCTCTTTCATGTGACGAATACTTTCTAAAAAAGTACTTGTCGTTGAATGACTCTTGAACTTCTCCCAAGACATCTTGAGTCGCCAAGTCGGTAATGCTTTATGATTCCCACCAAGAATCTGCTTCTTTACACAACATAAAAGGTGGCGAAGGGAACCTTTTGCTCCTCGGAGCATCCCAAGACATCAAATATCTTGGTGATTTGCTTTATCCATGCTTCCGCCTTAAGTGGTTTTGGCTCTCCAATAAACTCCGGTGGTCCCAGCTCCTTGAATTATTTAGTGGTGACCGTCCGAGAGTTTCCTGTGTTTACACCTGCATTTTGAACAGGAGGTGCTCTCACCTGATGTTGCATGAATTGTATGAAGCCTCGGAACATTACATCGTTCATCTTTTTGTTAGTGTTGTTGTTTGCATGCAGATTTTTGCCTTCCTGATGCACGTTGTCCTGGTTATTGATCTGTGGAGACTCAACGGTCTCCTGTGCTCCATTGATGTTCTCAACATTCTCGGATGCCATTTTTAAATATTGCCAAAAAACAAAGGTTAATTGATATGCAACATATTATCACTATACTCTGACCGACCAATCAAATACCAAATAAACTTAGGTAGGTCATACTAGTGAAGGAATTCCTCGTCTCTCCCCTCCTAGTTCTAGTCTCACATCTTAGGCAGGGATCATATCCCTAAGCTTTGATACCAACTGTGACACCCCCAAAATTAGGTATACGTCACCCATATTGGGTCGCCACTTACATGGTACATAAATTCAAATACAACTTAATAATACAACTGTCGTGTACAATACTACAAAACATAAACTGTGAGTTTGAATACAAATATTGTCTACTTGAGATTATACAAACTCAAAAGGAGTCCTTATTACAATTATTATTACACTATTTCATAGAATAGTGAGGACTACTAATGCTATCATCTGGTCCGTCACTCCGTTCCCCGACTAGTCCCTGCTACGTTCTCATTTCCTGAAGAGAACAATAAAAGTAAAAGGGCGAGCTCAACTAGCCCAGTAGGAAATATTATGACTAAGATAATGCGGAATATATTATCGTTAGTCTTCAACAGTGTTAAACTGATACAATATAACAACCATCAAGTTTAACTGCAGCGGAACAAGCAATCCATTAAAAGAGTCAAGTAGAGAATAAAATCCACTATCTTTTATGATTTAGAAGGTTTTTCATCACTTTTATCGCTGGGACTCAGCATAATAAATAATCCACATCATCGAATCACCCCTGCACTACGACCAAGGATATTCTTTAGTATCACGACCACAATTATCCATGCACTACGGGCCAAGAATATTTGTGTATTCAATAATGGTCATGATCATGCCAACAACTGTCCATCAATGCACTACGGGCCAATGAGGACTTTTACCACATCATTTGTAACATTACTATCAAGGATTACAAATAATCCACAGTCATAATAATACCAAGTCCATCTATGCACTATAGGTCACAGATGACTTTCAACAAAATATAAACATGAGGATGATGACAATGATATAAGAATTCAATAAAACAAGTTCAAGAATTATTTTATCCAAGATCTAATAACGTCCAAATTGTCAACATGATACTGCTTTGTAGAGTAAAATTCAAGAATGCTCAGAAGAATATTTCCATGAAAAGATACTGGATGAAGTGCAAATTTCAAGGATAATCCACTAATTTCATGGAGTATAGAAGTCAAAACTTAAACCAACTGAGTATAATAAGGAATGGAATAACAAAAGAAATCACCAGGCATGTTATAGACCGCACAGGCAGGTTATTCCAACAGAATAATAAATAACGGAATCAGGACCAACAGAAAAGCATTTATATGATATTCCAATGTAATAATAAAGACGGAATCGTGTCCCACAGAAAATGCATGCAGTGATATTCCAAATGTAATAATAAAGACGGAATCAGTCCCAAGTAGAACGCATGTGATAGGATATTCCAACATGTAATAATAAAGACGGAATCGTGTCCGCGTAAACGCATGCATGTGATATTCCAACAGAATAATAAAGATGGAACCAGGTCTGGCGTAGAACGCACAGACAAGATGTTCCAATAGAATGATAAAGAATGGAACAACAGAAGTTCTCTTCATAGATAAGAAAGATATAATACTCCCTACCTTGGAAAAAATTGGATACTGGAATAGTGAGGTAGCAGATTTCTCTTCTTCTTTCTCTCTATAATTTCTCTCTATAATAATCGTTTTAAAGCTTTTGTGAATTGGTGAGAAATTAAGGAAGAATGAGCTTCTATTTATAGGAAAATATAGTTTTGATAATTGCATGTTTTGGGGCTCAAAAATTATAGTACAATACCTCCAACTTTTCTTTCATTTATAATTTAGTCCTGCAAGTATTATCAATCTTGCACCAACTCCCCTAATAGTAAATAATGTGAATCAATAGTTCAATTATGTGAATCAATAGTATAATCATGTGAAAAATACGAAATTCAGTATAGTACCTCCATCTATACCTCCATTTTTAATTTAGTCATGCAAGTATTATCAATCTTGCACCAACTCTCGTAATAGTAAATAATGTGATTCAATAGTAAACATATGTGAACAAATAGTTATATAAGCATGTGAATTAGTAGCAATTAATTGGTCATTTATCCGATAAATTACCCGATTTATCAATATAACCCCTATACATCAATTATCATCGGAATAAATGTCGATTTTCACTAACACAAACAATTCCAACATAATGAAACTATTTTTATCAAAAATATAAATTTTGAAACTTTGAAGTTTGACTTTTCCTGAAAAAGTCAACTTTTCACTTTTTGACCAAATTGTGAATCCCGAAAAATTTTGTGTTTATAGACTATTTTTACTAATTTTGTCGTTCCGGACTCAAATATCATGTTCGCGTCTCCAAATTCAACTCTAAACGACATTCATTATTAATATTATAACTCACAATATTTATCAACCAGGTCGTTCCTAGGAAAGAGGGGGCTTTCCAATAAGGATTTCTCTTTATTGGCGCGTAATTAGGTGACCAAACCTCTCATTGACAGAACTTCTAGACATTGTAAATATTGCAATTTATAATATGAATAACTTTGTCGCCTCAAGTATTGATTTAATAAAAAACATTTTATGCAGATGATACTGTGACAATAATTGAATTAATAATATGATAGATATGATGCAGCAATTACTGTAGCAATAATTGAGTATAACTGAGTGACGTATCACGTAAGCATCAATAATCAATACTGTATTGCTACTATGAAACCACGCCAGACATCGTATTTTTTTTAACACAGGTGTTTCAAAAGTTAACGGTAAAACTTCCGCCGTTATTTTCATAAAAAGTATTTTTGTCGCTTTCTCGATCCGACAATAATTCCGCTTGAGGTCCACCAATAATTGTGCCAGATATAAATATTCCTGTTAAAACGAATATTCCCCGACCAATCGAATATTATATAACAACTTGCGTACTTTGCAAAATTTGTAAATATTACCCACAACTATAACATTATATCAAATCCACACAATAATATTCAAAAATATATTTTGAGAAAATTTAATTTTTATTCAAAAAGTTGGGGTCTTACAAGTGTCGTATACGTGTATAGTAACCTCGACATAAAAAGGTAGAAATTCCACAATAAAATCTATACCAAATTTTGGTAAAATGATATTGAAAGAATAACATCATTAGGAAGAAAATAACATCAGTTATCTCAAAATAACAGTATTTCTGATCGGAATATCGGTATAAGGTTGAAAGAAACTTTCATTGAATAGCAACTCACAAAGTATCTAAATACTCACAAAATACGCTAGATAATATAGAGAGAGAGAGAATTTTTTTTTTTATTTCTGGTGTGATTTTCAATTCTAACTAAGCACCCTATTTATAATAAAATGCTGGAACACCAAAGGAGACTAAATAATCAAATATTAATATAATTATTTTCTTCCTACGTCTGCCACTTTAAAAATCAACAGCCCACCACCTTTGAAAAAATAATTCAGCACATGTTTTCACAAAAAACAAAAGTGGGTCCCACCCATAATTTAATAAAAATATTTAATTTCAAAAATTTCAATAATTCATAATAAATAGCCCCTTTATCAGAAAAATATGAATTTTATGTCTATTCCATAGGAAATTGAATTCTCTACAACTTTGCAGAAGAATGTTTTTCCAAATTCCAAACAAAAAATATCTGAAATCCACATACGAATGATTTTTACTACATCCATTCCGACAAAATACTGATAAAACACCTCAACATTAATTTCTTCAATTATATCCAATAAAAATAAATATTTCCTTCATTTATATCCACATAAAAATAAATATTTCCTTATCATAAAAATCAATAAATAATTATTCACAAATAATATTACGTAATCACAATAATGACAACGAATCGTTCCCGAAGAGGGGCTTTCAGATAAGGATTTCTCCCAAGGCAAGGCAATTAGGTGACCAAACCTCTCCTTGATGTAATTTTTTAGATATTGCCAATAATGTTATCTAATAATATTATTCAAATAATATGAATTATTGATCGATAATGAAATCTATTGTGTAGTGACAATTATTGAAACAACAATAATATAAAATATCAACGCAGACAATTATTGAACCAATAAAATAAAATATTGAACAATAATTCTGTAACAATTATTGAGTAATTGCCTTTTTACGTAAGAATCAATAATTTCAAAATATCTTTATCAATCTGATTGTCTTCTTTAAATCTGACCACGCGTATTACTATATTTTAACCATCGGTATTCCAACGATGTTAACGATAACAATTCTGGCCGTTATTTATAAAAACTCAAACTTGTCGTTTTCTTCATCCGATAGGTTTTTTATTACGGGGCCCCTGAATAAATTTTTCAAATGCGAATATTCTCAAGCGGAAAGAATATTTCACGACCAAACGAATATTCCCCGACACAATAAATATTTTATAACCATTTACTTATTTTGCAAAATTTGCATATTTCACCCATAACTAAAGCATTATATCAAATTAACACCTTATTATTCACAACAATTGTAAGACCCCAATTTTTTATAAATAAAATTAAATTTCCTTTATTTATTATTGTGAATAATAAAGTGTTAATTTGATATAATACTTTGGTTCTGGGTGAAATGTGCAAATTTTGCAAAATAAGCAAGTGGTTATAAAATATTCATTGTTGTGAGGAATATTCGCTTTGGTCGGAATATTCTTTTTGTTTGGAAATATTCGCATTTACTGCGCAAATCCATTTGTGGGCCCCATAACTAAAAATGGTTTGATAAAGAAAACTACAAGTTTGAGTTTTTATAAATAATCTACCAGAGTTGTTACCAAGTAATATCGCTTGAATACCCTATGGTTAAAATACGTGAATACGCGTGGTGGCATAAGAGCACACACCAGATTGCAATTAAATATTTTGAATTATCGATTCTTACGTAAGAAGGCACTACTCAATAATTGTTACAAAGAATTATCGCTCAATATTTTTTATCGATTCAATAATTGTCATATTTGATATTTTATATTATCATTGTTCAATAATTGTCACCGCATTATTCTCCATTATCAGATCAATAATTCATATTATTTGAATAATATTTTTAGATAGCATTATTGGCAATGTCTAAGGAAGTTCTATCTAGGAAAGGGATTTGGTCTCCTAATTATGCGCCAATAAGGAGAAATCTTTATCAGAAAGCCCCCTCTTTCCTAGGAACGACCTGGTTGTCATAATTGTGATTCTGTAATATTATTTGTGAATAATTAATTATTGATTCATATGATGAAGAAAATATTGATTTTATGTGGATATAAATGATGGATATATTTATTGTGGTTATAAATGAAGGAGTTAATGCTGAGGTGTTTTATCAGTATTTTGTCAGAATGGAGGTTTTGAAAATCGTCCGTATGTAGATTTTGGTCATTTTTCGGTTGGAATTTGGAAATACTAAAACTTACAAAGTTGTAGAGAATTTAATTTCCTATGGAATAGACATGAGATTCGAATTTTTCTGATAAAATGGCTATTTATTATGAATTATTGAAGTTTTGGAAATAAATGTTTTTATTAAAAATATGGTGGGCCCCACTTTTGGTTGGTGAGAAATGAAAGGTGCTGGAATTTATTTTCAAAAGTGGTGGGATTGAATAGTAGCAGTTAAAGCCAACAGGTAGCAGGTTAGTCTGCTATGGCGTTCTAAGCATTTTCCTATAAATAGGGTGCTTAGTTAGAATTGAAAATCACACCAGAAATAAGCAGTTTCCTTCTACCTTATACCTGATATTTCACCCGGAAGTACAGTTCTTTTGAGGTAAGGGATGTTATTTTCTTCCTAATGATGTTATACTTTCAATATCATTATACCGAAATATTGGTATAGATTTTATTGTGGAATTTCTACCTTTTTGTGTCGGGGTTTCTATTCACGTATACGACACTATTCACGTATACGGCACTATTCACGAATACGACACTATTCATCGAAAAATGAAATTTTCTCCTATTTGTCCAAGATGTCTATTATGGTTACTATCTTTGATTGTATCCATGTTTTGATCTTTATTTTGGAATTCTGCTTCACAATTGGTTATTATGGAGTATTTTTGAACTTGGATAAACTAAACTACGAATCCCTAATCTTTAATCTTTTATCTCACTAGATTCATTTTCTTTAAGATATTTTTCATCATCCTCAGTCCTAAATGATGATATTACTGAATATCTTTGGCCTGTAGTGCAAAGTTGAATGATTACCTAATAAATATCTTTGGCTTGTAGTGCAAAGATGAATGATTACCTAATGAATATCTTTGGCCCGTAGTGCAAAGATGAATAGGTGTTGAGATGAACATGACCAACTGGTGATACAAATGAATATCTTTGGCCTGTAGTGCAAAGATGAATATTTGATTCAAGATGTATATTGATTGATGTTACAGGGATAAAATATTGATGATGGACTTTTAAATCTTAGAAGATAGTAGAATTCTTTCTCTACTTGACTCTTCTAATGGATTGATGTTTCTGCTGCAGTTATTGATCCAAAAGTTGTTGTCTATTATATTTTATCAGATTTTTACCTGTTGAAGACTAATGATAAATTGTTGTATATTATCTTAGTCATAATATTCTTTACTGGGCTAGTTGAGCTCACCCTTTTCCTTTTTGTTCCATTTTTCTTCTTAGGAGGTGAGAACATAGCAGGAACTAGCCGGGGTTTGGAGTGATGGTTCAGGATAGTTGTTTTAGTAGTCCTCACTATTTTGTAAAATAGTGTATAAATAATTGTAATGAGGACTCCTTTTGAGTTTGTATATTGTCTATTAGATAATATTTATATTCAAACTCACAGTATATGTGTTATCGTATTTTGCATGACAACTGTATTATTGAAGTTTTATTTGTTCAGTACCATGTATTTGGTGACTCAGAATGGGTGATGTATACCTATTTTAGGGACGTCACAGTTGGTATCAGAGCTTAGGGATATGATCCCTGGCTGAGATGTGAGACAAGAACTAGGAGGGGAGAAACGGGGAATTCCTTCGCTAGTATGACCTAACTAAGTTTATTTGGTATTTATTTGGTCGGTCAGAGTATATGGATAATATGTGACATGTTAATTAACCCTTGTTTTGTGGCAGTATTTGAGATTGGCAGCTAAAAATATTAACAATAGAGTGAATCAGACCGTGGAGACACCTTTAATCACCACCCAGGGGAACGTGCAACATAAAGGCAATATTCTTCCTGTAAACAACACTACTGAACAAATGATGAATGATGGGATGTTTAGAAGCTTTTTGCAGTTCATGTAAAATCAGACGAGGGAGACTCGTGCACAAAATATGGGTGGAAATGATAGCAATGCGCGGCTTGTCACATCCAAGCAGTTCAAGGAGTTGGGACCACCAGAATTTGTGGGAAAGCCGGATCCGATTAAGGCAGAAACATGGGTCAAGCAAATTACTAAGATATTTGATGTCTTGGGATGCACGGAGGAACAGAAGGTTCCATTCGCCACCTTTATGTTCCGTGGTGAGGCAGACTACTTGTGGGAGTCTGTGAAGCGTACCCAGCCTGCCACACTCATCATATCTTGGGAAACATTTCAAAAACTGTTACTGACAAGTACTTTCCTGAAAGTATTTTTCATATGAAGGAGGTAGAGTTTATCAGACTGGAACAAAACAACATGACGGTGTCCCAGTATGAGGCGAAGTTCGTGGAATTATCCAGGTTTGCACCTCATTTGGTAGAGAATGAGGAACGAATGACGCGGATGTTCCTGAGAGGTCTAAAACCCGAGATTCGACAATATCTTATCTCTCACAAATTTTCTTTATATTCAGATGTTGTCAATAGGGCTCAATTATTAGACTGAGATAATGTGTATGCTCAACCGAGGGACCACAATCAAGGTCATACCGGTGACAACAGTCATTAGAGCGATGATGACCAGGGGGGAGGAAAGAATACAGACAAAACGGTAACCACTCGGGTGGTAATCGTGGCCATGATAATAAGAGAGGTGAGTCAAGTGGAAATTTCAGAAAGAGGAGATTCAACAATGACTTTTAATGACATCAAGACCAAAGACCAAAGACCAAAGACCAACAACAAATTCTAGGGGAGGAGAACGACCGCAAGTTAGATGCTACAGATGCGGAGAGGAGGGACACACAAGTCCAAACTATTCACAGCCTTCCAAGGTGTGTTTCAGTTGTGGAAAAGACGGTCATATAGCCTGGTTTTGTCCGATAGCGAAGTCAAGTCCAGCTGGGACGGTGACTACGGACAAAAAAAAGTCAGTGGTTTAAGAGAGGGCGTTTGTCGTGACTAGCCAAAATGCGAGAAACCCGAACGAGGTGATCACGGGTAAGCTAATCATAAACTCTTGCGAAGTTTATACCTTATTAGATACCGATTCTACCCATTCTTTTATCTCTCCTGCTTGTGCTCAACGTTTAAACTTGACTCCGGAGAAATTAGACCTTGACTTATCTGTTGAGACTCTGTTAGGAGAAACTTTCATTGCATTTACTGTTTATAAATCTTGCTTGATTCAAGTTGGAACCATAACATTACCTGCCGATCTTATT
Organism: Panax quinquefolius; assembly: GCA_020205615.1. Classification (NCBI taxonomy): domain Eukaryota; kingdom Viridiplantae; phylum Streptophyta; class Magnoliopsida; order Apiales; family Araliaceae; genus Panax; species Panax quinquefolius. The sequence continues at coordinate 83,511,603 of CM035162.1, forward strand.
TCGTTCAAAATACTTGCATTTGATGTGATTTTAGGGATTGATTGGTTAACCACTCATCATGCTAAAATTGATTGTTTTCGTAAGGTTGTTAGTTTTCATATTCCTAACCAACCTGTTATGCGAATTCAAACAACAAAACCACTAAAGTTAATCACTGTCATATCAAGCCATAAAGCTATTCATTTAGTGAAAAATGGATGTCAAGCTTTCTTAGCCCATGTCACGGACTTGAACAAAAACATGTCAGATTTGAATAATATTTCTATTGTTAGTGAATTTCCTGACGTATTTCTTGAAGAACTTTCCGGTCTACCCCCATAACGTGAAGTTGAATTCTTTATTGACCTCGAACCTGATACAAAGCCCATTTCTAAAACCCCGTATCAAATGGCTCCTATTGAACTTCATGAGTTAAAGGTCCAACTACAGGAGTTGTTGGACATCAGTTTCATTCGTCCTAGTACATCTCCTTGGGGTGTTCTTGTGTTATTCATAAAGAAGAAAGACGGGAGTATGCGAATTTGTATTAACTACCGAGAATTGAACCATGTCACCATCAAGAATAGGTATTCGTTACCTCGCATTGATGACCTGTTTGACTAGTTACAAGGAGCATAATTCTTTTCAAAGATCTATCTTCGTTCTGCATATCATCAGCTGAAGATTAAAACTGAGGATATTCCAAAGACTGCCTATAGAAATCGGTACGGGCATTATGAATTCTTAGTCATGTCTTTTGGATTGACTAATGCTCCTGCTGCTTTCATGGATATGTTGAACCGTGTGTTCAAAGAATATTTGGATCAGTTCGTTGTCGTCTTTATTGATGACATCCTCATGTATTCCAAAAGCCGTGAAGATCATCAGCACCATTTGAAGCCGGTACTGCAAAGGATTCGTGATAACAAGCAATATGCTAAGCTGAAGAAATGCGAGTTCTGTCTTGAGCAAGTAGCATTCCTTGGTCACGTGGTGTCAAAACATGGAGTATCTGTCGACCCGGCGAAAATAGAAGAAATACAAAGTTGGGAGCAACCGAATTCGGTGATTGAAGTACGTAGCTTTCTGAGCTTAGCTGGTTATTATCAGAGATTCGTGGAAGGATTTTCTCGAATTGCTACTTCGTTAACTCAACTGATTAGGAAAGATACAAAATTCGGTTGGAGCGAGGATTGTGAGAAGAGTTTTCAAGAACTCAAGAGGAGACTCATTTCGGCACCTGTTCTGACAATACCATCTGGTTCGGATGGATTTGTTATCTACAGCGATGCTTCAGGCAAAGGGTTAGGATGTGTTCTCATACAACATAGGAAAGTCATAGCCTATGCCTCGCGACAACTCAAAGAATATGAGAGGAATTATCTTACTCATGATTTGAAGTTGGCAACAGTTGTTTTCGTTTTAAAGATCTGGAGACACTACCTTTATGGGGAGAAAGTGGAGATCTATACAGATCAAAAAAGCCTCAAATATTTCTTCACCCAAAAGGAACTCAATATGCGACAACGACATTGACTCGAGTTGTTGAAAGATTATGACTATACCATCCAATATCATACTGGAAAAGCAAACGTAGTAGCTAACGCATTGAGTAGAAGATCATATGCGGGTACGAGTGAAATGTTGTTAACACAAATGTCCATTTTGTATGACTTGCAAAGGATGGAGATAGAGGTAAAGGCTCCAAGTACCCACGTGATGATATCAAGCATACGAGTAGAACCGACTTTAATCGATAAAGATAAAGTTGCTCAAGCTACGGACCTGGAGCTAATGCGTATGAAGAAGAAAGTACAAGAAGGTTCTATTCCAGAAGCAAGAATTGATTAAGAAGGAATACTTCGAGTCAACTCCAGACTTTGTGTTCCTAACGATTCTGACTTGAAGCATAGAATCATGATGGAGACACGTAACACACCTTTTGCAATCCATCCTGGGAGTACCAAAATGTATCATGATCTTCGACATACATTTTGGTGGAGCAATATGAAAAGAGAGATCGCGGAGTTTATCTCGAGGTGTTTAACTTGTCAACGTGTAAAGGCGGAGCATCAAGTACCAAAGGGTCCATTGCAACCACTTGAGATTCGGAAATAGAAGTGGGAACGCATTACTATGGATTTTGTTACGGGTCTTACCAAGGTTTCTCTAGGCACAGATGCTATTTGGGTCATTGTAGATAGATTAACCAAGTCTGCTCATTTCTTGCGTATACGGGAGACTTATTCCCTTGAACGTCTTTCTAGTATGTATGTAAATGTGATTGTGAGATTGCATGGAATGCCAGTATCCATAGTTTTGTATCGTGACCTAAGATTCACTTCACGATTTTGGGTTAGCTTATGAAAAGCTATGTGTACGCACGATTTACGATTGATCTGGCCTAAGCATACCATCCTCAAATGGACGGGAAATCAGAGAGGAATATTCAAACTCTTAAAGAACTATTAAGACTCTGTGTCCTAGATTTCAAAGGGAGTTGGGATAAGTACCTACTATTGGTGGAATTCTTCTACAACAATAGTTATCAGGCAAGTATAGGTGTGGCTCCATTTGAAGTATTGTATGGACGAAAGTGTTGCTCTCCAGTATGCTAGGGTGAGGTGGGAGAAGCAACGTTGTTGGGACCAGAGTTGGTACAAATGACTACAAAGAAGATCCAAACGATTCGACAACGGATACTAACAGCACAGGATCGACAAAAGAGTTATGTGGATCTTCATCGAAAGGACGTGGAATTTAATATTGGAGATCATGTATTGTTACGTATTGCTCCATGGAAGGGAGTTACAAGATTTGGGAAGAGAGGAAAGCTCAATCCAAGATTTGTTTGTCCATTTGAGATTCTTGACCGAATAGGAAATGTGGCATATAGACTCGCATTACCTCCAAGCATATCTTGTGTTCATAATGTTTTTCATATATCTATGCTTCTTAAATATGTGAAAGATCCGAACCACATTATTGAGTTAGAACGAGACGAGATAACCGAAGATTTAACGTACGAGGAGGTACCTGTTAAGATCTTGGATAGGGAAGAGCATGTCCTACGCACGAAGGTTATACCACAAGTTAAGGTTTTGTGGAGAAACCATGCTATTGAAGAAATGACCTAGGAGTTGGAATCAAAAATAAAAGTGAGGTATCCTCACCTTTTCGAAACACCAGGTACGTACGTCAATTTCAAGGACAAAATTTCATAAGAAGGGAAAGTTGTAAGATCCCAACTTTTTATAAATAAAATCAAATTTCCTCTATTTATTATTGTGAATAATAAAGTGTTAATTTGATATAATACTTTGTTTATGGGTGAAATATGCAAATTTTGTAAAATAAGCAAGTGGTTATAAAATATTCATTGTGTCGGGGAATATTCGTTTGGTCGTGGAATATTCTTTCTGTCGGAGAATATTCGTACGACGGCGCAACCATTTGTGGTCCCCATAACGGAAAACGTTCGGATAAAGAAAACGACAAGTTTGAGTTTTTATAAATAACGGCGTAGTTGTTATCATTAACACTGTTGGAATACCCCGTGGTTAAAATACAGTAATACGAATGGTGGCACAGTAACACACGGTATTGCACAATATTTTTGAATTATTGATTCTTACGTAAGAAGGAACTACTCAATAATTGTTACAATAATTACTGTTCAATATTTTATTTAATTGATTCAATAATTGCTGCATTGATATTTTATATTATTGTTGTTCAATAATTGTCACTGCACAGTATCTCCATTATCAGATCAATAATTCATATTATTTGAATAATATTATTAGATAGCATTATTGGCAATGTCTAAGGAAGTTTTGTCTAGGAAAGGAGTTTGGTCACCTAATTGCGAACCAATAAGGAGAAATTCTTATTGGAAAGCCCCCTCTTTCCTGTGAACGACCTGGTTGTCATAATTGTGATTCTGTAATATTATTTGTGAATAATTAATTATTAATTTATATGATAAGAAAATATTTATTTTATGTGGATATAAATGATGGATATATTTATTGTGGTTATAAATGAAGGAATTAATGCTGAGATGTTTTATCAGTATTTTGTCGGAATGGAGGTTTTGAAAATCATTCGTATGTAGATTTCAGTCATTTTTTGTTTGGAATTTGGAAAAACTTAAACTTACAAATTTGTAGAGAATTTATTTTCCTATGGAATAGACATGAGATTTGAATTTTTTTGATAAAAGAGCTATTTATCATGAATTATTGAAGTTTCGAAAATACATGTTTTTATTAAAAATATTGTGGGACCCACTTTTGGTTGGTGAGAAATGAAATGTGTTGGAATTTATTTTCAAAAGTGGTGGGCTTGAATAGTAACAGGTAAAACCATCAGGTAGGAGGTTAGTCTGCTATGGCGTTCTAAGCATTTTCCTATAAATAGGGTACTTAGTTAGAATTGAAAATCACACCAGAAACAAGTTTTCTCTCTTTCTCTCTCTATATTATCGAGCGTATTTTGTGAGTATTTAGATACTTTGTGAGTTACTATTCATCAGTGCAAGTTTCCTTCAGCCTTATACCTGATATTTCACCCTGAAGTACGGTTCTTTTGAGGTAAGGGATGTTATTTTCTTCCTAATGATGTTATTCTTTCAATATCATTATACCAAAATATTATTATAGATTTTATTATGGAATTTCTACCTTTTTGTGTCGGGGTTACTATTCACGTATGTGACGCCCCCAAAATAGGTCCATTCCATCCAACCCATTTTGAGTCGCCAAATACATGGTACAGAAATAACTACAACTTTATTAATACATTTGTCGTGCAAAATACGACAACATATATACTGTGAGTTTAAATACAATTATTGTCTTCTAGACAATATACATACCCAAATAAATCCTCATCCCAATTATTGATACATTATTTTACAAAAATGGTGAGGACTACTAAACAACTCTCTCTAGAACCTTCATTCCATACCCCGACTAGTACTCGCTACATTCTCGCCTCCTGAGAAGAAAAATGGAACAACAAGGAAAAGGGTGAGCTCAACTAGCCCAGTAAAGAATATTATGACTAAGATAATATACAACAAATTATCATTAGTCTTCAACAGGGAAAAAAAACTAATAGAATACAGTAGACAACAAGTTTTTAAACCAATATTCGCAGCGGAAATAATAATTCATTAGAAGAGTTAAGTAGAGAATGCAACTACTATCTTCTATGTATGAATTTAAAAGTTCGTCGTCTATCTTTTATCCCTGTAACATCAATCAACATACATCTGGAATCAAATATTCATCTTTGCATACAAGCCAAAGATATTCATCGATTAATCATGTTCATCTAAACACTGCTCATCTTTGCACTATGGGCCAAAGATATTCTTCAAAATCATTCATCTTTGCACTACGTGCCAAAGATATTCCATAATATCATCATTTAAGACCAAGATGATGAAAAATATTTTAAAGAAACGAATCCAAAGGAAACAAAATGACAAGGATTAAGGATTCGTACTTTGTTTTATTCACGTCCAAAAATACCTCAAAAATAATCACAATGTGGTGTAAAATTCAAGAATGATCAAAACATGGATACAATCAAAGCTAGTATCCGAATAGATATTTTGACGAAAAGAAGAAATTTTATTTTTCTATGAATAGTGTCAGATATCGTGAATAGTGTCGTATCGTGAATAGTAACTCAACACCAAAAGATAGAAATTCCACAAAAAACATCTTCACGCTTCATGAATAGTACTCGTGAATAGTAACTCGTGAATAGTAACTCATGAATAGTAACTCGTGAATAGTAACTTATGAATAGTAACCCCGACATGAAAAAGTTCCAAATTTGATAAAAAGTTCCAACCAATATTTCAGCATAATGATATTGAAGAAATAATATCATTTGAGAAGAAAATAACATCCCTTACCTCGAAAGACAAGATTTCTAGTTGAAACACCTGGATATAGGCTATGACTTGAACTTGCAATCGTATAGCAATACTCAAAGTATACTCAAAATACTCACAAGAATACGCCGATAATATAGAGAGAAAAAACTTCAGCTTACGGTGTGATTTTCAATTCTAACCTAAGCACCCTATTTATAGAAAATCGCTTAAACACCAAAGCGTAAAATTTAATATAATAATAATATATTATATATATATATATTCCTCGCCAACCAAGACTCAAAAATCAGCATGTTTACAACACATGGGGGGGCCAAACCAAAACAATAAAAAACGCTTTTGTTGATATAAATAATTAAAACTTCCAAAATCAATTATTTGAAGCTTCAAACTTCAATAATTCATAATAAATAGCTCTTTTATCAGAAAAATTCGAATCACATGAGTTTTTATAGGAAATTCAATTCTCTACAACTTTGCGTAAGAAAGTTTTTCCAAATTCCAAATGAGAAATTGACCAAAAATCCACATACGGACAATTTTACATGTGCTATAATCAAATTTCAATCAGAAATGGGGTCCACCGACACACAAAACATGTGTTAATCATTTAATGCAACAAAATACTCTTCCTCCTCATATACTCATATATCCCACATTCATTGTAAAAATATCACCGTTAATATATTATTAAAAATAATATATTTAAATGAATTATTTTATCGTAAAAAAGATAAAATATTAATTTTCAACAATTGTCATTTTAAAATTTTTCTCCATCTATATCCACATAAAATCAATATTTTCCTCATCATATGAATCAATAATTAATTAATCACAAATAATATTACGTAATCACAATATTAACAACCGGCGCTTCCTGGAAAGAGGGGCTTTCAATAAGAATTTCTTCTTCATGCCGCAATTAGGTGACCAAACCTCTCCTTAGATGTAACTTTCTAGACATTGCCAATAATGTTATCTAATAATATTATTCAGATAATATGAATTATTGCTTCGATAATAAAAAATCTTGTAATGACAATTATTGAAACAACAAAGAATATAAAATATCAACGCAACAATTATTGAATCAATAAAATAAAATATTTGAATAAATTATTACCGTAACAATTATTGAGTAGTGCCTTCTTACGTAAGAATCAATAATTAGTGCAATACCGCAAAGCTACTTTGTTCAACAACGCGTATTAGTGTGTTTTAACCACCGGGTATTCCAACAAGATTAACGATAACAACTACGCCAAGTATTTAAAAACAACTTATATTTATCGCTTTTCTTCATCCATCGCTTTCATTATGGGGCCCACAAAAAGATCGCTACGTCAGCATTTAATATTCCCCGACAAAGATTTAATATTCCACGACCAAACGAATATTCCCCGACAATAATGAATATTTTATAACCACTTGCTTATTCAAATATTTGCGTATTTTACCCATAACTATCCGCATTAATCAAATCGACCCTTACTATTTCAAAATAATAAATAGAGGAAAATAAATTTCATTTATTAATAATTTGGGGTCTTACAACCTCCCCTCCTTATGAAATTTCGTCCTCGAAATTGACGTACGATACTGTGTGTTTCAAAAGATGAGAATACCTCGCTTTCATTTCCGCTTTCCAACTCCCGTGTCATTTCCTCAATAGCATGGTTTCTCCACAAAACTTTAACTTGTGGTATGACCTTCGTACGTAGGACATGCTCCTTCCTATCCAAAATCTTGACAGGTACCTCTTCATACGTTAAGTCTTCGGCTATCTCGTCCGGTTCTAACTCAATGACGTGGTTCGGGTTGTCCACATATTTACGTAACATCGATACGTGAAAAACGTTATGAACACGCGTCATACTTGGCGGTAAAACGAGTCTATAGGCCACAGTTCCAATTCGATCGAGAATTTTAAATGGATTAATAAATCGAAGGTTTAAGCTTTCCTCACCTCACCGATTCTCTCGCTTTTGAAATAACAACTTCTTGCACCTCCTTCTTCAAATTCATCAGCTCCAGTGTGTAGCTTGAACAGCTTTAACTTTATCGATTAAAGTCGATTATACTCGTATATCATCACGTGGGTACCTAGAGTTTTCATCTCCATCTCTATTATTTGTAAATTATACGAAATGAGCCTTTGACAATATCGTACTCAGATTTGATATACGATCTTCTACTCAACACGCCGCCTACCACGTTCGCTTTTCCAGGATGGCATGGTCGTAACATGTCTTTGAAATGAGTCTCCTCTTGAGTTCTTCAAGCTCTTCCCACATTCCTTGCTCCATTCGAATTTTGTATCTCTACGAGTCACCAAGTTAATGGAATAGCGATTCGAGAATATCCTTCAACGAATCTCCGATAATAACCAACTAAGCCTAAAAGCTACGTATTTCGATTCTCGACTTAGGTTGTTCTCAATCGTGACTCATATCCCAACCTTGGATATGCACGTTACAATGACACCTATCGGTTTTACTATCGCATTTAAATATGGTGTCCCCTACGGAGAGTCTCGCTGCATTCCACAAAGGAAGTCACCAGATAAAGGCTCGGTACCAAATTCTATAGTTGAATTTTTAACTCCACAAGTTCAATAGAGCCATTCGATATGAGATTTTAGAAATGAGTTTTGTCTGGGGTTCAAAGTCGATACAAAATTTAATATCGCCTTTGGGAGTAAACCAAAAATTCTTCAGAAATACGCCAGAAAATCAATAACAACAGAATATTATTCAAATCGGCGTGTCTTTATTCAAATCCATAACATGGACTAAGAAAACTTGACATCCATAATAAACGAATGACTTCATGGCTTGATATGAAAATGTTTGACTACAATAGTTTGATTGCTTGAATTGAGTAACAAAGTTGCTTAGGAATATGAAAACTAACAACCTTACGAAAGTAATCAATTTCGGCATGATGAGTAGTTAACCTTAAAATCACATCAAAAGAAAATATCTCTATAGAAATAAGGTTAACAGGTAATGTGATAGTGCCAACCTGAATCAAGCAAGATTTCTAAACAACGGATGTAATGAAAGTTTCTCCTAACGGAGTCTCCATAAATAGGTCAAAGTCTAATTTCTCCGTAGTCAAGTTCAAACGTTGAGCGCAAGCAAGAGAGATAAAAGAATGGGTAGAACCGGTATCTAGTAAGGTATAAACTTCGCAAGAATTTATAATTAACTAACCCGTGCTAACTTCGTTCGAGTTCCTCGCATTTTGACTGGTCAAGACAAACACTCTTCCAGGAATCGTTGTCTTTGACTTTTCTGGGACATCCTTTTGAGTCACCATTCCCGCTGGACTGGGTTTCGATACCATACAATCTCGAGCGATATGTCCTTCTTTTCCACAATTATAGCATACCTTAAACTGTTGTGGGCAGCTTGGGCTGATATGTCCCTCTTTCCCGCATTTGTAACATACGACCGATGGTCTTTCTCCTCCCTTGGAACTAGTTGCTACTAGCGCTGACGTCTTCAAATGGTCATTATTGAATCTCCTCTTTTTAAAATCTCCTCCCGACTCGCTTCTTCTATTTTCATGGCCATGATTACCACCGTAGTGGTTACCGCTTTGTCCGTATTCTTCTTTCTCCGTTTGGTTATCGTTATTCGATGACTGCTATCTTCTGATGATGATCCTGGGTTATGGTCCCTCGGTTGAACGTACTCGTTATCTCGCTTCTAACAACCCGAGCCTGTCGCTGACAACATCTAAATAGAGAGAAAATTTATGAGAAATGAGATCTTGACGTATCTTGGGTTTCAAACCTCTCGTAAACATCCGCGTCATACGCTCCTCATTCTCCACCAAATGAGGTGCAAACTCGATAACTCCGCTAACTTCGCCTCGTCTTTGGACACCGCCATGTTATTCTCGCTCCCATCTAATAAACTCCACTTCCTTTATATGATGAATACTTTCGTGGAAGTACTTGTCATTGAACTATTTCTGAAATGTCTCCCGAAACATCTTGAAAAGCAATTTGGATGGGTACGCCTTCATAGATTCCCACCATGAATCGCCTCGCCATTTTAACATAAAGGTGGCGAATGGAACTTTCTGTTCTCCGCGCATCCCAAGACATCGAATATCTTGGTAATTTGTTTAACCCACGCCTCCGCCTTTAATCGGATCCGCTTTCCCACTCGTGGTCCCAACTCTTTGAACTGCTTGCATTTGTGACAACCCGTGAATTGCTATCATTTCCTCCTCAGTATTTTGAACACGAGTCTCCTCTACCGATTTTGCATGAACTGCAAAAAGCTTCTAAACATCCCCTCGTTCATCATCTGCTCAGTGGTGTTGTTCACAGGAGGAACATTGCCAGCCTGTTGCACGTTCTCCTCGTTGGTGAGTACAGGCATCTCCACGGTCTCATTTACATTGTTAATATTCTCAGTCGACATTCTCAAATACTGTCATAAAACAAGGGTTAATTAAGGAAATCAATATATCACATAATATCCCTATATACTGACCAACTAACAAATAAGCTTAGGTAGGACACACTAGAGAAGGATTTACTCGTCTCTCCCCTCCTAGTTCTATTCCCCGATCTCCGCCAGAGATCATATCCCTAAGCTCTGATACCAACTGTTACGCCCCCAAAATAGGTCCATTCCATCCAACTCATTTTGAGTCGCCAAATACATGGTACAGAAATAACTACAACTTTATTAATACATTTGTCGTGCAAAATACGACAACATATATACTGTGAGTTTAAATACAATTATTGTCTTCTAGACAAATATACATACCCAAATAAATCCTCATCCCAATTATTGATACATTATTTTACAAAATGGTGAGGACTACTAAACAACTCTCTCTAGAACCTTCATTCCATACCCCGACTAGTACTCGCTACATTCTCGCCTCCCGAGAAGAAAAAAATGGAACAACAAGGAAAAGGGTGAGCTCAACTAGCCCAAGAAAGAATATTATGACTAAGATAATATACAACAAATTATCATTAGTCTTCAACAGGAAAAAAACTAATAGAATACAATGAGACAACAAGTTTTTAAACCAATATTCGCAAATGAAAATAATAATTCATTAGAAGAGTTAAGTAGAGAATGCAACTACTATCTTCTATGTATGAATTTAAAAGTTCGTCGCTCATCTTTTATCCTGTAACATCAATCAACATACATCCGAATCAAATATTCATCTTTGCACTACAGTGCCAAAGATATTCATCGATTAGTCATGTTCATCTAAACACTGCTCATCTTTGCACTCACGGGCCAAAGATATTCTTCAAAATCATTCATCTTTGCACTACTACGTGCCAAAGATATTCCATAATATCATCATTTAAGACCAAGATGATGAAAATATTTTAAAAGAAACGAATCCAAAGGAAACAAAATGACAAGGATTAAGGATTCGTACTTTGTTTTATTCACGTCCAAAAATACCTCAAAAATAATCACAGTGGTGTAAAATTCAAGAATGATCAAAACATGGATACAATCAAAGCTAGTATCCGAATAGATATTTTAGACGAAAAGAAGAAATTTTATTTTTCTATGAATAGTGCCGATATCGTGAATAGTATCGTTATCGTGAATAGTCTTAGATATCGTGAATAGTAACTCAAGCACCAAAGATAGAAATTCCACAAAAAACATCTTCACGCTTCATGAATAGTACTCGTGAATAAGAACTCTGAATAGTAACTCATGAATAGTAACTTATGAATAGTAACTCATGAATAGTAACCTCGACATGAAAAAGTTCCAAATTTGATAAAAAGTTCCAACCAATATTTCAAAGATAATGATATTGAAGAAATAATATCATTTGAGAAGAAAATAACATCCCTTACTTACCTCGAAAGACAAAGACTTCTAGTTGAAACACCTGGATATAGGCTATGACTTGAACTTGCACCGTATATAGCAATACTCAAAGTATACTCAAAATACTCACAAGAATACGCTCGATAATATAGAGAGAAAACTTCATTTAAAGTGTGATTTTCAATTCTAACCTAAGCACCCTATTTATAGAAATTGCTTAGAACACCAAAGCGTAAAATTTAATATAATAATAATATATTATATATATATATATCCTACGCCAACCAAGACTCACAGAAATCAGCATGTTTACAACACACATGGGGGCCAACCAAAACAATAAAAACATTTTTGGTTATATAAATAATTAAAACTTCCAAAATCAATTATTTGAAGCTTGAACTTCAATAATTCATAATAAATAGCTCTTTTATCAGAAAAATTCGAATCACATGAGTTTTTATAGGAAATTCAATTCTCTACAACTTTGCGTAAGAAAGTTTTCCAAATTCCAAAATGTAAATTGGCCCAAATCCACATACTGACAATTTTACTGTTTATAATCAAATTTCACCAAGAAATGGGGTCCACCACACACAAAACATGTGTTAATCATTTAATGCAACAAAAATACTCTTCCTCCTCATATACTCATATATCCCACATTCATTGTAAAAATATCACCGTTAATATATTATTAAAATAATATATTTAAATGAATTATTTTATCGTAAAAAGATAAAATATTAATTTTCAACAATTGTCATTTTAAAAATTTTCTCCATCTATATCCACATAAAATCAATATTTTCCTCATCATATGAATCAATAATTAATTATTCACAAATAATATTACGTAATCACAATATTAACAACCGTGCGCCTCAGAAAGAGGGGCTTTCCAATAAGAATTTCTTCTTCATGCGCGAATTAGGTGACCAAACCTCTCCTTAGACGTAACTTTCTAGACATTGCCAATAATGTTATCTAATAATATTATTCAGATAATATGAATTATTGCTTCGATAATAAAAAATATCGTTGTGTAATGACAATTATTGAAACAACAACAATATAAAATATCAACGCAACAATTATTGAATCAATAAAATAAAATCTTTGAGCAAGAATTACTATAACAATTATTGAGTAGTGCCTTCTTACGTAAGAATCAATAATTGGTGCAATACCGTGCTACTCTTTCAACAACGCCGTATTAGTGTGTTTTAACCACCGGGTATTCCAACAAGATAACGATAACAACTACGCCGTTATTTAAAAACAACTTATATTTGTCGCTTTTCTTCATCCAATCGCTTTCCAGTTATGGGGCCCACAAAAGATCGCGACGTCGCATTTAATATTCCCGACAAACGATTTAATATTCCACGACCAAAACGAATATTCCCCGACAATAATGAATATTTTATAACCACTTGCTTATTCGAAATATTTGCGTATTTTACCCATAACTATCCGCATTAATCAAATCGACCCTTACTATTTCAAAATAATAAATAGAGGAAAATAAATTTCATTTATTAATAATTTGGGGTCTTACAACGTATATGACACTATTCACGAATACGACACTATTCACCGAAAAATGAAATTTTCTCATTTTTGTCCAAGATGTCTATTATGGTTACTATCTTTGATTGTATCCATGTTTTGATCTTTATTTTGGAATTCTGCTTCACAATTGGTTATTATAGAGTATTTTTGAACTTGGATAAACTAAAGTACGAATCCCTAATCTTTGATCTTTTATCTAACTGGATTCGTTTTCTTTAAGATATTTTTTATCATCTTCAGTCCTAAATGATGATATTACTGAATATCTTTGGTCTATAGTGTAAAGATGAATGATTACCTAATGAATATCTTTGGCCTGTAGTGCAAAGATGAATGATTACCTAATGAATATATTTGGCCCGTAGTGCAAAGAAGAACAGGTGTTGAGATGAACATGACCAACTGGTGATACAAATGAATATCTTTGGCCTGTGGTGCAAAGATGAATATTTGATTCAAGATGTATATTGATTGATGTTACAGGAATAAAATATTGATAATGTACTTTTAAATTTTAGAAGATAGTAGATTTCTCTACTTGACTCTTCAAATGGATTGATGTTTCCGCTACAGTTGTTGATCTAAAACTTGTTGTCATTTATTTTTTATCAGATTTTTCCCTGTTGAAGATTAATGATAAATTTTTGTATATTATCTTAGTCATAATATTCTTTACTGGGCTAGTTGATCTCACCCTTTTCCTTTTTGTTCCATTTTTCTTCTCAGGAGGTGAGAACATAGCAGGAACTAGCCGGAGTTTGGAGTGATGGTTCAGGATAGTTGTTTTAGTAGTCCTCACTATTTTATAAAATAGTGTATCAATAATTGTAATGAGGATTCCTTTTGAGCTTGTATATTGTCTATTAGACAATATTTGTATTCAAACTCACATTATATGTGTTGTCGTATTTTGCACGACAATTGTATTACTGAAGTTGTATTTGTTTCTGTACCATGTATTTGGCGACTCAGAATGGGTTATGTATACCTATTTTTAGGGCATCACAATAATAAATAAAGGAAATTCGATTTTATTTATCATAAGTTGGGGTCTTACATTACGTGTTAGTTTGGTTGTTAGAAAGTAACTTGTAGGCCAAATTGGCTTTGTTTGTATTCTTCGCTGAAGTCGGTCGCTGTTGAATCAGCATTACTTGGTAGCAGACAACACCGCGTCGTAGTACAAATCTCGCAATGCAGTGCCAGGCTCGAGCCATAGCGCCAAGTATAGGCCTGTGTCTCGTCTTGATGCCATTCCAAGTGTAAATCAGCACCGCAAATACGCCGGTCAATCATCTTGGCCGAAAAAATGTATTTTAATTATACAAAATCTGTAATTATTGATAAGGTGCAATGTTATGACTGTTAAAAATTGATTTTTAATTGTGGTGTTATAGTACCAAGAGTGAGAATATTATTAATAATTAATGAGTTACGTTATTACATTAATAGTGTGACTTGACTATATGAGTAAAACAAAACCATACATGAAATAGGTACTTAATTGTGTACGAAGTACATGTAGTAACTAATTATGTCATGATGACATGTGTATAGGATATTGAGAATCAAGTTTATGGTTTAGCCTACACGCAAGACAAGTTTTCTTTACCCTATCTTTTTTACAATTGAGCAAGTTTTCGAACTCTAATCTCTATTTGAGTTTGTTCTATTTACCTTTATATTGAGCAAGAAATTCCTAATCCAATTTACACGACTTAATTATTATTCATTCTAAATAACTCAATTCCTTTACTAAACAAAATTCTATCATTAGCTTAATATTGTTCAAGCAAGGTATGTTATGTTATTCAATGCTTATGCTTTTAATTCATTTCTATAGCATGACCTTAACATACAAATGTTGATTCATTTATACCTTATTCCATAGTATATTGTTATTATATTTTTATTCAACTAATCCTTAGTTGATGTTCGTTAAACTCTTAATTACCTTGAAACTTATCCAAACCAAACTTACTTTGGGGCATACTTGTATTCTAAATACTAATGAACAACCTTATTACAGGGGATAATTTACGTAAAGCGTTTAGATGTTTGTGCAAAATACATTGTACGAAGGGCTGATCCCCCTATGTACGAGAAGTCCCTACAGTCTTATGACTGTTTAGGTTTAAGTTGAAAGAATACTTATAACTTTGGACATAGTTCGTGGTCTTATGACCTTCAGATATATACTTAAATTTATGTTATTGATTATCATTGATAAAGAATATTATTCAATGCTATTGAGCTTATTTGTTTGGCAGTTGCTATGATATTATTATTTATTGTCACTTCAAGTGAGCATTTGTTTGCTCACTCTTACTTATATAAATATTACAGCTAAAGTTGAGAAGGTCGATGAACCTACCACCAGTAAAGGGAAAGGAAAGATGAACAAGTATTGAAGACTTGTAAACTGTTGACTTCTATATTGTCAGACTCTATCTTAAATATTGTGATGTAGTTATTTAATTTTCCGCACTTGATATTTGTATTTAAAGGTTAGAGAACCTGAGAGATTTTATTGAACTTATTAATGTAATCATTTAATGGGAAGGTTTATGTAAAACTCCAAATTATTATAAATAAAATCGAATTTCCTATATTTATTATTGTGAATAATAAGGTGTTAATTTGATATAATGCTTTGGTTATGGGTGAAATGTGAAAATTTTGCAAAATAAACAAGTGGTTATAAAATATTCAATGTGTCGGGGAATATTCATTTGGTCGTGAAATATTCTTTCTGTCAGAGAATATTCGTACGACGGCGCAACCATTTATGGGTCCCATAACGGAAAATGGTCGGTTGAAGAAAATGACAAGTTTGAGATTTTATAAATAACGGCGTAATTGTTACCATTAACACTGTAGGAATACCTAGTGGTTAAAATACAGTAATACGCGTGGTTGCACATTAGCACACGGTATTGCACAATATATTTTTGAAATTATTGATTCTTACGTAAGAATGCACTATTCAATAATTGTTACAGTAATTACTGTTCAATATTTTATTTTATTGATTCAATAATTGTTGTGTTGATATTTTATATTATTATTATTTCAATTATTGTCACTACACAGTATTTCCCATTATCAGATCAATAATTCATATTATTTGAATAATAGTATTAGATAACATTATTGGCAATGTCTAGAAATTTCTGTCATAAAGAGGTTTGATCACCTAATTGCGCGCCAGTAAGGAGAAATCCTTATCGAAAAGCCCCCTCTTTCCTGAGAACGGTCTGGTTGTCATTATTATGATTCTGTAATATTATTTGTGAATAATTATTTATTGATTTTTATGATAAGGAAATATTTATTTTTATATGGATATAAATGAAGGAAATATTTATTTTTATGTGGATATAATTGAAGGAATTAATGTTGAGGTGCTTTATCTGTATTTTGTCGGAATGAATGTAGTAAAAATCATCCGTATGTGGATTTCAGATATTTTCTGTTTGGAATTTGGAAAAACTTTCTTCTGCAAAGTTGTAGAGAATTTGATTTCCTATGGAATGGACATAAAATTCGTATTTTTCTGATAAAAGGGCTATTTATTATAAATTATTGAAATTTCAGAAATTTAATATTTTTATTAAAATTGTGGGTGGGACCCACTTTTGTTTTTTTGTGAAAAGATGTGCTGAATTATTTTTTCAAAGGTGGTGGGCTGTTGATTTTCAAAGTGGCAGGCGTAGGAAGAAAAGAATTATATGAATATTTTATTATTTAGTCTCCTTTGGCATTCTAACATTTTCTTATAAATAGGGTGCTTAGTTAGAATTGAAAATCACACAAGAAACAAGTTTTTTCTCTCTCTATATTATCGAGCGTATTTTGTGAGTATTTAGATACTTTGTGAGTTGCTATTCAGTGCAAGTTTCCTTCAGCCTTATATCGATATTTCGATCAGAAATACTGTTATTTTGAGGTAAGGGATGTTATTATCTTCATAATGATGTTATTCTTTCAATATATTATACCAAAATATTGGTATGGATTTTATTGTGGAATTTCTACCTTTTTGTTTTGGGGTTACTATTCATGTATACGACACTATTCACGTATACGACACTATTCACGGATACGACACTATTCAACAAAAAATAAAATTTCTCCTTTTTGTCCAAGATGTCTATTATGGTTACTATCTTTGATTGTATCCATGTTTTGATCTTTATTTTTGAATTCTGCTTCACAATTGGTTATTATGGAGTATTTTTGAACTTGGATAAACTAATGTACGAATCCTTAATCTTTTATCTCACTGGATTCATTTTTTTAAAGATATTTTTCATCATCCTCAGTCCTAAATGATGATATTACTGAATATCTTTGGCTTGTAGTGCAAAGATGAATGATTACCTAATGAATATCTTTGGCCCGTAGTGCAAAGATGAACAGGTGTTGAGATGAACATGACTAACTGGTGATACAAATGAATATCTTTGGCCTGTAGTGTAAAGATGAGTATTTGATTCAAGATGTATATTGATTGATGTTACAGGGATAAAATATTGATGATGGACTTTTAAATCTTAAAAGGTAGTAGAATTCTTTCTCTACTTGACTCTTCTAATGGATTGTTGTTTCCGCTGCAATTGTTGATCTAAAACTTGTTGTCTATTATATTTTATCAGATTTTCCCTGTTGAAGACTAATGATAAATTGTTGTATATTATCTTAGTCAAAATATTCTTTATTGGGCTAGTTGAGCTCACCCTTTTCCTTTATGTTCCATTTTTCTTCTTAGGAGGTAAGAACATAGCAGGAATTAGTCGGGGTTTGGAGTGATGCTTCAGGATAGTTGTTTTAGTAGTCCTCATTATTTTGTAAAATAGTGTATCAATAATTGTAATGAGGACTCCTTTTGAGTTTGTATACTGTCTATTAGACAATATTTGTATTCAAACTCACAATATATGTGTTATCGTATTTTGCACGACATTTGTATTACTGAAGTTGTATTTGTTTTTGTACCATGTATTTGGCGACTGAGAATGGGTGATGTATACCTATTTTGGGGGCGTCACACGTAATATCAACATAGACATCATAGAAACATAACTTAATGTCTTTTAACTTGATTTTACCCATATAAACAATATAAACATCGAATTTAAGACCTCTAATTTCACTGTTTTTGCTAAAACTTCACTTTTTGACATTTTTAGTGAAAATCATCACTGTGACTTTGTTTTTCAACCAAAACAGTTAATTTAAAATGCTTTGTTTTTGTTTCTTCATGTACTTTCACAATCAATAAACAATTTACACTTATTATATGAATTGAGTACAAATTTAAATTCTAATTTAAGCCATATTCAACATATGTCAATGTAAACTTATTGTAATATGATTTCCTCCAAAATAAAATATATTACATGAATCAATTTACTATAAATCATCTATAAACCCATTAAACAATTTTATATCAACCAACTATCATATGTATATAACAAACAATTAAACCCCCACACAAATTTTTACAGAGAACTTTTGAATAGAATAAAACTAAAACTTTGAAAAGTAGAAAGGTAGGGTTATACCTTTGGTAGAAGATAATTACAACAACTTCTTCTTCTAAATTCTCAATTCACAGAGAATTTTCTCTTCTCCCTTCTCTCTTTTCTTTATTTCTTTTCTCTTCTTTTTCTTATTCTCTGTTCTTTCTCCATTCTCTAACTTACGTACTTAGAAAAATATAACATATAATATAATAGGTATTAATTATATAATATAAATATATATGTAACTGATATCAGTTATATCTTTTTGAAAATCAAAAGCTATAAGGCTTGTTTGGCTAAACCACAATAAAACTAAATAACTTAAAATCCTTATGCCTTGTTTGGTAAAACCTATTTAAATTAAAGACTTAACATTCATTAAGCCTTGTTTGGCAAAACTAAATTAAACTCCTTTAATTTATTTTAATAACTCATTTATAGTATAGTTTATGGTCACACTTTATTTAATTTTCCTTATAATTATAATTTTATTTATTAAATCAACACATCATTTTAATTACAAAATAAAATTAGAATATCATTATAATAATTCATTTAATCATCATAAACTCTCTAATTTAATTATTAAGTTAAATTAGAATATTATCTCATAATAATTAATTTCCTTAACTCATAAATTATTTATTTAACAAATAGATAATCAAATCAAATCACATTAAATAAATATTTATTCAACAATAAACACATCAATTAAAATATTTATATAATTCAATAAATATTTGGAATTACAATTTAAAATTATGGATTGTTACAGAAACAGTTTTAATGAGTTGTTATAGTCCTGCTAACTCTTTGTATGAATTGAATTTCGTAAGTTGTTTGAGACACATTTTGGTGAAGATATCTAGGATTGCAATGGTGTACACTTTCATGGTCCTAGGTTATGTTTGAACTGGTGTTCAGTATGATTACAAGGACGTTTTCCAAATTGTTGGTTATAATAAAGAAGAACTTAAAATTGATCAGAACATGTATGTCAATTCTCACTCTATGTTTGTAGTCGCTATTTCTTATGGTTATAAAAAGATGACTACCCACAATTGTATGAAGCAGAAGTTTATTTTTGATCCGGGTAGCGAAATCAAAATTTGTTTCTTCCTGGGCTGTGTTGTTAATTCTTCTTTCTCTAAATTTACAATTGATGAAGACCCCCATATTCGAAGAAGTTTAGCATGTATGTTGGCTTCTAGAGAAAGAATTTTGAAGATTTCAAAATTTTGTGAAGGATTTAGGTGAATTATTCAGGATTAAGTGTATACGTGTTTAAGTTCTGTGTATATGTTTACAGTATGTGGTTAAGGGTCTAGGGTTAACCAGATAAAAGATATATGTAACAAACCCTAAGTATATATTAAGAACGTCAACGTTCGGTTAGAAAACCCTAGCGATTAACAACAAACCCTAAAACCGGTTCTAGAAACTCTAATTTCAATTTCGGGAATCCGAAACCCTAATTCGGTGCATAAAACCCTAATCAGGGAACTTAAATGATTATTATATTGCTTAAGTGCTATTAATTATAATATTAATTAGGGTAAAGCTTAATTAATTAGCAAACCCTAATTTCAAATTTAGAAAACCCTAATTTTGGGATTAAGAACCCTAATTTATAATTAGGGGAAAACCTAAGTGTTAATTTAATAATTTTAATGTTAATTAGGATATATTAATTCTAATTTTCAAGTTAAGTAATTAGAAAACCCTAATCTAATTATGAAATCTAATTTATAAATTAGAAAATTATTTTTTTCCTATTAGAAACCCTAATTCGTGGGTTATAAACCCTAATGACCAATTACGACCTTAATTGCTAAATTAGCAATTTTAATTAGCAAATACTAATCCTAATTAGCAAGATTTAATTTGTGATTAAGATATTTTCATATAATTAGAAAATTCTAATTATAATTTAGAAATATTAATTTCCATTTTTTTAAAAAATAAATTGGAAATTTTAGAAAATTAAATTGCAAACCCTAAGGGTTTCAAACCCTAAACCATAAGGGTTTGGTCAAATGTCCAAAATGCCATTAAAATTAAATGCGAAATGACTAAAAAGCCCTTTGTTGCATTATTAGAAATAATTGGTAAATCTTGCAATAATTGAGTGGTTGAACCACTCCACCAACTCCATGTGGCCTAAATACTCCAGCTCTCAGCCGAAATTAGTAGATCATAGCAACATTGATATCAAATAAAAATATTAGAGAGAGAAACTTGCTAACTTTAATTTCATTTTTGCTCCTAACCCTTCTATCTCTAAAAATTCGGGATTTAGTGTGATATGGAGTGAGGAGATGAAATAATATCGAACCCTAACTCTCCATGATCAACAGAAAAGGATCAGATTCATGAATCAAATCCTAAGAGGTATGAACCCTAAAAAATTTCAGAATCAGTGATTTGATGTTGTTCGATGTTAGTTGTTGTTTAAAGTTGTGTAATAAGGTGTCTTTTAAGGATCTGGGTTGTTGGATCATGGATCCATAACACTTAGAAGCACGAAAATAGCATTTTCAAAAATCTGAGAAAGGTTGAAAAAGGTGGCCTGACAGTCGAATGTCAGGCCCTCTAGATCTTTATGTAATTGAGGTTTTGTGTGTTTTATAATTTAGATCTATTATATGATATATAGGCTTTGATCTGAAATTGTTAACAGGGTTGGATCATGTCTCGATCTCTTTTTATAAGCAGTCAAACTGCGTTGACCGGTCATGGAGACTGAGTTTCTGGGCAACCCAGAAACCCAGATCTCGTCTGACAACGTTTTCTGAGTCCTTTATCTTGCTTCTGTTAAGTGTTTTAGTTATGTTGTTGGTTGTATATTGTAGTCTGACATGTTATCTACATTCTCAAACCACTAGATCACTCAGATCGTACTTAGACTCAAATTTATACGTGGTAAAACCACCGTTGACCTACATGCCGGAAGGAGATTCTAGGTAACCCAAAATCTTCAAGCCCGTTTCCTGACCACTAGTTTGACCGGCCTTGATAGTTTAGATATTTGTTGTTAAGATGATCTGAGGTTATGTAGTTGTACAGGGACATGAGAATTACACAATGGAACCTTAAAATTACATTATTCATACCTGGAAGGCCTAGATCCGGAGGCTCAAAGTAAGACCTAGCAATTGTTCTTCATTTCTAGAAAACCCAGAAATGAAGAACAGCTCTGACATGTTTTTCTGTAGTTTAGATCTTGCTTTTAAGTAATGTTTTGGCCATAAACTCAGTTTCTACTTGTAGTATTACACTTATGCTATAATCATAATACTTAAACTAGTCCAGAAACCTTGCGATCATCAATCTAGCACTGGTTAAACTAGTCCCTCAAAGTATGACATGAGTTTCTGGGTTTGATGAAGAACATGCCCAAGAACACTATTAGCAACTGATATGTCGCCTATAACGCCTTTAGCGACAGTTAGTTTTAGAAAATTATTTATTTTAATTAATAAATCAAAATAAATAGATTTTAGATCTTAAAAATACTAAATAAATCCCAAAAAATTATTTTAAATTCTGAAAAATAGTTTTTAATTATTTAGAGTATATTACATAAATATTTAATATTTTTGGAATATAAATGGTATTTAATTTATTTAATTATAATATTAAATAATTGATGTAAAATGATTTTAATACATGAAAAATCATGAAAAATAATATTATGGTATAAGAAAATATTTAAAGATATTTTCAAGAACTTTTGATATTTTGTGATGAATTTCATTAATTAATCAATATTAATGATAATTAGTTTATTTAATGAATATATTAAATAAATTATGGAAAAATAGAATTAATGATTTCTAAATCATATAAAAATGATTTAAGTGTTAAAAAATATTTTAAGTTATAAAATATAACTTTTGATATTTTTTCATGAAAATATTAATATTTTAATATTAAAAGCAATTCTTAGGATAATGAATTTAACGGTTTCAAAATCATATAAATATGATTTTAAGTTATTAAAAATACTTTGATATATTATAAATATATTATAATATTATTACATGTATTTCATTAATATTTGATAATAAATAAATATTAATGATAAAGGGATTATGTAGTATTTAATTCATTTAAATACATTTCTAATGATTGAAAATACACGATAAATGGTAATAATTATTTGAAAATTATTACGAACTTATGAAAAATAATTTGACTGTTAATAAATTATCTTTGATAATTGTTAAGTATTTAGGCAGAGTTTAATTGAACTTAGACTCAATAAAAGTCCAACTAGACCGTCGGGACGTTAGAACTTTGTCGAATTCAACTCAGACTGTAATAGTCTGACTTGATATCGAGTCCTATATGTGTTGTAGATTGATAGGGTTATGTGTTATGTGTTTAGGTTATTATTATATATATATATATATATATATATATATATATATATATATATATATATATATATATTATAGTATTATATTGTTATGATATTATTCTAATATTGGAGATCTATATTACTAATATTTGGTCTTTGGATAAAGCGATATAAATTGCGTAGCGGTGTAATTAACATTCGAAGCAAGTTTGTTTTTACTTAACTCTACTAAGATTTGTTTCATTCGGATATGCTTATGGTTAATCATTGTTGATTTCCATGTATAATTGTACTCTGTACATATTGCATGTATAAATCGGTATGAAAAAGTTGATCCCTTTCATTACCGATTAGTTCGAGATATATTTGTTCATGTATAATACTTGTTTAGTCATAAATTTGTTCTGCTAGTTCACAATTATATTGTTGAATTATAGCCGATTTATCATTCGACTCTTTCAATCATGATATATCGTTATATTATTGAACTTAAACTTGTTGGGCAATCCTTATGCTCACCACTTGCTATATCGTGATAACACATTGCTGATTAAAGGCGAATCGTCGGATCTGAAAAGGTTAAAGACAGCCCAACTTAAAAAGTTAATATCGCGATTAGTTTTGTAATAGTGTAGTTTGATAATAATGTTATATGTTAGAAATTTATGATTTGTGTATAAGTTAAGGTTACTCGAGCTTGGGGAATAGTGTGTAATGTATTGTATAAACAATTTATGTGTATATCTTCCGCAAATAGTAATAGTTGTATAGAATGATCTAACCGGATCCACGGTGAATCGGGACCTCGGATTCGGGGCCCTCACATGTTTAATGAGTTCTTATAGTTTAGTTTTTATCTTGGATGGATTGAGTTTAATGGGCTGTCTAAGAAAAAACTTCCATGAAATGATTGATGCAAAATCAAGTGTTGCATTTTTTGTGCAAAAGTTGTTATTTGAAATGCCTCAGTGGAATCATATTACATGGAAGGCAGTAAAATTAGGTTATTGTGGAAAGGTAGGCGCCATTGTTTTTCACCCGGGTGGTGAGGAATTTCATGATATTTGGTTTGAAGCACCAAATAAATTTTGAAAAATTATTTTAAATTCTAAAAAATAGTTTTTAATAATTTAAAGTATATTATGTAAATATTTAATATTTTTGGAATATAAATGGTATTTAATTTATTTAATTATAATATTAAATAAATGATTTAAAAATAATTTTAATACATGAAAAATCATGAAAAATAATATTATGGTATAAGAAAATATTTAAAGATATTTTCAAGTAACTTTTGATATTTTGTGATGAATTTCATTAATTAATCAATATTAATGATAATTAGTTTATTTAATGAATATATTAAATAAATTATGGAAAAATAGAATTAATGATTTATAAATCATATAAAATGATTTAAATGTTATAAAAATATTTTAAGTTATAAAATATAACTTTTGATATTTTTTCATGAAAATATTAATATTTTAATATTAAAAGCAATTACTTAGGATAATGAATTTAATCGGTTTTCAAAATCATATAAATATGATTTTAAGTTATTAAAAATACTTTGATATATTATAAATATATTATAATATTATGATATGTATTTAATTAATATTTGATAATAAATAAATATTAATGATAAAGGGATTATGTGGTATTTAATTCATTTAAATACATTTCTAATGATTGAAAATACACGATAAATGGTAATATTTATTTGAAAATTATTACGAACTTACGAAAAATAATTTGACTGTTAATAAATTATCTTAGATAATTGTTAAGTGTTTAGGCAGAGTTTAATTGAACTTAGACTCGATAAAAGTCCGACTAGACCGTCGGGACGTTAGAACTTTAATTAATTCAACTCAATCGCAATAGTCGACTTGATCTAGTCCCTCTATGTGTTTGTAGAGATTGATAGGGTTATGTGTTATGTGTTTAGGTTATTCTATGTATATATATTATAATTTTATATTGTGATGATATTATTCTAATATTGGAGATCTATAATACTAATATTAGGTCTTCAAATAAAGCGATATAAATTGCGTAGCGGTAATCAACGGTTCAGGCAAGTTTGTTTTTACTTAACTCTACTAAGAGTTGTTTCATTCAGATATACTTATGGTTAATCATTGATGATTGCCATGTATAATTGTACTCTGTACATATTGCATGTATAAGTTAGGTATGAAAGGCTGATCACCTTCATTACCAGTTGGTTCAGATATATTTGTTCATGTATAATTCTTGTTCAGTCATAAATTTGTTCCTGCTAGTTCACAATTATATTGTTGAATTATAGCCAGCTTATCATTCAAACTCTTTCAATCATGATATATCGTTATATTATTGAACTTAAACTTGCTGGGCAATCCTTATGCTCACCCTTGCTATATCATGATAACACATTGCAGATTAAGGCGAATGTGTCGGATACAAGAAAAGGTTAAAGACATTTCCAACTTAAAGTTAATATGCGCGATTAGTTTTGTAATAGTGTAGTTTGATAATAATGTTATATGTTAGAAAAGTTATGATTTGTGTATAAGTTAAGGTTACTCGAGCTTGGGGAATAGTGTGTAATGTATTGTATAAATAATTTATGTTTATATCTTCCTCAAATAGTAATAGTTGTACAGAATGATCGAACCAGATCCGCGGTGATTCGGGACCTCGGATTCGGGGCCCTCACAGTTGGTATCAGAGCTGTAGGTTATGAACCTTAGGTTGGAATACCTGAGAGTAATAACCGCAATGATTAGGATAAGTACTAACTCACATAGAGTTAGTTGGTCGGTAAGATTCAAAGACGAATCTCGACGAGTTATAAAAATACAGAGTTCCCTAACTTTGATAATAAATTTGAATAGTAGTGATGAATAAAAAGAGTCTAAAAGACTAAAAGTACAGTGATAGGAGATTGTAAAACAAAACGATCATAGTATAGAAATGAATCGTAATATATACGATGAGATCACCCCGTGATCTGATAAGGTTATAGTATGGAGAAGGATCAAGCGAATGATTGAAAAGTTTACATCAAGATTGCTGGGTGTCAGTTGTACTGTGAATTGGTACAGATTCAGGAAAGGATTATGAATACGAGTTGAATGAAATTCGTATTGAGAAGGGTGTTAGTGTTAAATGGGGATTCAATTAAGGATTCATGTCGGCAGCTGAGTTGTATGATTCCTTGTGTGGGCAAGGAATTGTACTTGGTGTAAAAACTACTTAGTTCTGGCAATGATAATCATTGAAATGTTTTGTGTTGTGTTATTTGATATATGCATGTTAAGAGGGTGATTCCTTTCTCATGTGTATAACAGATAGATAGGTCATAGGTAGAGGATATAATGTTAATTACGAGTTCTTAAAACTCATACTTATGTGACATGTTTGACTCATAGTTATATGAAATGTTTATGAACCCCTCAGCGAATGGATGCCAACGGTCTATCTAGGAAAGTTCTTAAACTCATATAATTATGGCAATTTATGGACTCATAAGTGTGGTTTGACGAACTGGGTATAGTTGTGTGTAAAGGGACAATTGAGGATTATAGAAACATATAGATTGTTAAGCAAATAATTATTTGTGAAGACATAAGTTTTCCAAAACTCCTAGCTATGCTATACTTCGGAATGTTGACATCAAGCTAAATATGCACTATGTGCTTTTAAAAAAAAATTATGTAGACTCGTAATCATTTTTGAAACGGTTTAAAGTATGGTTTATGCTACTTATTTCAGCTAGACGCAAATGATTTGAAATATTAAAATATATTTTATTTATCACTCATGTACCATGTAACCTGGTGCAGAGATGATAAAAACTTGATGGAGTTGTAAATACAGGAATACTTAGTGTGAATTTGATCTAAAATCGTTGTTCCACTATTGTATGATGTGTTATGAGAAAGTCATACAATGACGACATCCTCAAACGGACTGTTAATACAGTACGACATCATGACGTCATTCTCAAAAATATTTTCAATAAAATTTAATTTACCAACGTGGTTTGGCTACACCTAAATAATTTGATTGAATTGAATTATTGGTATAAGTCTAAGCTATTCGATTCAACTAGACTAAGGTTATGAAAACTCTAAATGTTCATTGAAAGAAATTTCACGAACCAAATTGTTTTGGTGCGGAATCCAATAAGACTGAGGTAGAATTTTGTGCCTATGGCAGTAAAGAGAAACAGATAAAATCAGTACTTGGCCAATACAGGACATATCGGGCTAATCACCCTTTGT
Organism: Panax quinquefolius; assembly: GCA_020205615.1. Classification (NCBI taxonomy): domain Eukaryota; kingdom Viridiplantae; phylum Streptophyta; class Magnoliopsida; order Apiales; family Araliaceae; genus Panax; species Panax quinquefolius. The sequence continues at coordinate 83,539,088 of CM035162.1, forward strand.
GTCTGTAAGTTATGACGATTTGCGGATGAATTTCCATTAAACCCTTGCGAAAATGACAGACAAATAGTGTATATGACTCCTCAGCAAATTTTGAAAATTTTTACTCTTGTGAGTGGTGTATTGGGTGACATGTGATAATATGTGTGAAGGGTGTAAGCAGTATGGTGTAAGGTGTAAGGTGTAAGGTAAATTTCGGGGACGAAATTTTTTGAAGAAGGGGTGAATGTGACAACCCGAGAATTTTGAATATTTTTAAAATTTTTATTAATTGATTTAAGGTTCAAAATTAGAACCTAGACAGAAAATTAGTGTATGCGTTTGATATTTTTGAGATAGAATTTTGAGCATTTCACAATTCTGTGAATGATTTAGGTGAATTATTCAGGATTAAATGTATACGTATTTACGTTCTGTGTATACGTGTACAGTATATAGTTAAGGGTCAAGGGTTGACCAGATAAAATATATATGTAACAAACCCTAAGTATATATTAAAAACGTCAACGTTCGGTTAGAAAACCCTAGCGATTAACATGAAACCCAAAAACCGGTTCTAGAAACCCTAATTTCAGTTTCGGGAATTCGAAACCCTAATTTGGTGCATGAAACCCTAATCTGGGAACTTAAATGATTATTATATTGCTTAAGTGCTATTAATTATAATATTAATTAGGGTAAAGCTTAATTAATTAACAAACCCTAATTTCAAATTTAGAAAACCCTAATTTCGGGATTAAGAACCCTAATTTATAATTAGGGGAAAACCTAAGTGTTAATTTAATAATTTTAATGTTAATTAGGATATATTAATTCTAATTTTCAAGTTAGGTAATTAGAAAACCCTAATCTAATTATGAAATCTAATTTATAAATTAGAAAATTATTTTTTTCTATTAGAAACCATAATTCGTGGGTCATAAACCCTAATGACCAATTACGACCCTAATTGCTAAATTAGCGATTTTAATTAGGAAATACTAATCCTAATTAGCAAGATTTAATTTGTGATTAAGATATTTTAATATAATTAGAAAATTCAAATTATAATTTAGAAATATTAATTTTAATTTTTTTTAAAACCTAAATTGGAAATTTTAGAAAATTAAATTGCAAACCCTAAGGGTTTCAAACCCTAAACCCTAAGGTTTTCCAAACCCTAAACCCTTATCAAAATCCTAAACACTAAGGGTTTGGTCAAATGTCCAAAATGCCATTAAAATTAAATGCGAAATGACTAAAAAGTCCTTTGTTGCATTATTGGAAATAAATGGTAGACCTTGCAATAATTGAGTGGTTGAACCACTCCACTAACTCCATGTGGCCTAAATACTCCAGCTCCCAGCCGAAATCAACAGATCATAGCAACATTGATATTAAATAAATAGATTAGAGAGAGAAACATGCTCACTTTAATTTTATTTTTGCTCCTAACCCTTCTCTCTCTAAAAATTCGGGATTTAGTGTGATATGGAGTGAGGAGATGAAACAATATTAAACCCTAACTCTCCATGATCAGCAGAAAAGGATCAGATTCATGAATCAAAGCCTAAGAGGTATAAACCCTAAAAAATTTCGAAATCAGTGATTTGATGTTGTTCGATGTTAGTTGTTGTTTAAAGTTGTGTAATAGGGTGTCTTTTAAGGATCTGGGTTGTTGGATCATGGATCCATAACACTTAGATGCACGAAAATAGCATTTTAAAAAATCTGGGAAATGTTGAAAAAGGTGGCCTGACAGTCGAATGTCAGGCCCTCTAGATCTTTATGTGTTTGAGGTTTTGTGTGTTTTATGATTTAGATCTGTTCTATGATATATAGGCTTTGATCTGAAACTGGGAACAGGATTGGATCATGTCTCGATCTCTTGTTATAAGCAGTCAAACTGCATTGACCGGTCATGGAGACTGATTTTTTGGGCAACCCAGAAACCCAGATCTCGCCTGACAACGTTTTTTGAGTCCTTGATCTTGCTTCTGTTAAGTGTTTTAGTTATGTTGTTGGTTGTATATTGTAGTATGACATGTTATCTACATTCTCAAACCACTAGATCACTCAGATCGTACTCAGACTCAAATTTATACATGGTCAAACCACCGTTGACCTACATGCCGGAAGGAGATTCTAGGTAACCTAGAATCTTCAAGCCCGTTTCCTGACCACTAGTTTGACCGGCCTTGATAGTTTAGATATGTTGTTGTTAAGATGATCTGAGGTTATGTAGTTGTACAGGGACATGAGAATTACACAATGGAACCTTAAAATTACATTATTCATACATGGAAGGCCTAGATCCGGAGGCTCAAAGTAAGACCTAGCAACTGTTCTTCATTTCTAGAAAACCCAGAAATGAAGAACAGCTCTGACATGTTTTTCTGTAGTTTAGATCTTGCTTTTAATTAATGTTTTGGCCATGAACTCAGTTTTTACTTGTAGTATTACACTTATACTATAATCATAATACTTAAACTAGTCCAGAAACCTTGCGATCATCGATCTAGCACTGGTCAAACCAAGTCCCTCGAAGTATGACATGAGTTTCTGGGTTTGATGAAGAACATGCCCAAGAACACTATTAGCGACGGATATGTCGCCTATAACGCCTTTAGCGACAGTTAGTTTTAAAAAATTATTTATTTTAATTAATAAATCAAAATAAATAAATTTTAATTATTAAAAATACTAAATAAATTTTGAAAAATTATTTTAAATTCTGAAAAATAGTTTTTAATAATTTAAAGTATATTATGTAAATATTTAATATTTTTGGAATATAAATGGTATTTAATTTATTTAATTATAATATTAAATAAATGATTTAAAAATAATTTTAATACATGAAAAATCATGAAAAATAATATTATGGTATAAGAAAATATTTAAAGATATTTTCAGGAACTTTTGATATTTTGTGATGAATTTCATTAATTAATCAATATTAATTATAATTAGTTTATTTAATGAATATATTAAATAAATTATGGAAAAATAGAATTAATGATTTATAAATCATATAAAAATGATTTAAATGTTATAAAAATATTTTAAGTTATAAAATATAACTTTTGATATTTTTCATGAAAATATTAATATTTTAATATTAAAAGCAATTACTCGGATAATGAATTTAACTTGTTTTCAAAATCATATAAATATGATTTTAAGTTATTAAAAATACTTTGATATATTATAAATATATTATAATATTATTACATGTATTTCATTAATATTTGATAATAAATAAATATTAATGATAAAGGGATTATGTAGTATTTAATTCATTTAAATACATTTCTAATGATTGAAAATACATGATAAATTGTAATAATTATTTGAAAATTATTACGAACTTATGAAAAATAATTTGACTGTTAATAAATTATCTTAGATAATTGTTAAGTATTTAGGCAGAGTTTAATTGAACTTAGACTGATATAAAAGTCCTTACTAATCGTCGGGACGTTAGAACTTTGTCGAATTCAACTCAGACTGCAATAGTCTGACTTGATATCGAGTCCTATATGTGTTGTAGATTGATAGGGTTATGTGTTATGTGTTTAGGTTATTCTATATATATATATATATATATTATATTATTATATTGTTATGATATTATTCTAATATTGGAGATCTATATTACTAATATTTGGTCTTTGGATAAAGCGATATAAATTGCGTAGCGGTAATTAACGGTTCAGGCAAGTTTGTTTTTACTTAACTCTACTAAGATTTGTTTCATTCGGATATGCTTATGGTTAATCATTGTTGATTTCCATGTATAATTGTACTCTGTACATATTGCATGTATAAGTCAGGTATGAAAGGCTGATCCCTTTCATTACCAGTTAGTTCAGATATATTTGTTCATGTATAATACTTGTTTAGTCATAAATTTGTTCCTGCTAGTTCACAATTATATTGTTGAATTATAGCCAGTTTATCATTCAGACTCTTTCAATCATGATATATCGTTATATTATTGAACTTAAACTTGTTGGGCAATCCTTATGCTCACCCTTGCTATATCATGATAACACATTGCAGATTAAGGCGAATGCGTCGGATACAAGAAAAGGTTAAAGACAGTTCTAGCTTAAAGTTAATATGCGCGATTAGTTTTGTAATAGTGTAGTTTGATAATAATGTTATATGTTAGAAATTTATGATTTGTGTATAAGTTAAGGTTACTCGAGCTTGGGGAATAGTGTGTAATGTATTGTATAAACAATTTATGTGTATATCTTCCGCAAATAGTAATAGTTGTATAGAATGATCGAACCGGATCCACGGTGATTCGGGACCTCGGATTCGGGGCCCTCACATGTTTAATGAGTTCTTATAGTTTAGTTTTTATCTTGGATGGATTGAGTTTAATGGGCTGTCTAAGAAAAAACTTCCATGAAATGATTGATGCAAAATCAAGTGTTGCATTTTTTGTGCAAAAGTTGTTATTTGAAATGCCTCAGTGGAATCATATTACATGGAAGGCAGTAAAATTAGGTTATTGTGGAAAGGCAGGCGTCATTGTTTTTCACCCGGGTGGTGAGGAATTTCATGATATTTGGTTTGAAGCACCAAATGTATTGTCATTTTGCTCTTTGGGTGGCTCCTTTCGCTATACAGGTTATGCTCAATGTGGAAAAGTAAGGAAAGATATGGTGGTGGAGTTTTGACGAATTGCCTCGATGAGAATTTTTTAGGATTGGTTTATGGTGCCAGGAACCTCTAAAGAAAACTTTGCAACTTTTGGTTAATATTTTGGAATTGCATATAGAAAATTTGGGCTGCCTACTTATTTGGAAATTTTTCCTCAACAATGATGTGAGCAACTTCTCCGTGGTCAAATTTCCTGCTAAAACCAATAACCATTGTCATGTTGATTATTAAGAGAAGCGAGCTTGATGAGTGGTGTAAGACCCCAACTTTTATAAATAAAGATGAATTTTCTATAAATATTATTTTTGAATATTATGGAGTAAATTTGATATAATGTTATAGTTATGGGTAATATTTATAAATTTTGCAAAGTAAGAAAGTTGTTTTAAAATATTCGTTTGGTCGGGGAAAATTCTTTTTGTCGGGGAATATTTGTACGACGGCACAATCATTGGTGGACCCCACAACGGAATTATTGTTGGATTGAGAAAACGACAAAAATACTTTATGAAAATAATGGCGGAGGTGTTACTTTATGCCAATTTGAAGATATACGAATTCTGGCTTAAGGAAGTAGCATTCCTTGGGCACGTAGTATCAAGTCATGAAATATTTGTTGACCCAGCAAAGATTGAAGCAATTCAAAGCTGGGAGCAAGCTAAATCAGTGACTGAAGTACGTAGCTTTCTCGGCTTAGATGGTTATTATCGTAGATTCGTGGAAGGATTTTCTCGAATTGCTACTCCATTAACTCAGCTGACTCGGAAAGATACAAAGTTCGGTTGGAGCGAAGAATGTGAGAAGAGTTTTTAAGAAATCAAGAGGAGACTCATTTCAACACCTGTTCTGACAATACCATCTGGCTTGGAGGGATTTGTCATCTACAGTGATGCTTCAGGCAAAAGGTTGGGATGCGTTCTCATGCAACATGGAAAAGTCATAGCCAATGCCTCAAGACAACTCAAAGAATATGAGAGGAATTATCCTACTCATGATCTAGAGTTGGCAGCTGTTGTCTTCGCACTAAAGATTTGGAGGCATTACTTATATGGAGAGAAGGTGGAGATCTTTACGGATCATAAAAGCCTCAAATATTTCTTTACTCAAAAGGAACTCAAAATGCGACAACGATGTTGGCTTGAACTGTTGAAAGATTATGATCATACCATCCAACACCATCCTGGAAAAGCGAACGTGGTAGCTGACGCATTGAGTAGAAGATTATATGCAAGTACGAGTGCGATATTGTCAACGTAAAGGCCCATTTTGTGTGACTTGGAAAGGATGGAGATAGAGTTAAAGACTCTAGGGACCCATGTGATGATGGCGAATATACGAGTAGAACCGACTTTAATCGACAAAGTTAAAAATGCTCAAGTTACAGACTAGGAGCTGATGCGTATGAGGAAGAAAGTGCAAGAAGGTGCTATGCCAGAAACAAGAATCGATGAAGAAGGAATACTTCGAGTCAACTCAAGACTTTGTGTTCCTAACGACCCTGATTTAAAGTATAAAATCATGATGGAGGCACACAACACACCGTTTGCAATCCATCCTGAGAGTACCAAAATGTATCATGATATTCGTCATACATTTTGGTGGAGCAATATAAAGAGAGAGATAGCGTTGTTTATCTCAAGGTGTCTAACTTGTCAACGAGTTAAAGTGGAGCATCAAGTACAAAAAGGTCCATTGCAACCACTTGAAATTCCGAATGGAAGTGGGAGCACATTACCATGGATTTCAATTCTGGGGTCTTCCTAAGGTTTCTCAAGGCATAGATGCGATTTGGGTCATTGTTGATAGATTGACCAAGTCTGCTCATTTCTTTACCAATCGAGAAACTTATACACTTGAACGTCTTGCTCAGATGTACATAAACGAGATTGTAAGATCGCATGGTATCTGCAGTATCCATAGTTTCCGATCGAGACCCAAGATTCACTTCACGATTTTGGGTTAGTTTGCAAAAAGCTATGGGCACAGACTTACGACTTAGCTTCGGCATATCATCCTCGAGATTTGATGGACGATGGGAGAGGACTATTCAAACTCTTGAAGATCTATTAAGACTCGTGTCCTTGATTTCAAGGGAAGTTGGGACAAGTTCTTACCATTGGTGGAGTTTTCCTACAACAACAGTTATCAAGCAAGTATTGACATGGCTCCATTCGAAGCGTTGTATGGAAGAAAGTGTCGTTCTTCAGTATGCTGGGATGAGGTAGGTGAAGCAACGTTGTTGGGACCGGAGTTGGTACGTATGACTACAAAAAAGATTCAAACGATCCGACAACGTATAAAAACCTAACAAGATCGACAAAAGAGTTATGCTAATCTTCATCGAAAGGACGTGGAATTCGATATAGGAGATCATGTGTTGTTGCGTGTTGCTCCATGGAGAGGAGTTACGAGATTTGAAAAGAGAGGCAAACTCAATCCTAGATTCATCGGCCCGTTTTTAATCCTCGATCGAGTAGGAACTGTGGTCTATAGACTCGCTTTACCGCCAAGTATGTCTCATGTTCATAACATTTTTCACATATCCATGTTACGTAAATATGTGAAAGACCAGAACCACATTATTGAGTTAGAACCGGACAAAATAGCAAAAGATTTGACGTATGAAGAGGTTTCCTGTTCAAATTTTGGATAAGAAGGAACATATTTTACGCTCCAAGGTTATACCTCAAGTCAAAGTTTTGTGGAGAAACCACGATGTTGAGGAAATGACTTAGGAGTTAGAATCTGAAATAATATCAAGGTATCCTTACCTCTTCAACATACCAGGTACGTACCCTAATTTCGAGGGCGAAATTTCATAAGAAGGGGAGGTTGTAAGACCCCAACTTTTATAAATAAAAATGAATTTTCTATAAATATTATTTTTGAATATTATGGAGTAAATTTGATATAATGTTATAGTTGTGGGTAATATTTATAAATTTTGCAAAGTAAGCAAGTTGTTATAAAATATTCGTTTGGTCGGGGAATATTCTTTTTGTCGGGGAATATTCATACGAAGACACAATCATTGGTGGACCCCACAACAGAATTATTGTCGGATTAAGATAGCGACAAAAATACTTTATGAAAATAACGGCGGAGGTGTTACCGTTAAAACTGTTGAACTACCCGGTAGTAAAAGTACAAGATGTCTGGCGTGGTTGCATAGTAGCACACGGTATTGATTATTGATGCTTACGTGAGAAGTCACTCAGCTATACTCAATTATTGCTACAGTAATTGCTGCATCATATATCTTATATTATTGATTCAATTATTATCACAATATCATCTGTATAATATGTTATATTATTAAATCAATAATTGAGACGACAAGTTATAAATGATTAATAATTGTTGAAAGATTAAATATGTGTTGATTAAAATTAAAATGATTTGTGGTAATATTTATTCAATCCTTGATGTATATAAAGAGTCTATTATGAGACGTTTGTGGTAAGTTTGGGTATTTTATGGGGGGGCCATATGTCATCATCTAAGAGTCTCTTCGTCAATAGTAATTACCTTCGTCAATAGTAATTACCTTCGTCAATAGTAATTACTTCGTCAATAGTAATTACCTTTACCAGACGTCAAACCACTTGTCGTTTCATATTACAAGCGTCAAACCAATTGTCGTTTCATATTACAGGCGTCAAACCACTTGGTGTTTCACATTACAGACGTCAAACCACTTTTCTTTTCACATCACCAGTCGTCAAGCCACTTGCCTTTTCACATTTCAAGTGCTAAGCTAGAAATCTTCTATAAATAGAGGCCTAGTGCTTCATTATTTTTTCACGAATTCATTCAAGCTATAGAGAGAAAGTATAGAGAGAATAAGAGAGAAAGAAGAAGAGTATTCACATTACTACACTATTGTAGTATTCAATCTCCTACTAATGTAAGGGGTTATTATTTTTTTATTCATGAAGAGAACTGTTGTTATTCCGCTTGCTTATTATTACATTGGAATAACTTTTATATATGCGATTTACCCTATACTTGGTGACATTCTTCTATTATTCTGTTGGAACATCCTATCTGTGTGTTTTACACGGACACAGTTCCGCCTTTTATTATTATTACATTGGAATATCACATGCATGCGTTTTACGCCGGACTGGTTCCGCCTTTTTATTATTATTCTGTTGGAACATCACATGCATGTGTTTTATACCGGACTGGTTAAAATCTTTTTTTATTCTGTTGGAACATCCTCATGTCGATGCAAATTTTGTCCGACTGGTTCCGTTATTATTATTCTCGTTGGAATAACTTTTTCTATGTGTGAAGTAATCGCATGCATGGTGATTTCTTTTGTTATTCCATTCTTTATTATACTCAGTTGGTTAAAGTTTTAACTTCTATACTCCATGAAATTAGTAGAATATCCTTGATATTTGCGCTTCATCCAGTATCTTTTCATGGAAATATTCTTCTGATCATTCTTGAATTTTACTCTACAAAGCAGTATCATGTTGACAATTTGGACATTATTAGTTCATGGATAAATTAATTCTTGAACTTGTTTTATTGAATTCTTATATCATTGTCATCATCCTCATGTTTATATTATGTTGAAAGTCATCTGTGGCCTGTAGTGCATAGATGAACTTGGTATGATTATGACCAGGTATTATTCGGTGTAATCATGACCGTAATGTTACAAATGATGTGGTAAAAGTTATCATTGGCCCGTAGTGCATTGATGGACAGTTGTTGGCATGATCATGACCATTAATGAATACACGAATGTCTTTGGGTAGATAGTCATGGATAATTTGTGGTCGTGATACTAAAGAATATCCTTGGCCGTAGTGTAGGGGTGATTCAATGATGTGGATTATTTATTAAGCTGAGTCCCAACGATAAAAGTCATGAAAAACATTTTAAATCATAAAAGATAGTAGATTTTATTCTCTACTTGACTCTTTTAATGGATTGCTTGTTCATTTGCAGCTTAAACTTGATATTGTTACATTTTATCGGTTTAACATCATTGAAGGCTAACGATAATTTATTCTACATTATCTTAGTCATAATATTTCTTCTTTAGGCTAGTTGAGCTCACCCTTTCTTTCACTTTTCTCTCTGAGAAATGAGAACATAGCGAGGACTAGTCGGGAAACCGGAATGACGGTCTAGAGGATAGCATTAGTAGTCCTCACTATTCTGTGAAATAACGTGTTAATAATTGTAATGAGGACTCCTTTTGAGTTTGTATAATCTCTAGTAGACAATAATTGTATTCAAACTCACGATTATGTTTTGTCGTATTGTATACCTGACAGTTGTATTAGTAAGTTGTATTTGAATTTTGTACCATGTATCGACGACCCAAAATGGGTGATGTATACCTAATTTTGCAAGGCGTCACGGTTAATATCAAAGCTTAGGATATGATCCTGGCTAAGATGTGAGAATAGTACTAGGAGGGAGGCGGGGAATTCCTTCGCTAGTATGACCTACCTAAGTTTATGTGATATTTAATTGGTCTCACGAATTTAGGGATAATATGTTACATGTCAATTAACCTTTGTTTTGTGGCGATGTCTGAAAATGACATCCGAGAATGTTGAGAATAGCAATGGAGCACAAAGCACCGCTGATTCACCACATATCAATAATCAGGATAATGTGCATCAGGAAGGCGACAATCCTCATGCAATCAACAACACTAACCAAATGATGAATGATCAAATGTGCAGGGGCTTTATGCAATTCATGCAACAGCAGGCGAGAGCGGCTCCTGTCCAAAATGCAGGTGGAAACATTGAAACTCTCTCAAGGTCACCGCTAAATGCGATTCAAGGAGCTGGGACCACCGGAGTTTAAGGGAGAGCCAAAACCACTTATGGTGGAAGCATGGATAAAGTAGATCACCAAGATATTTGATGTCTTGGGATGCTCCGAGGAGCAAAAGGTTCCCTTTGCCGCCTTTATGTTGCGCGGAGAGGCAGATTACTGGTGGGAATCGGTAAAACATACTCAACCTGCCGTACTGAAGATGTCTTGGGAGAAGTTCCAAGAGCTGTTCAACGACAAATACTTTCCCAAAAGTATTCGTCACATTAATGAGGTGGAGTTTATCAAGTTGGAACAAAACAATATGACCGTGTCGTAATACAAGGCTAAATTTGCGGAGTTATCCCGGTTTGCGTCCCACTTGGTGGATAATGAAGAGGGAATGACACGGATGTATTTAAGAGGTTTGAAGTCAGAGATCCGTCAACATCTTATTTCTCATAAACTGTGTTTATATTCAGATGTTGTAAATAGGGCTCAATTAGTGGAGCGCGATAACGAGTCAACGCAACTAAAAGAGAGCGGTAAAAAAATGATAATACCAATGAGAAGCGATCATCAAGCGGTGACAACAAGCGTGGAGGAATCAACAGGCCGAAAATGGTAACCACTTGTGGTAATCGAGGCAAAAATAAGAATGGACATTTCAAGAAGAGGAGATTCAAAAATGATGGAAAGACGTCAGCACCAGCACCTGTCGTTAAGGAAGGAGAACGACCACCTATCATATGTTTCAAATGTGGAGGGGAGGGGAACATCAGTCCAAACTGCGCGATTTCGTCCAAAGCATGTTATAATTGTGGAAAAGAAGGTCACTTAGTCCGATTTTGTCATTCACCGAAGACAAATTCAGCTAAGATGGAGGCACCAAAGGCCATCCCAGAAAAGTCAAAACTGGTAGTGCAAGGGAGAGCGTTTGTTGTGACCTCCCAGAAAGCAAGGAACCTGAATGAGGTCATCACGGGTAAGTTTATCATAAACTCTAACGAAATCTATACTTTATTTGATACCGGTTCTACCCATTCTTTTATTTCTCCTACTTGCGCTCATCGATTAAATTTGACTCCGGAGAAATTAGACTTTGACTTATCTATGTAAACTCCGTTGGGAGAAACCTTCATTACATCCACTGTTTATAAGTCTTGTTTGGTTCAAATCGGTACCCTCACACTACCTGTAGATCTTATTTCATTGAAAATACTTGCATTTGACGTGATTCTAGGAATTGATTGGTTAACTACTCATCATGCAAAAATTGATTGTTTCCGTAAGGTGTTAGCTTTCATATTCCTAATTAACCTATTATGCGAATTCAAGTGACCAAACCATTAAAATCAATCACGGTCATCTCAAGCCATAAAGCTATTCATTTATTGAAAAATGGATGTCAAGATTTCTTAGCTCATGTCACAGATTTAAACAAAAATACGTCAGTTTTGAACGATATTTCTATTGTTAATAAATTTCCTGACGTATTCCCCGAAGAACTTCCTGGCCTACCCCCCTGAGCGTGAAATTAAATTTTGTATCGACCTTGAACCCGACACAAAACCCATTTCCAAAGCCCCATATCGAATGGCTCCTATTGAACTTCAGGAGTTAAAGACCCAACTGCAGGAATTATTAGACATCGGCTTTATTCGTCCTAGTACTTCTCCTTGGGGTGCTCCTCTTCTATTCGCGAAGAAGAAAGATGGGAGTATGCGACTTTGTATTGATTATCGGGAGTTGAATCATGTCACCATTAAAAATAGGTATCCATTGCCACGTATTGATGACCTGTTTGACCAGTTGCAAGGAGCCAAATTCTTTTCAAAGATTGATCTTCGTTCCGGATATCACCAATTGAAGATTAGAACCGATGACATTCCAAAGACGGCTTTCAGAACTCGGTACGGGCATTATGAATTCCTAGTCATGTCCTTTGGATTGACTAATGCTCTTGCTGCCTTCATGGATATGATGAACCGAGTATTCAAGGAATATTTAGATCACTTTGTGGTCGTCTTTATTGATGACATCCTTATTTATTCCAAAAGCCGTGAAGATCATGAGCAACACTTGAGGCTGACACTCCAAAAGCTTCGTGAATACAAGCTTTATGCCAAGTTGAAGAAATGCGAATTCTGGCTTGAGGAAGTAACATTCCTTGGGCACGTAGTATCAAGTCATGGAATATCTGTTGACCCAGCAAAGATTGAAGCAATTCAAAGCTGGGAGCAACCTAAATCAGTGACCGAAGTATGTAGCTTTCTCGGCTTAGCTGGTTATTATCGGAGATTCGTGGAATGATTTTCTCGAATTGCTACTCCATTAACCCAACTGACTCGAAAAGATACAAAGTTCGGTTGGAGCGAAGAATGTGAGAAGAGTTTTTAAGAACTCAAGAGGAGACTCATTTCAGCACCTATTCTGACAATACCATCTGGCTCGGAGGGATTTATCATCTACAGTGATGCTTCGGGCAAAGGGTTGGGATGTGTTCTCATGCAATATGGAAAAGTCATAGCCTATGCCTCAAGACAACTCAAAGAATATGAGAGGAATTATCCTACTCATGATCTAGAGTTGGCAGCTGTTGTCTTCGTACTAAAGATTTGGAGGCATTACTTGTATGGGGAGAAGGTGGAGATCTTTACGGATCATAAAAGCCTCAAATATTTCTTTACTCAAAAGGAACTCAACATGCGGCAATGATGTTGGCTTGAACTGTTGAAAGATTATGATCATACCATCCTGGAAAAGCGAATGTGATAGCTGACGCATTGAGTAGAAGATCATATGCAAGTACGAGTGCGATATTGTCAATGCAAAGGCCCATTTTGTGTGACTTGCAAAGGATGGAGATAGAGTTAAAGACTTCAGGGACCCATATGATGATGGTGAATATACGAGTAGAACTGACTTTAATTGATAAAGTTAAAGCTGCTCAAGTTACATACCTAGAGCTGATGCGTATGAGGAAGAAAGTGCAAAAAGGTGCTATGCCGGAAGCAAGAATCGATAAAGAAGGAATACTTCGAGTCAACTCCAGACTTTGTGTTTCTAACGACCCTGATTTAAAGTATAAAATCATGATGGAGGTGCATAACACACCGTTTACAATCCATCCTGGGAGTACCAAAATGTATCATGATATTCGTCATACATTTTGGTGGAGCAATATGAAGAAAGAGATAACGTTGTTTATCTCAAGGTGTCTAACTTGTCAACGAGTTAAAGCGGAGCATCAAGTACCAAAAGGTCCATTGCAACCACTTGAAATTCAAGAATGGAAGTGGGAGCACATTACCATGGATTTCGTTACCGGTCTTCCTAAGGTTTCTCAAGGCATAGATGCGATTTGGGTAATTGTTGATAGATTGACCAAGTTTGCTCATTTCTTACCGATACGAGAAACTTATACACTTGAACGTCTTGCTCATATGTATATAAACGAGATTGTAAGACTGCATGGTATGTCGGTATCCATAGTTTCTGATCGAGACCCAAGATTCACTTCATGATTTTGGGTTAGTTTGCAAAAAGCTATGGGCACAGACTTACGATTTAGCTCGGCATATCATCCTCAGATGGACGGACAGTCAGAGAGGACTATTCAAACTCTTGAAGATCTATTAAGACTCTGTGTCCTTGATTTCAAGGGAAGTTGGGACAAGATCTTACCATTGGTGGAGTTTTCCTATAACAACAGTTATCAAGCAAGTATTGGCATGGCTCCATTTGAAGCGTTGTATGGAAGAAAGTGTCGTTCTCGAGTATGCTTTGGGATGAGGTGGGTGAAGCAACGTTATTGGGACCGGAGTTGGTACGTATGACTACGGAAAAGATTCAAACGATCGACAACGTATAAAAATCTCACAAGATCGACAAAAGAGTTATGTTGATCTTCATCGAAAGGACGTGGAATTCGATATAGGAGATCATGTGTTGTTGCGTGTTGCTCCATGGAAAGGAGTTACGAGATTTGGAAAGAGAGGAAAACTCAATCCTCGATTCTTCGGCCCATTTTTAATCCTCGATCGAGTAGGAACTATGGCCTATAGACTCGCTTTACCGCCAAGTATGTCTCATGTTCATAACGTTTTTCATATATCCACGATACGTAAATATGTGAAAGACCCGAACCACATTATTGAGTTAGAACCGAATGAAATAGCTGAAGATTTGACGTATGAAGAGGTTCCTGTTCAAATTTTGGATAAGAAGGAACATATTCTATGCTCCAAGGTTATACCTCAAGTCAAAGTTTTGTGGAGAAACCACGATGTTGAGGAAATGACTTGGGAGTTAGAATCCGAAATAAAATCAAGGTATCCTTACCTCTTCGACATACCAGGTACGTACCCTAATTTTGAGGGCAAAATTTCATAAGAAGGGGAGGTTGTAAGACCCCAACTTTTATAAATAAAGATGAATTTTCTATAAATATTATTTTTGAATATTATGGAGTAAATTTGATATAATGTTATAGTTGTGGGTAATATTAATAAATTTTGCAAAGTAAGTAAGTTGTTATAAAATATTCGTTTGGTCGGGGAATATTCTTTTTATCGGGGAATATTCGTACGACGACACAATCATTGGTGGACCCCACAACGGAAGTATTGTCGTAGTTAGAAAACGACAAAATTATCTTTCTATAAAAATAACGGCGGAGGTGTTATCGTTAAAACTGTTGAACTACCCTAGTAGTAAAAGTACGATGTCTGGCGTGGTTGCATAAGTAGCACACGGTATTGATTATTGATGCTTACGTGAGAAGTCACTCACCTATACTCAATTATTACTACAAGAATTGTTTGCATTATATATCTTATATTATTGATTCAATTATTGTCACAAGATCATCTCAGATAATATGTTATATTATTAAATTAATAATTGAGACAACAAGTTATAAATGATTAATAATTGTTGAAAGATTAAATATGTGTTGATTAAAATAAAATGATTTGTGATAATATTTATTCAATCCTTGATGTATATAAAGAGTCTATTATGAGACGCGTTTGTGGTAAGTTTGGTTATTTTATGGGGGGCCCATATGTCATCATCTAAGAGTCTCTTCGTCAATAGTAATTACCTTCAATCGATAGTAATTACCTTCATTAATAGTAATTACCTTTACTAGCGTCCAAATCACTTGCCGTTTCATATTACAAAGGCGTCGAACCAATTGTCGCTTCACATTACAAAGCGCCAAACCACTTGGTGTTTCACATTACAAAGCGCCGAACCACTTTTCTTTTCACATCACCACCGTCGAAGCCACTTGCTTTTTCACATTTCAAGTGCTAAGCTAGAAATCTTCTATAAATAGAGGCCTAGTGCTTCATTATTTTCACTTAATTCATTCAAGCTATAGAGAGAGAAAGTATAGAGAGAATAAGAGAGAAAGAAGAATAGATTCATTCATACTACACTACCGCAGATTCAATCTCCTACTAATGTAAGGGGTGTTATTCTTTCTTATTCATGAAGAAAACTGTTGTTATTCCATTGCTTATTATTCTATTGGAATAACCTGTATACGCGATTTACCCTATACTTGGTGACATTCTTCTATTATTCTGTTGGAACATCCTCATGCATGTGTTTTACACGGACTGGTTCCGCTCTTTATTATTATTACATTGGAATATCCTCATACATGCGTTTTATGTCGGACTGGTTTCGTCTTTTTATTATTATTCATTGGAACATCCATGCATGTGTTTTTACACCGGATACCGGTTCCGCTCTTTATTATTATGTTGGAACATCCTATCGGTGCAAATTTTGTCTGACCTGGTTCCGTTATTATTATTTTGTTGGAATAACCTGTCTGTGCGAAGTACTGCATGCATGGTGATTTCTTTTATTATTCCATTCTTTATTATACTCAGTTGGTTAAAGTTTTGACTTCTATACTCCATGAAATTAGTAGAATATCCTTGATATTTGCGCTTCATCCAGTATCTTTTAGTACAAAGTAGTATCATGTTGACAATTTGGACATTATTAGTTCATGGATAAATTAATTCTTGAACTTGTTTTATTGAATTCTTATATCATTGTCATCATCCTCATGTTTATATTATGTTGAAAGTCATCCGTGGCTCAGAGTGCATAGATGGACTTGGTATGGTTATGACTAGGGGATTATTCGGTGTAATCATGACCGTAATGTTACAAATGATGTGGTAAAAGTTATCATTGGCCGTAGTGCATTGATGGACAAATGTTGGCATGATCATGACCATTAATGAATACACGAATGTCTTTGTCAGTAGTGCATGGATAATTTGTGGTCGTGATACTAAAGAATATCCTCGGCAGTAGTGCGTGGGGTGATTCGATGATGTGGATTATTTATTAAAATTTGAGTCCCAACGATAAAAGTCATGAAAACCTTTTAAATCATAAATGATAGTAGATTTTATTCTCTACTCGACTCTTTTAATGGATTGCTTGTTCCAATCGCAGCTAAACTTGATGTTGTTACATTTTATCGGTTTAACACTCATTGAAGGCTAACGATAATTTATTCTGCATTATCTTAGTCATAATATTTCTTCTTTGGCTAGTTGAAATTTCCTTTCTTTCACCGTTTTCTTGAAATGAGAACATAGCAGAGACTAGTCGGGGAACGGAGTGACGGTCCAGAGGATAGCATTAGTAGTCCTCACTATTCTGTGAAATAGTGTGTTAATAATTGTAATGAGGACTCCTTTTGAGTTTGTATAATCTCTAATAGACAATAATTGTATTCAAACTCGCAGTTATGTTTTGTCGTATTGAACACGACAGTTGTATTAGTAAGTTGTATTTGAATTTTGTACCATGTATCTGACGACCCAAAATGGGTGATGTATACCTAATTTTGGGGGCGTCACAAGTGGTCTACAAAGAAGTTGGTGAACAAGAATCACAGTAGGGCAATTTCCATGTTATGGTCAACAATAAAATCTAGTGATCGAGTTGATAGTGTCTTAAAAGATATGGTAGTTGTGATGAAACAATTGAACATGTTAAATGCGGCAATTGAAGCGATCAAGTCTTTCAAACATCTATGTCCCTCTGAATCACATGAATCTTTTGACAACATACTTATTGATCTTTACAAGACATCTGGTAGGACTGAAGAACAGATTGAAATGATCTAAGCAAAAGTTAAGCACAAGTAGTGCAATCTAGTAATTTGTTTGATGCACATGAACAGGATGGTTGAAGCCAAATTTCTGCTTCAAATTGTAAGAGATTGTAGCAAACCTGAAGAAAGTTATTTCCAGAACTGTGGTCAGAAAAGAGGACTCTCTGTATCCTTTGGTACTAACAAAGAAAATTCAGAATGTGCACCACCTGGACAGAGCAACGGTTTTTAGTCTTCTCCATTGAATTCATTTAGTGATAAATGCAGGGTAGGCTCTTGTTCACAAAGGGTTGGTTTTGGCAGCCAATGGAATGAAATCACCACTAATGGGAATCACTTCTCAGTTGCATATGCAAGGGTGAAACTAGTATTAGAGCATTTTTTTTGTGAGCACTAGTCCAACCAACGAGTTTAAGACAATAGAATTAAGTACAAGAGTGCAATTTTCATTGACTCATTACTCTGCCATTTTGAGTTTCTACATGAGCAAAGTTATACATCTAACCAACTGCAAATTTATGGCCACATGTTTCGCTTAATGGTGCAATGTCTACAACAAGCAATATCATTTTTTGCAAAGGTCGTGCAGAGGTCAAATAGCCAGCATGTTAAAGAAAAGAATGGGAGCAATAAGCCCATTTCTAGAGCAAGTAACGAAAGGAGTCTCCTTAAATAAGCAGATTTTGTTGGCAAGCCAAAGTCAGTTTGCTAGGAACCAGCGTATTAATGAAAAAGTAGCAAAATCAATGCTACAAAAGATCCTAAAAAGTGAAGTCATCTTTTGTCATAGAAATGGTGTTCGCAATGGATTTTTTAAATATTTTTTCTCTACTAGACTGTTTAGTTGGTAATTATTTGCATCCTTTTAGTTCCTTGTTGATCACCCTTGAGGGCAAGGGTGCTTTTGAGGAGCAGGTCAGTGTCAGGAATAAGAGTTAGTAGGGGAATAATTGTAATAGTAATATTTTAAGCAAATTTTATAAACCAAGTTGTAATTGTGTTTCAAAAAAAATGATAATGAAAAGTTTCTCTTTCTTTCTACGTTTTTCTCTCCCAATTTCTACTCTCTGGTTTCTTCTTCCCCAAATTTCTCAATTATTTTTTCTCAAATCCTTGTTCTACTTCACTGTTCCTTACAGTCAGGTCAGGCCAGGTAAGGTTCAATTTTAGAATTGATAATCATGTTTGTTTCAGGCCTATCATTCAGTCTTGAACAGATACAAGTCAGGTTAAAGCAAGCCAAACTCCAAACAGGCTAGGCTTATACTTATTTTTTAAAAAAAAACTTAAATAATAAAAGTATGAAATTATAAAGTTTTAGAAATTGTAAAAGTGAAAATTTAAACTTCATTTGTATAGAGTATAAACTTAAACTTCATTGATGTAAAAAAAAACTAATATATGACAAGATAAAAATTAATAATAATGTATTTAATGAATAATATATAATTCAAATTTAATACATATTAATCTAAATTTGGTGCTTGGTCTTTGGAAGTTGCCAAGTTGGAGGTGGGAGTGGTTAGCATGAAGTTAATTTTGGTCAACTGACTAATACAGTGTCGACACGTAGGCGGGAGGTGATCTCTTTCTCGGCGTGTTAGGACTGTATTGGTCACATGACCAAAATAAAATGAAGTTAACTTCATGATAACTGGATTCGTTGGAGGTATTGTTTGTTGGGATTGGGGTCTTATTTTTAGTTTTGCATTGGACTATTGCTTATTACAGTTTTTTCTTTCAATTTCCTCCCATGGGTTGTTAAGTGGGAGTGACCTTCTGGCTGTGAACGAGAGTATGCTATGGCAATTAACTAGGAATCAAAATAGATTGCAGGCTATTGAGTGGGAGTAGGTCAGGTCTCATGTCAGGCCGAACTCAAACTATTTCCAGGCGGCCTATTGATAGCCTGTAGGTTAGGCTTTGATTAGGCCATGCTTTCTTAAAGTTAGGCTCAGGTCAGTCCAAACAAGACTTCAGGGGGATAAGCATCATTAAGAGTATGGGTGTTTAGCCCAAACCAAATGGAATAAATCAAACCAAACATTTTACATTTGGTCATGTTATATAAGTTACTTGGTTTAATTTGATTAGATAATTCATAATATCAAATCGAGTAAACTGAATCAATCAATCCTTATAAGAATTTTCAATTTGATGACGTTACTTGACGTAAGAATTTTCAATTGAATTGAGTCAACTCTTAATTAATTAAGAATTAACTCGCTCAATTGGAAAAGTCACGCGAGTCCATTCTTCAGTCTACGTCCCTTCTCTTCTTCTTCAATTGACTTCTCTTCTTTCATAGTCGACCGATTCCTTCTCTCAAAATTCCTTACCAAAATCCTGTAGTAAATCACATAAATCTTTCGATCTTCCTTTTACAATCACACTTTGAAACCCCATAACAAAATAATCGGACAAAGAGATGTGTGGCGAAGCTATCATATTCAACACAGATCCACCGAGCTGGTCTTCTCGCTGTCTTACCGTAGTCTCATTACCGATATTCTCTGGAACATCGCTCTGAAGAAAAACCTGAACAATTACAACTCCAACCCCTTGAAATCTGAGTTTGTCTACCTCAACAATGATTTCGAGGCCGATTTTTAAGGTTTCAAGGATTTCTCTGAATATGAAGCTGATGTGAAGCCTTCTGCTTTCTCTACTTCCAAATAGTCTGGGCTTGCACGAGGTAAACCATTATACTATTATGTTCCTAAGGTTTAATTTATTTATTGTAGGATTGCAGAAACAAAATCAAAGCATACAATCTAATTGTAAACACAATGGAAGCATACAAAATAACAATTTAAATTTTTCTGCAATCCCAATGAATAACCTTATGAAACATCATTAATTTAGAAATGATAAAGATATACCTTTTAAGAAAATCAACTCTTTGATGTAGATTTCAAATTCCAATCCTTACTTCTTCACGATCTCTCCAATCCACGGATCACACGTTCGTTACAAAAGTACGAAATGCACAAGAGATATCCACCAAGAGAAATAGATTGAATATGTGATTTTAGACAAAACAAGGTCTTGGATGGCTAGTCCTAATTCTCTCTATCCTAACAACTTAGGGTTTTGAGAATCCTTACAAGAGAGATGCAACTTGCATAAGCATTAGTTTATCCCACAATAAGACTCCTTTTATTTATAGACTAACCCTAATTCTAAACTTTTTAGAAGTTAGGGTTTTAATTTAATTTCCAATCTAATTAGGAACTAAATAAACTAATAATAAGACTCCTCTTATTTATTTATAATCTAATATTTCTCCAAATACTCAATTATAAATATTAGTATTTCTCCAAATACCATATTATTATTATTATTATTTAGTAAATTTAATAATAATAATAATAAGATGACTAATCTTATTAATTTATAATATTAGTATTTCTCCAAATACTTAATTATAAATCCTAAGTTATTTAATTTATTCCACTAATAAATTAAAAACACTTAATTTATTATTATTAAGTCGATCACTTTTAGAATCATATTTATCCCTTTTGTGGTGTGACCCTCTAGGTTCAATATTAAGCGGGTAGTAGAATAAATAAATTAGAATCATTCTAATATTATTTTTAATGAATTAAACTATTTTAATTCAAATATAAATAAATACTATTTGTGACACCCCCAAATCCGGGTATTACAATCCCACAGATTTGATGCTAACTGTCCAACACAATTTCATCTAACTACCCATACATAGTAAAGGATAATAATAAACTTCATAAAGCATCATCCCATTAAAGGGTTACATAAATAAAATCCCATATCATCTAACCTTTAATTATTACATCATTATCGGAAAAATAATGTAAACATAATTAGTTCTGATTACATAAGTTTCATGAAAAGAAAATAAACTAAACATCATTTATTTATTCATCTTTCCCTTGCCATTGCTCTTAGTCAGCTCGTCAGGCTTCTCAATCTTAGCTGCAATGTTTTTATGCAAGGGCGATCAAAACATTTCCCACAAAGGATAACAATAACAATAATAACATATGAATAATCAATGGATAGATTTCAACTAAATAATATAATCTTTCCTGAAATCAGTCAACGATAATCAAGAACTGAAAGCTCAATAGAAAACTTAGCTTTTGAATATTAGAAAGCAAGATCAAAAGTTTATCTGAGGGTCACAAGACCATGAAATATGTCCTATGTTAGTAAGTATCTCTACCGTAACCTTTAACAGTCTTATAGACTATATAGACCATACATGTGATGCCCCCAAAATAGGTATACATCACCCATTTTGAGTCGCCAAATACATGGTATAAAATTCAAACACAACTTAATTATACAAATGTCGTGTAAAATACGACAAAACATAAGCTGAGAGTTTTAATACAAATATTGTCTTCTAGACAGTATTCAAACTCAAATGGAGTCCTCAATACATTTATTATCACACTATTTCACTGAATAGTTGTGATGCACCCAAAATTAGGTATACATCACCCATCTTGAGTCGCCAGATACATGGTACAGAATTCAAATACAACTTAATTATACAACAGTCGTGTAAAATACGACAAAACATAAGCTGTGAGTTTTAATACAAATATTGTCCTCTAGAGAGTATACAAACTCAAAGGAGTCCTCATTACATTTATTATCACACTATTTCACAGAATAGTGAGGACTACTAATGCACCATCTAGGACCATCACTCTGTTCCCCGACTAGTCCCCGCTACATTCTCATTTCACAAGAGAACAAAGAAAAGAAAGGGTGAGCTCAACTAGCCCAAGAAGAAATATTATGACTAAGATAATGCAAAATAAATTATCATTAGCCTTAAACAAAGGTTAAACCGATACAATATAACAAACATCAAGTTTAACTGCAGCGGAACAAGCAATCCATTAAAAGAGTCAAGTAGAGAATAAAATCTACTATCTTTTATGATTTAAAAGGTTTTTTTATCACTTTTATCGTTGGGACTCAACTTAATAAATAATCCACATCAACGAATCACCCCTGCACTACGGCCAAGGATATTCTTTAGTATCACGACCACAATTATCCATGCACTACGGGCCAAGAATAATCATGTTTTCATCAACGGTCCTGATCATGCCATAAAACAATTAATCTTTGCACTACGACCAAAGATAATCCATAGCCATAATCATACCAAAAACTGTCCATCAATGCACCACGGGCCAATGAGGACTTTTTCCACATCATTTGTAACATTACAGTCATGATTATACCGAATAATCCATGGTCATAACCATACCAAGTCCATCTATGCACTACAGGCCACAGATGACTTTCAACATAATATAAACATGAGGATGATGACAATGACATAATAATTCAATAAAACAAGTTTAAGAATTAATTTATCCAGGAACTAATAACGTCCAAATTGTCAACATGATACTTCTTTGTAGAGTAAAATTCAAGAATGCTCAGAAGAATATTTCCATGAAAAGATACTTGATGAAGCGCAAATATCAATGATATTTCACTAATTTAATGGAGTATAGAAGTTAAAACTTTAACCAGCTGAGTATAATAAAGAATGGAATAACAAAAGAAATCACCATGCATGCGGTACTTCGCATAGACATGTTATTCAAATAGAATAATAATTAACGGAACTAGGTCAGGCAAAAATCACACCGACATGATGTTCCAACAGAATAATAAAGAATGGAATAACAACAGAAATCACCATACATGCGGTACTTCGCATAGACAGGTTATTCAAACAAAATACTAATAAAGATTTTAATTCAAGTCCCACAGTAAAACGCATGACATGGATTTTCCAATGTAATAATAGTAAAAAGATGAACCGGTCCGCCAGAAACGCACAAAACATGTTATTCAAATGTAATAATAAAGAATGAAATAATGTAAGAATTTCACCAAGTATAGGGTATCCCACAGATACAAAAGTTATTCCAATGTAATAATAAAGAATGGAATAACAGAAGTTCTCTTCATGAATAAGAAAGAAAGAATACCCCTTATGAGTACAACAAATAATATTCCCTATGAGTACAACAAATAATATCCCTTACGAGTACAACAAATAATATCCCTTCCCTTAAGAAGAAGAGTACTGAATATATGGGTAGTGAAGTAGCAGAATACTTTTCTTCTTTCTCTCTATAGTTTATCTCTCTAGAGTTTCAGTGAATTCGTAAGAAATAATGAAGGAATGAACTTCTATTTATAGAAAAATGGACTGCATAGTAACTAACTCATGAACGGTCCAGATTGATTTACTTTAATCTGACGGTCCATATTTAAAGCAAACTCTTTTAAATAAAATATAATATATTCTATTTATAATCTAATAAAATGAATAACTTTATAAAAGATTTTACTATACAAACACTATGCATGCACTATTCAAACACTATGCATAATAAAATATAATATATTCTAATTATTGTCTAATAAAATAGATAACTTTATAAAAGTATTCTGTTTTATATAAAAAGATTTTGCTATGCAAAACACTATACAGGCACAATGCAACACTATGCATAATAAAATATAATATATTCTATTTATAGAATAACTTTATAAAAGTATTCTATTTCATATAAAAAGATTTTACTATGCAAAACACTATGGAGACACTATGCAACACTATGCATAAGAGAATATAATATATTCTATTTTTCTGTTTTATTACATTAATAATACCAATAAAACAAAACTGAGTGACTTATCACGTAAGCATCAATAATTAATACCGTGTGCTACTATGCAACCACGCCAGACATCATTACTTTTAACACCGGTGTTTCAAATAGCTTAACGGTAAAACTTCCGCCATTATTTTCATAAAGTATTTTTGTCATTTTCTCAATCCGACAATAATTTTGTTGCGGGGGTCCACTAATGATTGTACTGTCAGCATTTGGATATTCCCCACAAAAAGAATATTCCCCGACCAATCGAATATTATATAACAACTTGCGTACTTTGCAAAATTTATAAATATTACCCACAACTATAACATTATATCAAATCCACACCATAATACTCAAAAAATTATTTCGAGAAAATTAAATATTTATTCATAAAATCTAGGGTCTCACAATCTCCCCTCCTTATGGAATTTCGTCCTCGAAATTTACGTACGTACCTGGTATGGCGAAGAGGAGAGGATACCTCAACTTCATTTCAAATTCTAACTCTTAAGGTATAACCTTTGAGTGTTGAATATGATTCTTCTTATCCAAGATTTTAACACGTATCTCCTCAAACGTTAAATCATCCGCTATCTCGTCCGGTTCTAAATTAATAATGTGGTTCGGACTGTCCACATATTTACGTAACATCGATACGTTAAAAATGTTATGAACACGCGACATACTTGGCGGTAAAACGAGTCTATAAGCCACAGTTCCTACTCGATCGAGTATTTTAAATGGGCCAATTAAATTGAGGGTTGAGATATCCTCTCTTCGTCGATTCTTGCTTCTAGAATAACGCCCTCTTGAACCTTCTTCTTCACATTCATCAGCTCTAAGTATGTATGTGACAACCCCAAAATAGGTCCATTCCATCCAACCCATTCTGAGTTGCCAAATACATGGTACAGAAAATAACTACAACTTTATTACAACAATTGTCGTGCAAAATACAACAACACATATGCTGTGAGTTTGGATACAAATATATACTAACTGTGACTCTCATCCCAACCTTGGATAGCACGTCACAATGACACCTTACATAAAGGTATAGTCAAAAACTGTTTTAGAAATTAGAATCTTTGGGAAGTGCTCAAGGAAACCTTCGTACACGGGAGGCCATGCGTCTAGATTATGATAGATATCATATGGCCACAGAATTATCTTTGGTTGACCCAATAGACCCCAAAGAAAAATGAGAAAATTACTATCATATTCTTCCCAATGGTGAGTCTTCTCTTGACATATCATTATCTCCACTGTCTCTAATTGAGAATTATACTTCAAACAAACACCAAGATTATATAGGTAGTGTTCGTAGATATACTCAGTAAGTGGATGTGCACAACCCTGTCTTATGATGACACGAGGTTGTATGTCATTAGACATCTTGTATGATAGTGGCAAAACACCCTTCCAACGTTGGGTTCGCCTCACCCTAGTTGATTCACCAAATATAACTACTAAATGATGACCACCGTTCTATTCCCCTGTTACCCTCGCTCGACCCAGCTACACTCTTATTAC
This sequence comes from Panax quinquefolius, assembly GCA_020205615.1. Lineage (NCBI taxonomy): Eukaryota > Viridiplantae > Streptophyta > Magnoliopsida > Apiales > Araliaceae > Panax > Panax quinquefolius. The sequence continues at coordinate 83,564,912 of CM035162.1, forward strand.
CTGAAAGGAATTGTGAAGCAAAAGGGTGAGCACAACTAGCTCAGTAAAGAATATCTTGACTAAAGATAATTAAATTATCAATAGCCTTCATCAATAATAAATCAGAGATTTAGAACATATGGTAGATGATAAAAATTTCAACCATAGTTGCAGCAGAACGAGCAATCCATTAGAAGAGTCAAATAGACTATAAAGTCTATTATCTTCCCCATGTTAAAAATACACCAACAATATTTTATCCCTGTAACATCAATCAACAATTCTGGTCCACAATCATATGAATAACTCATAATCATAATTGTAGTTCTAAATTCCTCTTCTCATCCAGGACGAAGATAATTTTCATCACTTATCTTTACCTGAAACATCAAAGATCATGGTTACACCAAATCATATTTCCTTTTCATAATCATACTAATAACTTCATCTTTGCACTACAGCCAAAGATATTCATTTGTATCACCAGTTGGCCATGTTCATCTCAACACCTGTTCATCTTTGCACTACTGGCCAAAGATATTCAACAACATGTCATCTTTGCACTACGGGCCAAAGATATTCATCAACAATTCATCTTTGCACTACAGGCCAAAGATATTCCTCAACAGTTCATATTTGCACTACAGGCCAAATGTATTCATGCACTACAGGCCAAATATATTCATCAACAGTTCATATTTGCACTACAGGCCAAATATATTATTATCTCAAAAAATATATAATCATTTCAGAATTTATATAAACAATAATTATAACCATGTTGATCATTTCACCTTTGCACTTAAGCTAAAGATATTCAATTATAAATTCAATGGTCACGATCATACCAGTCAACAATTAAACTTTGCACTACTGGCCAAAGAGAACCCACAGCCATGATCATGCCAATAATCTACCCATCTTTACACTCAAGTCAAAGAGAAATTAATATCATCATTAGGGTTATAAAAATGTTATATATGATAATAAAAATAATATAATCAACATATAGATTTAATCTCAAGAGTAATATTCATAACTCAACTATAATTTGGTCAGAAAAAGAAACTAATTTTGTCGTGAATAGTACCCGTGAATAGTAACTCATGAATAGTAACTCATGAATAGTAACTCGTGAATAGTAACTTATGAATAGTAACTCGTGAATAATAACTCATGAATAGTAACTCATGAATAGTATACCCTACTCAAAAAGGTAGAAATTCCACAATAAAATCCATACCGATATTTTGGTATAATGATATTGAAATAACATTTCTTAAACTTATAAATAATTTATTTTAATTATTTACAGTTTACTAAATAATGCATTTAATTATCCTAAAATTCCAAACTCATAAGCTTTCATCACCAATAACCAAAACCCTCATCAAAAATCTGCATATACCTCATATATGATTCTCAAGCCATAAAATCATATTTTCTAATTTTTTTACTTCACATAACATATTTAATTCTTTTACTCATAACTAGACCATTTTCATGAAAAATACCAAATCGGTTCAAAAATATTTCTTTTAAGGATTTAGCGTAATATAGTCCCATATTGAACATATATTTTTCTCAGAATTTTTAAATTTCATTTACTATTTTTCATATGGCCAAAACCGCCGAATATTTAGACATTTATCATAAATTTTACTCTAGTCCAAAAATTCCGAAATTTACAAAGTACACTGATATTATATAGATGTACTCCCAAAAATAATTTCATCAATTTTGGAGTTAACCACAAGGAGTTATAAGCGGTTACTTTTAAAATAGTCTTTTCCCGTAAAATTCATAACTCTTAATCTATACATCCAAAAATCACCATTTTTGGGCACAATCAATAAAACACATCAAAATATCATTTCCAATTTTTCTAAAATTTTCTGAAGGTCGAAAGAAGTACAAACTGAAAAACATAATAACCCTTAAAATCTCTTACCTCAAAAGAGCAGTATTTATGACTTGAATATCGGATATAACGCTGAACGAAATTGCGTCGTATAGAAACACTCAAGATATCTAAATACTAACAAAAATATACTTGATAATATAGAGAGAGAAAACTTATGTTTCTGGTGTGATTTTCAATTCTAACATAAACACCTATTTATAGGAAAATGCTACAACGCCAAAGGAGACTAAAATAATAAAATATTATTATTTATTCTCATTCTTTCTAAGCATGCTTTGAAAGCCATCAACCCCTCAATTCTGAAAATTTCAGCAGCCCACATGTTATTGACACCAACCAAAGTGGGTCCCACCAATAAATTTAATAATAATTATTTTATTTTTTGAAACTTCAATAATTCATAGAAAATAGCCCGGTTATCAGAAAAATACGAATTTTATGTCCATTCTGACTGAAATCGAATTCTCTACAACTTTTTAGCTTTGAGTTTTTCCAAATTCCAAACCAAAAATATCCGAAATCCATAAACGGATGATTTTTAATACCTCCACACCAACAAAATACTGATAAAACACCTCAACATTAATTCCTTCATTTTTATCCACATAAAAATAAATATATCCATCATTTATATCCACATAAAATAAATATTTTCTTATCATATAAATAAATAATTAATTATTCACAAATAATATTACAGAATCACAATAATGACAACCAAGCAGTACCCAGGAAAGAGGGGGCTCTCCAATAAGGATGTATCCTTACTGGCGTGCAATTAGGTGACCAAACCTCTCCTTGACAGAACTTTCTAGACATTGCCAACAATGCTATCTAATAATATTATTCAATTAATATGAATTATTGATCTGATAATGGAAAATACTGTGCAGTGACAATTATTGAAACAACAATACTATAAAATATCAACGCAGCAATTATTGAACCAATAAAAATAAAATATTGAACAGTAATTACTGTAACAATTATTGAGTAGTGCCTTCTTACGTAAGAATCAATAATTTCAAAAATAATGTGCAATACCGTGGTGTAATCTTTGTGCGATAACGCAGACATCAGATTTTTAACCAACGGGTATTCCAACAGTGTTAACGGTAACGATTACGCCGTTATTTATAAAAACTCAAATTTGTCATTTTCTTTATCCGATAGTTATTCGTTATGGGGCCCACAAAATGGTCAAGCACTGCCGTCATTTAAATATTCCCAAGCGTAAAGAATATTCCACGACCAAACAAATATTCCCCGACAACAATGAATATTTTATAACCACTTATGTATTTTGAAAAAAATTCATATATCACCCTAAACTTTAACCTTTTATCAATTTAACCATTTACTGAATAGTTATTATAAGAAAAATTGAATACTTTTATTTCATAAAATTTGGGGTCTTACAATCTCCCCTCCTTATGAAATTTCGTCCTCGAAATTTATGTACCTGGTACTTCAAAAAGTTGAGAATACCTTTCTTTCATTTCAGATTTTATCTCCCGGGTCATCATGATTTCTCCGTTGCTCATCTCCCGTGATAACTTCATTTGGGTTCCTCATTTGTTGGGAAGTCATGACAACCGCTATCCCTCGAAATACTCGACTTTGACTTGTCTGGGGTAGCATTTGGTGTCATCACTACCGTTGGCATATACTTTTCTATAAGGCATATTCCACCCTCAACTGCCTCATCGTACTCCTGTTTCATGATCTAAATCATCAATCTTCGATCCATATCGAATTCAGGTTGACCGCTATGTACAGGGTAATTCAAAACTCGATGTTGGGTTCTCCCAATTGCTTTCCAGAAAGAGAAATTCATATCATCTATTTTAGCCTTCTTAGATCGGACATCTCTTTCCCCAATATCCACATGTCGTGCGGCTTTTGCCCATGCATCACTTATTTTAACTCGTTCAGTTTTTTCTTCTTTCAGCTCAGATTCCATCTTTATCATCTTATACTCTGCCAAAGAATGCTTCTGTTTAAGCATCACATATCGGGTAACACAAGCTTGAATTGTTGCATCCTTTTGCTCCACGACCGTCTGTCGTTCTTCAGCCTTCTCTTTTAATTCATGTATACGATTTTGCAATTCTACATTTTGATCATATAATACCTCTAATAAATTCTCCTCAGGTACCTCTTCTTCCTCTTCTTCCTCACTCTCAATCATTACCTCTCTACCACCATCTCTAAAAGCAACTATCAATTCTTCACTCACCACATGGATTTCTCTAATTCCTTCTTCGCCTGACATTACATTATCCTGGTTGGTGATTAGAGGTATCCCCACGGTCTCATTTACTCTATTGTTAACATTCTCAGCAGCCATTCTCATATACTGCCATAAAACAAGGGTTAATTAAACAAATTAATATATCACATAATATCCCGATATTATGACTAACCAACAAATAAGCTTAGGTAGGACACATTAGAAAATGATTTACTCATCTCTCCCCTCCTAGTTATATTCCCCGATCTCCGCCAGAGACCATATCCCTAAGCTCTAATACCAAATGTGACAACCCCAAAATAGGTCCATTCCATCCAACCCATTCCGAGTTGCCAAATACATGGTACAGAAAACAACTACAACTTTATTACAACAATTGTCGTGCAAAATACAACAACACATATGCTGTGAGTTTGGATACAAATATATACCAACTGTGACTCTCATCCCAACCTTGGATAGCACGTCACAATGACACCTTACATAAAGGTATAGTCAAAAACTATTTTAGAAATTAGAATCTTTGGGAAGTGCTCAAGGAAACCTTCATACATGGGAGGCCATGCGTCTAGATTATGATAGATATCATATGGCCACAGAATTATCCTTGGTTGACCCAATAGACCCCAAAGAAAAACGAGAAGATTACTATCATATTCTTCCCAATGGTTAGTCTTCTCTTGACATATCATTATCTCCACTGTCTCTAATTGAGAATTATACTTCAAACAAACACCAAGATCATATAGGTAGTGCGCGTAGATATACTCAGAGATTTAGAACAAAAATATGCGCCGTCATACGAATACTCCCTGATAGAAAGAATATTCCACGACCAAACGAATATTCCCTGACAACAATGAATATTTTATAACCACTTGTGTATTTTGAAAAAATTCATATATCACCCTTAACTTTAACCTTTTATCAATTTAACCATTTACTGAATAGTTATTATAAGAAAAATTGAATACTTTTATTTCATAAAATTCGGGGTCTTACAATGTAGCTTGAGCGGCTTTAACTTTATCGATTAAAGTCGATTCTAATCATATATTCGTTATCTTCACGTGGGTTCGTATATTCGCACTTGTAACCGCATACAATCTTCTACTCAACGCGTCAGCTACCACGTTCGTACTTCCACGATGATATTCTATGGTACAATCGTAATCTTCAACAGCTCGAGCCAACGTCTTTGGCGCATGTTACGTTCATTTTAGTTAAAGAAATATTGAAGGGTTTTAGAAATGGGTTTAGAACTGGGGTTAATACAAAATTCGATTTCACGCTTTAGGGTAGGCTAAGAAGTCTTCAAGAATACGTCAGGAAATTTATTAACAATAGAAATATAATTCAAAACTGTGACCCTCATCCAGACTTGGATATCACGTCACATTGATACCTATCAACTTGCCACCGTCATTCACGACGTCGCCTACAGAAAGTCTGGTTTCGGTGCATTCCACACAAGGAAGTCAACAGCGAAAGGACCGGGGCTCTTTATTTATGGCTTGATATGACAATGATTGACTTTAGTGGTTTGGTTGCTTGAATTCGCATAACAGGTTGGTTAGGAATATGAAAGCTAACAACCTTACAAAAAGCATGATGAGTAGTTAACCAATCGATTCCTAAAATCGCATCAAAGGCAAGTATTTTCAAAGAGATAAGATTGGCAGGTAACGTGAAAGTGACAATTTGAATTAAACAAGATTTATAAATAGTGGATGTAACGAAAGTTTCTCCCAACTGAGTTTTAACCAATAAATCAAAATCTAGCTTCTCCGGAGTTAAATTCAAACATTGAACACAACTAGGTGAAATAAAAGAGTGGGTAGAACTGGTATCTAATAAGGTATAAACTTCGCAAGAGTTTATCATTAACTTACCCGTAATAACTTCGTTCGGGTTCCTCGACAAACGCTCTCACTTAAACTACTGCATTTGACTTTGTTAAAGGGTACATTCCACCCTTAAGTGCTACGTCCCATTCCTGATCCATGATTTGAATAATTATTCTCCGATCCATATCGAATTGGGGTTGACCGCTATGTACAGGTTAATTCTGAATTCGATGTTGGATTCTCCCAATTATTGTCCAAAAATAAAAATCCATTTCATCTATTTTGACTTTATTGGATCGGACGTCTTTTTCTACAATATCTACACGTCGTGCGGCTTTTACCCATGCGTCATCTATTCTCCTTCGTTTAGTTGTTTCTGCTTTCATCAGAACTTTGATCATAGCATTCTCAGATTCCAGCTCTAATATCTTATACTCTGCCAAAGAGTGCTTCTATTCAAGCATCGCACATCGGGTAACACAATTTTGAATGGTTGCATCTCTTTGCTCCACAACCTCCTGCCGTTCTTCAGCCTGCTCTTCTAACTCATGAATACGATTTTGTAATGCTAAATTTTGATCATAAAATTCTTCTAATAAATTCTCCTCAGGTTCCTCTTCTTCCTCACTCTCAGCTGCTACCTCTGCAACTAACTCGGGTGCAACTATTAGTTCTTCACGCACCACGTAGATATCTCTAATTTCTTTTTCGTCTAACAACACATTAACCTGGTTAGAGATTAAAGGTGTCTCAACGGTCTCATGTGCTTCATTATTGATACCAACATTTTTGGATGCCATTTTCAAATACTGCCACAAAACAAGGGTTAATTGACATGTAATGTGACGCCCCCAAAATAGGTATACAACACCCATTCCGAGTCGTCAAAATACATGGTACAGAAACAACTACAACTTTATCAATACAACATAAAAACTGTGAGTTTAAATACAAATATTGTCATCTAGACAATATGCACACTCAAATAAGTCCTTAGTTCAATTATTGATACATTATTTTACAAAAATGGTGAGGACTACTAAAACAACTTTCTAAAACCTTTACTCCATACCCCGACTAGTACTCGCTACATTCTCGCCTCCTGAGAAGAAAAATGGAACAAAAGGAAAAGGGTGAGCTCAACTAGCCCTGTAAAGAATATTATGACCAAGATAATATAGAGCAAATTATTGTTAGTCTTCAATAGGGAAAAATCTAATCGAATACAATAGACAACAAATTTTAAATCAATATTCGCAGTGGAAATAATAATTCATTAGAAGAGTTAAGTAGAGAATGCAAACTACTATCTTCTATATATGAATTTAAAAGTTCATCGTCAATATTTTATCCCTGTAACATCAATCAATATATATCTGGAATCAAATATTCATCTTTGCACTACAGGCCAAAAATATTCATCAGTTGGTCATGTTCATCTAAACACTTGTTCATCTTTGCACTACGGGCCAAAGATATTCATCAGAAATCATTCATCTTTGCACTATAGGCCAAAGATATTCAGTTATATCATCATTTAGGACTGAGGATGATGAAAAATATTTTAATGAAAACGAATCCAGTGAAACAAAAGAATAAATATTAAGGATTCGTACTTTTAATAATCCAAGTTCAAAAATACTTCATCAATAACCAGGGTGGAATAAAATTCAAGAATGATCAAAACATGGATACAATCAAAGCTAGTATCCATAATAGATATTTTGGACCAAAAACGAAAATTTAATTTTTCTGTGAATAGTGCCGTATTCGTGAATAGTGTCATATACGTGAATAGTGCCGTATACATGAATAGTGATTCCGACACTAAAAGATAGAAATTTCACAAAAAAAAGATCATCATGCTTCGTGAATAGTATTTATGAATAGTAACTCGTGAATATTAAATCATGAATAGTAACTCATGAATACTAACCCCGACATGAAAAAGTTTAAAATTTGATAAAAAGTTCCAACCAATATTTTGGCATAATGATATTGAAGAAATAATATCATTTAAAAAAAAACTAATATCACTTACCTTAGAAAGGATAGTACTTCTGACTGGAATACTGGATATAGTGCTGAAAGAACTTGCACCGTATAGCAATACTCAAAGTACTAAAATACTCACAAAATACGCTCGATATTATAGAAAGAGAAAGAGAGAGAAATCTTTAGTTTCTGGTGTGATTTTCAATTCTAACCTAAGCACCCTATTTATAGGAAAATGCTTAGAACACCAAAGGAAAAAATTTAATATAATATTAATATATATATAAAAATTTCCTACGCACCTCTTGACCATCTGAAATCATCCACCACTAATAAAAAAAATAAAAAAAACGTTTTTGTTATTAAAATTAATTAAAACTTTAAAAAATCAATTATTTCGGAACTTCGGAACTTCAATAATTCATAATAAATAGCCCTTTTATCCGAAAATTCGAATCTCGCGTATTTTTTTAGGAAATTCAATTCTCTACAACTTTGCAGAAGGAAGTTTTTCCAAATTCCAAACAGAAATTGATCGAAATCCATAAACGGGCAATTTTACGAGCTATAATCAAATTTAAGTCAAGAAATGGGTCCACCAACATGTTTAACATGTTTTAAACAACTTTTGCAAAAAAAATACTCTTCCTCCTCATATACTCATATATCCCACATTCATTGTAAAAATATCATCATTATTATATAATATAATAAAATATTATTTTATCAGAAAAGATAAAATATCAATTTTTTAACAATTGTCACTTTAAAAATTTTCTCCATCTATAACCACCTAAAATCAATATTTTCCTCATCATATAAATCAATAATTAATTATTCACAAATAATATTACAGAATCACAGTACTGGCAACCAGGCCGTTCCCAGGAAGGAGGGGGCTTTCCAATAAGGATTTCTCCTTATTGGCGTGCAATTAGGTGACCAAACCTCTCCTTAGACAGAACTTTCTAGACATTGCCAATAATGTTTTCTAATAATATTATTCAGATAATATGAATTATTACTTCGATAATGGAAAATATTGTATAGTGACAATTACTGAAACAACAGTAATATAAAATATCAACACAAAGAATTATTGAATCAATAAAATAAAATACCGAATAAAGAATCTCATGTAATAGCTTATTGAGTAGTGCCTTCACGTAAGAATCAATAATTGGTGCAATACTGCATGCTATTGTGCAACAACGCCAGATTCATGTGTTTTAACCATCGGGTATTCCAACAAGATAATTTGAATGAATAATCACTTGCTTATTTATAAACAACTTATACTTGTCATTTTCTTCATCCAATCGCTTTCCATTATGGGGCCAACAAAAGACTGCGCCGTCGTACGAATATTCCCCACAACAAGAATATTCCACGACCAAACAAATATTCCCCGACAACAATGAATATTTTATAACCACCTGCTTATTTAAAATATTTGCGCATTTTACCCATAACTAACCACATTAATCAAATCAACCCTTACTATTTCAAAATAATAAATAGAGGAAAATAAATTTCATTTTACTAATAATTTGGGGTCTTATAACCTCCCCTCTTTATGAAATTTCGTCCTCGAAATTGATGTACGTATCTGGTGTTTCGAAAAGATGAGGATACCTCGCTTTCATTTCTGTTTCCAATTCCCAGGTCATTTCCTCAATAGCATGGTTTCTCCACAAAACTTTAACTTGTGGTATGACCTTCGTGCGTAGGACATGCTCTTTCCTATCCAAGATCTTGACAAGGGAGAGCCAAAACCACTTATGGCGAAAGCATGGATAAAGCAGATCACCAAGATATTTGATGTCTTGGGATGCTCCGAGGAGCAAAAGGTTCCTTTCAAGAACCTTTATGTTGCGGCGAGAGGCGGACTCGGTGGGAATCGGTAAAAACGACTACTCAACTTCTTTGTCAAGATATCTTGGGAGAAGTTCCAGAGTCGCTTCAACGACAAATACTTTTCCGAAAGTATTCGCCACATGAAGGAGGTGGAGTTTATCAAGTTGGAACAAAACAATATGACCGTGTCGCAATACGAGGCAAAATTTACGGAGTTATCCCGGTTTGCGTCCCACTTAGTGGATAATGAAGAGAGAATAGTGCGAATATTTTTAAGAGGTTTGAAGCCAGAGAAACGTCAACATCTTATTTCTCATAAACTGTGTTTGTATTTAGATGTTATAAATAAGGCTCTGTTAGTGGAGCACGATAACGAGTCAACGCAACTAAAAGAAAGCAGCCGGCAAAATTATAATACCAGCGAGAGTAGTCATCGAAGCGGTGACAACAAGCGTGGAGGAATCAACGGGCCGAAATGGTAACCACTTGGTGAGTAATCGTACCAAAACAATAAGAATGGACATTTCAAGAAGAGGAGATTCAACAATGATGGAAAGACGTCAACACCAGCACCCGTTGTTAAGGAAGGAGAAAGTCCACCTATCATATGCTTCAAATGCAGAGGGGAGGGACACATCAGTCCAAATTGCGCGATGCCATCCAAAGCATGTTATAATTGTGGAAGAGAAGGTCACTTAGCCCGATTTTGTCATTCACCGAAGAAAAATTCAGCTAGGATGGAGGCACCAAAGGCCGTCCCAGAAAGGTCAAAGCCGGTAGTGCAAGGGAGAGCATTTGTTGTGACCTCCTAGAAAGCAAGGAACCCGAATGAGGTCATCACGGGTAAGCTTATCATAAATTCTAACAAAGTCTATACTTTATTTGATACCGGTTCTACCCATTCTTTTATTTCTCCTACTTGCGCTCATCGATTAAATTTGACTCCGGAGAAATTAGACTTTGACTTATCTGTGGAAACTCCGTTGGGAGAAACCTTCATTACATCCACTGTTTATAAGTCTTCTTTGGTTCAAATCGGTACCCTCACATTACCTGTCGATCTTATTTCATTGAAAATACTTGCATTTGACGTGATTCTAGGGATTTATTGGTTAACTACTCATCATGCAAAAATTGATTATTTTCGTAAGGTTGTTAGGTTTAATATTCCTAATCAACCTATTATGCGAATTCAAGCGACCAAACCATTAAAATCAATCACGGTCATCTCAAGCCATAAAGTTATTCGTTTATTGAAAAACGGATGTCAAGCTTTCTTAACTCATGTCACAGATCTAAACAAAAATACGCCGACTTTGAATGATATTTCATTGTTAATAAATTTCTTGACGTATTCCCAAGAACTTCCCCGGCCTACCCCGGAAAGCGTGAAATTGAATTTTGTATCGACCTTGAACTCAGTACAAAACCCATTTCCAAAGCCCTATATCGAATGGCTCTATTGAACTTTAGGAGTTAAAGACCCAACTGTAGAAATTGTTAGACATTGGCTTTATTCATCCTAGTACTTCTCCTTGGGGTGCTCCTGTTCTATTCGTGAAGAAGAAAGATGGGAGTATGCGACTTTGTATTGATTATCGGGAGTTGAATCATGTCACCATAAAAAATAGGTATCCATTGCCACGCATTGATGACCTGTTTAACCAGTTGCAAGGAGCCAAATTCTTTTTAAAGATTGATCTTCGTTCCGGATATCACCAATTGAAGATTAGAACCGATGACATTCCAAAGACAGCTTTCAGAACTCGGTATGGGCATTATGAATTCCTACTCATGTCCTTTGGATTGACTAATGCTCCTGCTGCCTTCATGGATATAATGAACCGAGTATTCAAGGAATATTTGGATCACTTTGTGGTCGTCTTTATTGATGACATCCTTATTTATTCCAAAAGCCATGAAGATCATGAGCAACACTTGAGGCTGACACTCCAAAAGCTTTGTGAATATAAGCTTTATGCCAAGTTAAAGAAATGCGAGTTCTGGCTTGAGGAAGTAGCATTCCTTGGGCACGTGGTATCAAGTCATGGAATATCTGTTGACCCAGCAAAGATTTAAACTATTCAAAGCCGGGAGCAACCTAAATCAAATGGATCAAGTACGTATCTTTCTCGGTTTATTTGGTTATTATCGGAGATTCGTGGAAGGATTTTCTCGAATCGCTACTCCATCGACTCAAATTGACTTTGAAAGATACAAAGTTCTATTGGAGCGAAGAATGTGATAAGAGTTTTTAAGAATTCAAGAGGAGACTCATTTCAGCACCTGTTCTGACAATACCATCTGGCTCGGAGGGATTTGTCATCTACAGTGATGCTTTGGACAAAGCGTTGGGATGTGTTCTCATGCAACATAGAAAAGTCATAGCGTATGCCTCGCGACAACTGAAAGAATATGAGAGGAATTATCCTACTCATGATCTAGAGTTGGCAGCTGTTGTCTTTGCACTTAAAATTTGGAGGCATTACTTGTATGGGGAGAAAGTGGAGATCTTTACGGATCATAAAAGCCTCAAATATTTCTTCACTCAAAAGGAACTCAACATGCGACAACGATGTTGGCTTGAACTGTTGAAAGATTATGATCATACCATCCAATATCATCCTGGAAAAGCAAACGTGGTAGTGACGCATTGAGTAGAAGATCATATGCAAGTACGAGTGCGATATTGTCAACGCAAGGGCCCATTTTGTGTGACTTGCAAAGGATGGAGATAGAGTTAAAGACTCCAGGGACGCATGTGACGATGGCGAATATACGAGTAGAACCTACTTTAATCGATAAAGTTAAAGCTGCTCATGCTACAGACCTGGAGCTGATGCGTATGAGGAAGAAAGTGCAAGAAGGTGCTATGCCGGATGAAAGAATCGATGAAGAAGGAATACTTCGAGTCAACTCCAGACTTTGTGTTCCTAACGACCCTAATTTAAATTATAAAATCATGATGGAGGCGCACAACACACCGTTTGCAATCCATCCTAGGAGTACCAAAATATATCATGATATTCGTCATACATTTTGGTGGAGCAATATGAAGAGAGAGATAGCGTTGTTTATCTCAAGGTGTCTAACTTGTCAACGAGTTAAAGCGGAGCATCAAGTACCAAAAGGTCCATTGCAACCACTTGAAATTCCGAATGGAAGTGGGAGCACATTACCATGGATTTCGTTCTGGCCTTCCTAAGGTTTCTCAAGGCATAGATGCGATTTGGGTCATTGTTGATAGATTGACCAAGTCTCCGCTCATTTCTTATCGATACGAGAAACTTATACACTTGAATGTCTTGCTCGTATGTACATAAATGAGATTGTAAGATCGCATGGTATGCCAAGATCCATAGTTTCGATCGAGACCCAAGATTCACTTCACGATTTTGCGTTAGTTTACAAAAAGCTATGGGCACAGATTTACGATTTAGCTTTAAGATATCATCCTCGGGACGGATGGACGAACGAGAGAGGACTATTCAAACTCTTGAAGATCTATTAAGACTCTGTGTCCTTGATTTCAAGGGAAGTTGGGACAAGTTCTTTCCATTGGTGAAGTTTTCCTACAACAACAGTTATCAAGAAAGTATTGACATGGCTCCATTCGAAGCGTTGTATGGAAGAAAGTGTCGTTCTCCAGTATGCTGGGATGAGGTGGGTGAAGCAACGTTGTTGGGACCAGAGTTGGTACGTATGACTACGGAAAAGATTCAAACGACCCGACAACGTATAAAAACCTCACAAAATCGACAAAAGAGTTATGCTGATCTTCATCGAAAGGACGTGGAATTTGATATAGGAGATCATGTGTTGTTACCTGTTGCTCCATGGAAATGAGTTACAAGATTTGGAAAGAGAAGAAAACTCAATCCTCGATTCATCGGCCCATTTTTAATCCTCGATCGAGTAGGAACTGTGGCCTATAGACTCGCTTTACCGCCAAGTATGTCTCGTGTTCATAACATTTTTCACATATCCATGTTATGTAAATATGTGAAAGACCCAAACCACATTATTGAGTTAGAACCAGATGAAATAGCGGAAGATTTGATGTATGAAGAGGTTCCTGTTCAAATCTTGGATAAGAAAGAACATATTCTACGCTCAAAAGTTATACCTCAAGTCAAGGTTTTGTGGAGAAACCACGATGTTGAGGAAATGACTTGGGAGTTAGAATCTGAAATGAAATCAAGGTATCCTTACCTCTTTGACATACCAGGTACGTACCCTAATTTTGAGGGCGAAATTTCATAAGAAGGGGAGGTTGTAAGATCCCAACTTTTATAAATAAAGATGAATTTTCTATAAATATTATTTTTGAATATTATGGAATAAATTTGATATAATTTTATAGTTGTGGGTAATATTTATAAATTTTGCAAAGTAAGCAAGTTGTTATAAAATATTCGTTTGGTTGGGAATATTCTTTTTATCGGGAAATATTCGATGCACTACTCAATCATTAATGGACCCCATAATGGAAGTATTGTCGTAGTTAGAAAACCGACAAAATTATCTTTCTATAAAAATAACTTCGAGGTGTTACCGTTAAAAAACTGTTGAACTACCCTAGTAAAAAGTACAAGAATATCGCTGGCATGGTTGCATAGTAGCTGCAGTATTGATTATTGATGCTTACGTGAGAAGTCACTCACCTATACTCAATTATTACTATCGTAATTGCTTTGATCATATCTCTTATATTATTGATTCAATTATTTTCACAAGATCATCTCAGATAATATGTTATATTATTAAATCAATAATTAAAACGACAAGTTATAAATGATTAATAATTGTTGAAAGATTAAATATGTGTTGATTAAAAATAAAATGATTTGTGGTAATATTTATTCAATCCTTGATGTATATAAAGAGTCTCATTATGAGACGTTTGGGGTAAGTTTGGTTTTTTATGGGCGGGCCCATATGTCTTCATCTAAGAGTCTCTTCATCAATAGTAATTACCTTCGTCAATAGTAATTACCTTCGTCAATAGTAATTACCTTTGCAAATAGTAATTACCTTCGTCAATAGTAATTACCTTTACCAGTCGTCAAACCACTTGATGTTTCATATTACAGGCGTCGAACCATTTGTCGTTTCACAATACAAGCGTTGAACCAATTGTCATTTCACATTACAGGCGTCAAATCACTTTTCTTTTCACATCACCAATCGTCAAGCCACTTGCCTTTTCACATGGCAAGTGCTAAGCTAGAAATCTTCTATAAATAGAGGCCTAGTGCTTCATTATTTTTCACAAATTCATTCAAGCTATAGAGAGAGAAAGTATAGAGAGAATAAGAGAGAAAGAAGAAGAGTATTCACACTACACTACACTGCGCAGATTCAATCTCCTACTAAAGTAAGGGGTGTTATTCTTTCTTATTCATGAAGAGAATTGTTGTTATTCCATTGCTTATTATTCTGTTGGAATAACCTGTATATGCGGTTTACCCAATACTTGGTGACATTCTTCTATTATTCTGTTGGAACATCCTGTCAGTGTTTTACACCGACCGGTTCCGCTCTTTATTATTATTCATTGGAACATCCTATCATGTGCTTTACGACTGACGGACTGGTTCCATTCTTTATTATTCTGTTGGAATATCCTGTCTGTGCATTTTACGCCGGACCTGGTTCCGTTATTTATTATTCTGTTGGAATAACCTGCCTGTGCGGTCTATCGCATGCATGGTGATTTCTTTTGTTATTCCATTCTTTATTATACTCAGTTGGTTAAAACTTTGACTTCTATACTCCATGAAATTAGTGGAATATCATTGATATTTGCGCTTCATCCAATATCCTTTCATGGAAATATTCTTCTAAGTATTCTTGAATTTTACTCTACAAAGCAGTATCATGTTGACAGTTTGGATGTTATTGGTTCCTGGATAAATTAATTCTTGAACTTGTTTTATTGAATTCTTATATCATTGTCATCATCCTCATGTTTATATTATGTTGAAAGTCATCTCGTGGCTTTTGTAGTGCATAGATGGACTTGGTATAATTATGACTGAGGATTATTCTTGTAATCATTACCGTAATGTTATAAATGATGTGGTAAAAATCCTCATTGGCCCGTAGTGCATTGATGGACAGTTGTTGGCATGATCATGACCATTAATGAATACACAAATATTCTTGGCTCGTAGTGCATGGATAATTGTGGTCGTGATACTAAAGAATATCCTTGGCCGTAGTGTAGGGGTGATTCGATGATGTGGAATATTTATTAAGCTGAGTCTCAGCTATAACAGTGATGAAAAACCTTTTAAATCATAAAAGATAGTAGATTTTATTTTTAACTTGACTATTTTAATGGATTGCTGGTTCCGCTGCAGTTAAACTTGATGTTTATTATATTTTATCAATTTAACACTGTTGAAGGCTAATGATAATTTATTCTGCATTATCTTAGTCATAATATTTCTTACTGGGCTAGTTAAACTCACCCTTTCTTTCATTGTTCTCTTCAGGAAATGAGAATATAGTTGGGACGAGTCGGGGAACGGAGTAATTGTAAGACCCCGAAATTTTTTTAAATAAAAAGGAATTTCCTTTATTTATTATTTTGAAACAGTAAGGGTTGATTTGATTAATGTGGATAGTTAAGGGTTAAATACGCAAATATTTCAAAATAAGCAAGTGGTTATAAAATATTCATTTTTGTCGGGAATATTCGTTTGGTCGTGGAATATTCGCATTACTTCTTTGAATATTCGCATTTAAATCTGCACGCAAATGCCATGTAATGTAGGCCCCATAACTAAAGCGATTGGACGAGGAAAACGACAAAGTTTGGGTGGTTATAAATAACGCAGTAGTTGTTATTCTGCTTAAGACCGTTGGAATACCCGGTGGTTAAAATACAAGAATACGCGTGGTTGCACACAAAGAAGACACCACCAGATCGCATGAGATTGTTGAATTATTGATTCGCACGTAAGATGGCACTACTCAATAATTTTCACAAGAATTCTTTGCTCAATATTTTATTTTATTGATTCAATAATTGTTTGCGTTGATATTTTATATTATTGTTGTTCAATAATTTTCAACGCATGATTTTCCCATTATCGATCAATAATTCATATTATTTGAATAATATTATTAGATAACATTATTGGCAATGTCTAGAAAGTTCTGCCTAAGGAGAGGTTTGGTCACCTAATTATAGCGCCAAAGAAGGAGAGATCCTTATTGAAAGCCCCCTCTTTCCCGGGAACTACCGGTTGTCATAATTATGATTACGTAATATTATTTGTGAATAATTAATTATTGATTCATATGATAAAGAAATATTTATTTTATGTGGATATAAATGATGGATTTATTTATGTGGTTATAAATGAAGAAATTATGTTGAGGTGTTTTATCGAAGATTTTATCGGATTGGAGGTATTAAAAATTAAATCGTGGGTTTTTGAGATATATTATGGGGTTATAATTTTTAATCCGACCGTTGGATTGTGGTAATTTTTGGGTATGTTATACATACATAAGTTGAGTATATGTCCACAAATTTTGAACCGTTAAAAATGAACGAAGGATTTGTTATGAATTTTAAGAGGTGGCCGATTCGAAATTAGGGTTATAATTGATTTTGGTGGAAAATTCTAGAATTGAGTGGGCCCCACTTGTGGTTGGTGAAGAAATGTGCTGAATTTTATTTCAAATGTGGTGGGTGGCAATAGTAGCGTAAAAGCCATCGTGTAGCAGTCAAGTCTCGCTTGGTACGGCTAACATTTTCCTATAAATAGAGGGCTAAGTTAGAATTGAAAATCACACCGTAAACAAAGTTTTCTCTCTCTCTCTATATTATTGAGCGTATTTTGTGAGTATTTAGATACTTTGAGAGTTGTTTATTCAAAGATAAGTTTCATTCAAGATCACTTCCGACCTTTCCTTCCGGCAATCTTGATTCTTTGAGGTAAGGGATGTTATTTTCTTCTCAAATGATATTAATTCTTCAATATCATTTCTTTGAAATATTGGTTGGTACTTTTTATCAAATTTGGAACTTTTTCATGCTCTGGGTTACTATTCATGAGTTACTATTCACGAGTTACTATTCACGAGTACTATTCATGAAGCGTGAAGATGTTTTTTGTGGAATTTCTATCTTTGGGTGTCTGAGTTACTATTCACGATACTGGAACTATTCACGATATCAACGACTATTCATCGAAAAATAAAATTTCTTCTTTTCGTCCAAAATATCTATTTTGGATACTAGCTTTGATTGTATCCATGTTTTGATCAATCTTAAATTTTACACCACTATGATTATTTTTGAGGTATTGTTGGACATGGATAAAACAAAGTACGAATCCTTAATCCTTAATCCTTGTCATTTTGTTTCAATCGGATTCGCTTTCTTTAAAAATATTTTTCATCATCCTCGGTCTTAAATGATGATATTATTGAATATCTTTGGCTTTGAGTGCAAAGATGAATGATTTCGATGAATATCTTTGGCACGTAGTAAAGATGAATGATTTCTGAAGAATATCTTTGGCCCAGTAGTGCAAAGATGAACAGTGTTTAAATGAACATGACCGATCGATGAATATCTTTGGCACGTAGTGCAAAGATGAACAGTGTTTAAATGAATACGACCGATCGATGAATATCTTTGGCCTTTAGTGCAAAGATGAACAGTGTTTAAATGAACACGACCGATCGATGAATATCTTTGGCCTTTAGTGCAAAGATGAACAGTGTTGAGATGAACACGACCGATTGATGAATATCTTTGGCCCAGAGTGCAAAGATGAATATTTGATTTGAGATGAATATTGATTGATGTTACAGGATAAAATATTGATGATGGACCGTTAAATTCATAGATTATAGTAGATTTCATTCTCTACGTAACTCTTCTATGAATTATTATTTCACTGCGAATATTGATCTCAAAACTTGTTGTCTATTGTATTCTATCGATTTTTCCTGTTGGAGACTAACGATAATTTTTTTGTATATTATCTTAGTCATAACATTCTTTATCGGGCTAGTTGAGCTCACCCTTTTCCTTGTTGTTCCATTTTTCTTCTCGTGAGGCGAGAATGTAGCGAGTACTAGTCGGGTATGGAATGAAGGTTCTAGAGAGAGTTGTTTAGTAGTCCTCACCATTATTGTAAAATAATGTATCAATAAATGTGATGAGGATTTATTTGAGTATAAATATTGTCTAGAAGATAATATTTGTATTTAAACTCACGCTTTTATTGTTGTGATAATAAAGTTGTAGTTGTTTCGCATCATGTATTTGGCGACTCGTAAATGGGTTGGATGGAATGGACCTATTTTGGGGTCGCCACGCTTGGTATCGAGCTTAGGATATGATCTCTCCATGAGATCGGGAATAGAACTAGGAGGGAGAGACGAGTAAAATCCTTTGCTAGTGTGTCCTACCTAAGCTTATTTGTTAGTTGGTCAAGATATAGGGATATTATGTGATTGATTTCCTTAATTAACCCTTGTTTTATGACGATGAATTGAGAATGTCGATCGAGAATATTAATAGTGGTGTAAATGAGACCGTGGAGATGCCTGCATTTAACAACGAGGAGAACGTGTACAGTCGGGCAATGTACCTCCCGTGAATAACACCACCGAGCGTATGATGAACGAGGGGATGTTTAGAAGTTTTTGCAGCTCATGCAAAATCGCATTTAGGAGACTCGTGTTCAAAATACAGAGGAGATGATGATAGCAATTCACGGGTGGTCACAACCAAGCAAGCGATTCAAGAGTCGGGACCACCGTAGTGCAGGAAAGCCGATCCGATCATGGCGGAAACATGGGTCAAGCAAATTACCAAGATATTCGATGTCTTGGGATGCACGAAGGAACAAAAAGTTCCATTCGCTACTTTTATGTTCCTCATGGCGAGGCAGACATCGGGTGGGAATCATGAAGCGTACTCGATTCAAATTTCACTCAAAGATGTCATGGGGGAGACGTTTGAAAAATAGTTCAATGACAAGTACTTCCACGAAAGTATTCGGCGTATGAAGGAAGTGGAGTTTATTAGATTGAGCGTAATAACATGACGGTGTCCCAAAGACGAGGCGAAGTTTCATGAGTTATCCGTGTTTGCACCTCATTTGGTGGAGAATGAGGAACGTGATGACGGATGTTTCGAGAGGTTTGAAACCCCAGATACGCCAAGATCTCATTTCTCATAAATTTTCTCTATTCGAGATGTTGTAAAATGTGGCTCGGTTGTTAGAGCGAGATAACGAGTACGTTCAACCGAGGGACCATAACCAGTGATCATACCAAAGATAGCGATCATCGAATAACGATAACCAAAGGAGAAAGAAGAATACGGACAAAGGCGGTAACCACTCCTGGTGGTAATCGTGGCCATGAAAATAGAAGAAGCGAGTTGGGAGGAGATTTTAAAAGAGGAGATTCAACAACGACCATGTGAGACGCCGGCCACCAAAGGGCAACCGGTTCCAAGGAGGAGAAAGACCATCGGTCGATGTTACAAATGCGGGGAAAGAGGGACATATCACCAAATCGCCCACAACAGCTTTAAGGTATGCTATAATTGTGGAAAAGAAGGACATATCGCCGAGATTATACGATATCGAAACCTAGTGCAATGGGGAAAGTGACTCAAAAGGATGTCCCGTAAAAGTCAAAGTCAACGATTCTCGAAAGAGCGCTTTGTCGTGACCATTCAAAATCACGAGGAACCCGAACGGTTAGCACGGGTTAGTTAATTATAAATTCTTGCGATGTTTATACCTTACTAGATACCGGTTCTACCCATTCTTTTATCTCTCTTGCTTGCGCTCAACGTTTGAACTTGACTACGGAGAAATTAGACTTTGACCTATTTATGGAGACTCAGTTAGAGAAACTTTCATTACATCCGTTGTTTAAAAAATCTTGTTTGATTCAAGTTGGCACCATTACCTTACCTGTTGACCTTATCTCTTTAAAGATACTTGCTTTTGGGGATTGATTGGTTAACTACTCATCATGCCAAAATTGATTGCTTTTGTAAGGTTGTTAGTTTTCATATTCCTAAGCAACTCCGTTATTCAACTCAAGCAATCAAACCATTGTAGTCAAACATTTTCATATCAAGCCATGAAGTCATTCGCTTATTACGGATGTCAAGTTTTCTTAGTCCATGTTATGGATTTGAATAAAGACACGCCGATTTGAATAATATTCTTGTTGTTATTGATTTTCCCGACGTATTTCAAGAATTTATCGCTTACTCCCAAAGATCGATATTAAATTTTGTATCGACTTTGAACCCTAGACAAAACTCATTTCTAAAATCTCATATCGAATGGCTCCTATTGAACTTCGTGAGTTAAAAATTCAACTATAGAATTTGGTACATGAGCCTTTATCTTGTGACTTCCTTTGTGGAATTCACCTAAGCTTTAACTCTCTGTAAGGGACGTCATATTCGTGCGATAGTAAACTGATAAGTGTCATTGTGACGTGCTATCCAAGGTTGGGATATGAGTCACAGTTGAGAACAACCTAAGTCGGTAATCGAAATGCGTAGTTTTCTAGGCTTAGTTGGTTATTATCGGAGTTACATTGAAGGGTATTCTCGAATCGCTATTCCATTAACGTAGCTAACTCGTAGAGATACAAAATTCGAATGGAGCAAGGAATGTGGGAAGAGCTTCGAAGAACTCAAGAGGAGACTCATTTCAGCACATGTTCTGACCATGCCATCCTGGAAAAGCGAACGTGGTAGCTGACGTGTTGAGTAGAAGATCGTATACAAGTACGAGTACGATGTTGTCAAAGACTAATTTCGTATAATATACAAATAATAGAGATGAAGATGAAAACTCTAGGTACCCACGTGATGATATATGAGTACGTGATGATATACGAGTATAATCGACTTTTAATCGATAAAGTTAAAGTCGCTCAAGCTACACCGAGCCGATGAATTTGAAGAAGGAGGTGCAAGAAGTTGTTATTTTAAAAGAGAGAATCGGTGAGGTGAGGAAAGCTCAAACCTTCGATTTATTAATCCATTTGAAATTCTCGATCGAATAGGAACTGCGTGGCCTATAGACTCGCTTTTACCACCAAGTATGACGCGTGTTCATATAACGCTTTCACGTATCGATGTTACGTAAATATGTGGACGACCCGAAACACGTTATTGAAGTTAGAACTAGACGAGATAGCCAAGACTTAACGTATGAGGAGGTACCACCAAGATCTTGGATAGGAAGGAGCATGTCCCACGCCAAGAAAGGTCATACCACAAGTTAAAGTTTTGTGGAGGAATCATGCTATAGAGGAAATGACCAGGAATTGGAAACGGAAATGAAAGCGAGGTATCCTCACCTTTTCAAACACTGTATCGTACATCAATTTCGAGGACGAAATTTCATAAGGAGGGAGGTTGTAAGACCCCAAATTTTTTTAAATAAAAAGGAATTTCCTTTATTTATTATTTTGAAATAGTAAGGGTTGATTTGATTAATGTGGATAGTTAAGGGTTAAATACGCAAATATTTCAAAATAAGCAAGTGGTTATAAAATATTCATTTTTGTCGGGAATATTCGTTTGGTCGTGGAATATTCGCATCGCTTGTGGGAATATTCGTGCGATTTACTCAGCCAGCCCATGTGTGGGCCCCATAACGAAAAAGCGATTGGATGAGGAAAATGACAAAGTTTGGGTGGTTATAAATAACTGGCGTAGTTATTCTTACCAAGTTAAGATCGTTGAATACCCTATGGTTAAAATACAAGAATACGCTGGCGTGGTTGCACAAGAAGTACACCAGATTGCACAAAAGATTGTTGAATTATTGATTCGCATGCGTAAGATGGCACTACTCAATAATTTTCACATGAGTTATTGCTCAATATTTTATTTTATTGATTCAATAATTGTTATGCGTTGATATTTTATATTATTGTTGTTCAATAATTGTCACCGCACAAAGATTTCCCATTATCGATCAATAATTCATATTATTTGAATAATATTATTAGATAACATTATTGGCAATGTCTAGAAAGTTCTGTCTAAGGAGAGGTTTGGTCACCTAATTGCATACGAAGAAGGAGAGATCCTTATCGAAAGCCCCTCTTCCTGAAACACTTAGTTGTCATAATTGTGATTCTCAATAATATTATTTGTGAATAATTAATTATTGATTCATATGATAAAGAAATATTTATTTTATGTGGATATAAATGATGGATTTATTTATGTGGTTATAAATGAAGAAATTATGTTGAGGTGTTTTATCGAGATTTTATCTGGATTGAGGTATTAAAAATTAAATCGGGGTTTTGAGATATATTATGGGGTTATAATTTTTAATCCGACCGTTGGATTGTGGTAATTTTTGGGTATGTTATACATACATAAGTTGAGTATATGTCCACAAATTTTGAACCGTTAAAAATGAACGAAGGATTTGTTATGAATTTTAAGAGGTGACTGATTCGGAAATTAGGGTTATAATTGATTTTGGTGGAAAATTCTAGAATTGAGTGGGCCCCACTTGTGGTTGGTGAAGAAATGTGCTGAATTTTATTTCAAATGTGGTGGGTGGCAATAGTAGCGGTAAAAAAGCCATCGTGTAGCAGTCAAGTCTGCCTTGGCCACGGCTAACATTTTCCTATAAATAGAGGGCTAAGTTAGAATTGAAAATCACACCGTAAACAAAGTTTTCTCTTTTCTCTCTATATTATTGAGCGTATTTTGTGAGTATTTAGATACTTTGAGAGTCATTGTCAAGACAAGTTTCATTCAAAGATCACTTCCGACCTTTCCTTCCGGTCTTGATTCTTTGAGGTAAGGGATGTTATTTTCTTCTCAAATGATATTAATTCTTCAATATCATTATCTTTTTAATATTGGTTGGTACTTTTTATCAAATTTGGAACTTTTTCATGCTCTGGGTTACTATTCATGAGTTACTATTCACGAGTTACTATTCACGAGTACTATTCATGAAGCGTGAAGATGTTTTTTGTGGAATTTCTATCTTTGGGTGTCTGAGTTACTATTCACGATACTAACTATTCACGATACTGGATTTATTCACATATATCTAAGACTATTCATCGAAAAATAAAATTTCTTCTTTTCGTCCAAAATATCTATTTTGGATACTAGCTTTGATTGTATCCATGTTTTGATCATTCTTAAATTTTACACCACTATGATTATTTTTGAGGTATTGTTGGACATGGATAAAACAAAGTACGAATCCTTAATCCTTAATCCTTGTCATTTTGTTTCAATCGGATTCGCTTTCTTTAAAAATATTTTTCATCATCCTCGCCTTAAATGATGATATTATTGAATATCTTTGGCCCAGTAGTGCAAAAGATGAATGATTTCGATGAATATCTTTGGCTCAGTAGTGCAAAGATGAATGATTTCTGAAGAATATCTTTGGCCCAGAGTGCAAAGATGAACAGTGTTTAAATGAACACGACCGATCGATGAATATCTTTGGCTCAGAGTGCAAAGATGAACAGTGTTTAAATGAACATGACCGATCGATGAATATCTTTGGCCTTTAGTGCAAAGATGAACAGTGTTTAAATGAACATGACCGATCGATGAATATCTTTGGCCTTTAGTGCAAAGATGAACAGTGTTGAGATGAACATGACCGATTGATGAATATCTTTGGCTCAGTAGTGCAAAGATGAATATTTGATTTGAGATGAATATTGATTGATGTTACAGGATAAAATATTGATGATGGATCTGTTAAATTCATAGATTATAGTAGATTTCATTCTCTACGTAACTCTTCTATGAATTATTATTTCACGCGAATATTGATCCGAAACTTGTTGTCTATCAGATTCTATCGATTTTTCCTCGTTGGAGACTAACGATAATTTGTTGTATATTATCTTAGTCATAAATTCTTTATCGGGCTAGTTGAGCTCACCCTTTTCCTTGTTGTTCCATTTTTCTTCTCGTGAGGCGAGAATGTAGCGAGTACTAGCTCTGGGGTATGGAATGAAGGTTCTAGAGAGAGTTGTTTAGTAGTCCTCACCATTATTGTAAAATAATGTATCAATAAATGTGATGAGGATTTATTTGAGTATAAATATTGTCTAGAAGATAATATTTGTATTTAAACTCACAGTTTTATTGTTGTGATAATAAAGTTGTAGTTGTTTCTGTACCATGTATTTGGCGACTCAGAATGGGTTGGATGGAATGGACCTATTTTGGGGTCGTCACAGTAATGGTCTAGAGGATAGCATTAATAGTCCTCACTATTATATGAAATAGTGTGATAATAATTATAATGAGGACTTCTTTTGAGTTTGTATAATCTCTAGTAGACAATATTTGTATTCAAACTCACATTTTATGTTTTGTCGTATTGTACACTGCAACAGACATTAGTAAGTTGATTTGAATTCTCATACTACGATTTGACGACCCAAGATGGGTGATGTATACCTAATTTTGGGGGCGTCACAATATTAATATATATATCAAAATTTCCTACGCACCTTTTGACCATCTGAAATCAGCCACCACTAATGACAAAAACAAAAAAAACGTTTTTGTTATTAAAATTAATTAAAACTTTCAAAAATCAATTATTTCGGAACTTCAGAACTTCAATAATTCATAATAAATAGCCCTTTTATCAGAAAATTTGAATCTCGTGTCTTTTTATAGGAAATTCAATTCTCTACAACTTTACAGAAGGAAGTTTTTCCAAATTCCAAACACAAATTGACCGAAATCCATAAACGGGCAATTTTACAGGCTATAATCAAATTTCAGTCAAGAAATGGGTCCACCAACATGTTTAACATGTTTTAAACAACTTTTGCAAAAAAAAATACTCTTCCTCATATACTCATATATCCCACATTCATTGTAAAAATATCATCATTATTATATAATATAATAAAATATTATTTTATCAGAAAAGATAAAATATCAATTTTTTAACAATTATCACTTTAAAAATTTTCTCCATCTATAACCACATAAAATCAATATTTGCCTCATCATATAAATTAATAATTAATTATTCACAAATAATATTACAGAATCACAGTACTGACAACCAGGCCGTTCCTAGGAAAGAGGGGGCTTTCCAATAAGGATTTCTCCTTTCTGGCGCGTAATTAGGTGACTAAACCTCTCCTTAGACAGAACTTTCTAGACATTGCCAATAATATTTTCTAATAATATTATTCAGATAATATGAATTATTGATTCGATAATGGAAAATATCAGATAGTGACAATTCTCAAAAACAACAATAATATAAAATATCAACGCAAAGAATTATTGAATCAATAAAATAAAATACTTTGAATAAAGAATTCATCGTAATAATTATCGAGTAGTGCCTTCTTACGTAAGAATCAATAATCGGTGCAATACTGCAGCTACTATGCAACAACGCCAGACATCGTGTTTTTAACCACCGGGTATTCCAACAAGATAATTCAGAATAATCAAGCTACCATTATTTATAAACAACTTATACTTGTCGCTTTCTTCATCCAATCGCTTTTAGTTATGGGGCCCATAAAAGACTCGCGCCATATCGCATTTAATATTCCCGACAAAGAAAAAATATTCACGACCAAACGAATATTCCCCGACAACAATGAATATTTTATAACCACCGCTTATTTAAAATATTTATGATTTTACCCATAACTAACCACATTAATCAAATCAACCCTTACTATTTCAAAATAATAAATAGAGGAAAATAAATTTCATTTATTAATAATTTGGGGTCTTACATGTAACATATTATTCATTTACTATGACCGACCAATTAAATATCAAATAAACTTAGGTAGGTAATAGTAGCGAAGGAATTCCCCGTCTCTCCCCTCCTAGTTCTATTCTCACATCCTATCTAGGGATCATATCCCTAAGCTTTGATACCAACTGTGACGGCCCCAAAATTAGGTATACATCACCCATCTTGAGTCGCCAGATACATGGTACAGAATTCAAATACAACTTAATTATACAACAGTCGTGTAAAATACGACAAAACATAGGCTATGAGTTTTAATACAAATATTGTCCTCTAGAGAGTATACAAACTCAATGGAGTCCTCATTACATTTATTATCACACTATTTCACAGAATAGTGAGGACTACTAATGCACCATCTAGGACCATCACTCTGTCACCCGACTAGTCCCCGCTACGTTCTCATTTCCTGAAGAGAACAGTGAAAGAAAGGGTGAGCTAAACTAGTCCAGTAAGAAATATTATGACTAAGATAATGCAGAATAAATTATCATTAGCCTTAAACAAAGTTAAACCGATACAATATAACAAACATCAAGTTTAACTGCAATGAACAAGCAATCCATTAAAAAGTCAAGTAGAGAATAAAATCTATTATCTTTTATGATTTAAAAGGTTTTTATCACTTTTATCATTGGGACTCGACTTTTAATAAATAATCCACATCATCGAATCACCCCTGCACTACTGCCAAGAACATTCTTTAGTATCACGACCACAATTATCCATGCACTACGGTCCAAGAATAATCATGTTTTCATCAACGGTCCTGACCATGCCATAAAACAATTAATCTTTGCACTACGGCCAAATAGAATCCATAGCCATAATCATACCAAAACTGTCCATCAATGCACCACGGGCCAATGAGGACTTTTTCCACATCATTTATAACATTACAGTCATGATTATACCGAATAATCCATGGTCATAACCATACCAAGTCCATCTATGCACTACAGGCCACAGATGACTTTCAACATAATATAAACATGAGGATGATGACAATGACATAATAATTCAATAAAACAAGTTCAAGAATTAATTTATCCAGGAACTAATAACGTCCAAATTGTCAACATGATACTTCTTTGTAGAGTAAAATTCAAGAATGTTCAGAAGAATATTTCCATGTAAAGATACTGGATGAAGTGCAAATATCAAGGATATTCCACTAATTTCATGGAGTATAGAAGTCAAAACTTTAACCAACTGAGTATAATAAAGAATGGAATAACAAAAGAAATCACCATGCATGCGTATTTCGTGATGATAAAGTTATTCCAACAAAATAATAATTAACGAAACCAAAGTCAAAGTAAAAATCCCAAGCGGTGATGTTCCAACAGAATAATAAAGAATGGAATAACAACGTAAACCACCATGCATGTGGTACTTCGATGTAGACAAAGTTATTCCAATGTAATACTAATAAAGATGGAACCAGTCCGACGTAAAACGCATGTACGTGATATTCCAAAGTAATAATAAAAAGACGGAACTGTGTCCATGGCGTAAAACGCACAAATGTGATATTCCAATGTAATAATAAAGAATGAAATAACAGAAGAATTTCACCAAGTATAGGGTATCCCGCGTATACAGGTTATTCCAAGTGATTAATAAAGAATGGAATAACAGAAGTTCTCTTCATGAATAAGAAAGAAAGAATACCCCTTATGAGTACAACAAATAATATTCCCTACGAGTACAACAAATAATATCCCTTCCCTTAAGAAGAAGAGTACTGCATATATGAGTGGTGAAGTAGCAGAATACTTTTCTTCTTTCTCTCTATAGTTTATCTCTCTAGAGTTTCAGTGAATTCGTAAGAAATAATGAAGGAATGAGCTTCTATTTATAGAAAAATGGACTGCATAGTAACTAACTCATGAACGGTCCAGATTGATTTACTTTAATCTGACGGTCCATATTTAAAGCAAAATCGTTTAAATAAAATATAATATATTCTATTTATATTCTAATAAAACGAATAACTTTATAAAAGATTTTACTATGCAAACACTATGCAGGCATTATGCAAACACTATGAATAATAAAATATAATATATTCTAATTATTGTCTAATAAAATGATAACTTTATAAAAGTATTCATTTTATATAAAAAAGATTTTACTATGCAAAACACTATGCATGCACTATGAAGGCACTATGCAACACTATGCATAATAAAATATAATATATTCTATTTATAGAATAACTTTATAAAAGTATTCTATTTTATATAAAAAGATTTTACTATGCAAAACACTATGTAGACACTATGCAACACTATGCATAATAGAATATAATATATTCTATTTATAGAATAACTTTATAAAAAGTATTTTGTTTTATTACATTAATAATACCAATAAAACAAAACCGAGTGACTTATCATGTAAGAATCAATAATCAATACTGTGTGCTGCTACTATGCAACCACGCCAGACATCGTATTTTAACACCACCGTGTTTCAACAAATTAATCTCAGAAAACTTCCGCCGTTATTTTCATAAAGTATTTTTGTCATTTTCTCAATCCGACAATAATTCCGTTATGGGTCCACTAATGATTGTACCGCATGCATTTGGATATTCCCCGACAAAAAGAATATTCCCCACCAATTGAATATTATATAACAACTTGCGTACTTTGCAAAATTTATAAATATTACCCACAACTATAACATTATATCAAATCCACACCATAATATTCAAAAAAATATTTTGAGAAAATTAAATATTTATTCATAAAATCTGGGATCTCACAATAGTGAGGACTACTAATGCAAACATCTGGACCGTCACTCCGTTCCCCGACTAGTCCCAGCTATATTCTCATTTCCTGAAGAGAACAATGAAAACAAAGGGTGAGCTCAACTAGCCCAGTAAGAAATATTATGACTAAGATAATGAAGAATAAATTATCGTTAGCCTTCAACAGTGTTAAACTGATAAAATATAATAAACATCAAGTTTAACTGCAACGGAACAAGCAATCAATTAGAAGAGTCAAGTAGAGCATGATATGTACTATCTTCTATGATTTAAAAAGTTTATCATCAATTTTATCGCTAAGACTCAGCTTAATAAATAAACCACATCATCGAATCATCCATGCACTACGGGCCAAGGATATTTATGTAATCATCAATGGTCATGATTATACCAAATAATCCCTAGTTACAATCATACCAACAACTGTCCATCAATTCACTACATGCCAATTAGGACTTTTACCACATCATTTATAACATTACGAGTCATGATTATACCGAATGATCCCTGGTCATAATCATACCAATCAATAGTACATCTATCCACGTAAGCCACATATGACTTTTATCATTATATATAAGCATGAGGATGATGACAATGATATAAGAATTCAATTAAAAGCAAGCAAATGATAAATATTTAAAGATTTATAATTTAATTTATCCAGAATTCAATATTGTCCAAATTGTCAACATGATACTGCTTTGTGGAGTAAAATTCAAGAATAATATTGTATCAAAAATGATTTGGACAACAAAGAAATCAATTTTTGTCATGAATAATCTCCCGGGTGAATAGTACCCTGTGAATAGTACTTCGAGAATAGTACTCGTGAATAGTACTTTATGAATAGTACTTTATGAATAGTTTCTATGAATAGTACTTCGTGAATAGTATCGTAAAATGAATACTTCTCATGGATAGTACTCCGGCATGAAAAACTTAAAATTTAACAAGAATGTGCAGAAAATATCCTTTTGAAATGATACTAGATGAACCGCAAATTTTAAGGATATTCCACTAATTTCACGGAGTATAAAAGTAATACTTTAACAAAATGAGGGTATAATCAGGAATACAAGATGAAATAATATTACTCACATACTACAGAGTATGGAAGAAAATATTATTCCTTATGAATACTGAAAAAAATAATATCCCTTACCTCAGAAGAAGACTGGATACTGGAATAGTGAGGTAGCAGACTTCTCTTCTACTTTCTCTCTAAAGCTTCTCTTTCTATAATTGCTCTTGTGAGTCTTAGTGAATTGGTGAAAATAAAAGAAGAACGAGCTTCTATTTATAGGAAAACATAGTTTCGATAATTGCATGTTTTGGGGCTCGAAATATTACAATATAATACCTTCATCTTTTCTTTCATTTTTAATTTAGTTCTGTAAATATTATCAAACTTGTACCACCTCCCCTAATAGTACATCTTATGAATCAATAGTACACACATGTGAACAAATAGTTATAAGCATGTGAGTTAATAGCAATTAATTGTTCATTTATCCAATTAATTACCCGATTGGTCAATATAACCTCCAAACATCCATTATTATCGAAATAGATGTCTATTTCCACTAACACTAATAATTCCAACATAATGGAAATATCAATTTCATCTTTAATCAACACAAACTTATTCATCATTTATATTATAACACAATATTTAACAACCAGATCATTCCCAGGAAAGATGGGGCTTTCCGATAAGGATTTCTCCTTATTGGCGCGCAATTAGGTGACCAAACCTCTCATTGACCGAACTTTCTAGACATTGTCAATATTGCAAATAATAATATAAATAACTTTGTCGTCTCAATTATTGATTTAATAATATAAAATATTATGCAGATGATACTGTGACAATAATTGAATCAATAATATAAAAGATATTATACAGCAATTACTGTAGCAATAATTGATTATAACTGAGTGACTTCTCACGTAAGCATTAATAATCAATATCGTGTGCTACTATGCAACCACGCGTATTACTGTACTTTTACCACCGGGTAGTTCAATAGTTTAATGGTAAAACTTTCGCCGTTATTTTTATAAAAAAGATAATTCTGTCATTTTCTAACTACGACAATACTTCTGTTGTGGGGTCCACCAATGATTGTGCCGTCGTATTAATATTCCCCGTTAAAGCGAATATTCCCCGACCAATCGAATATTATATAACCACTTGCTTACTTTGCAAAATTTGTAAATAATACCCACAACTATAACATTATATCAAATCCACACCATAATATTCAAAAATATATATCGAGAAAAATTAATCTTTATTCATAAAAGTTGGGGTTTTACAACCTCCCCTTCTTATTAAATTTCGTCCTCGAAATTAGGGTGCGTACCTAGTATGTCGAAGAGGTGAGGATACCTTGACTTCATTTCAGATTCTAACTCCCAGGTTATTTCCTCAACATCGTGGTTTCTCCACAAAACTTTGACTTGAGGTATAACCTTGGAGCGTAAAATATGATCCTTCTTATCCAAGATTTTAACAGGTACCTCTTCATACGTTAAATCTTCCACTATCTCGTCCGGTTCTAATTTAATAATGTGGTTTGGGTCTTTCACATATTTATATAACATAGATGTGTAAAAAATGTTATGAACATGAGACATACTTGGGCGGTAAGACGAGTCTATAGGCCACAGTTCCTACTCGATCGAGGATTAAAAATGGGCCAATGAATCGAGGATTGAGTTTTTCTCTCTTTCCAAATCTCATAACTCCTTTCCATGGAGCAACATGTAATAACACATGATCTCCAATATTAAATTCCACGTCCTTTCGATGAAGATCAGCATAACTCTTTTATCGATTTTGTGAGGTTTTTATACGTTGTTGGATCGTTTGAATCTTTTCCGTAGTTATACGTACCAACTCCGGTCCCAACAATGTTGCTTCACCCACCTCATCCTAGCATACTAGAGAACAACACTTTCTTCCATACAACGCCTCAAATGGAGCCATGCCAATACTTGCTTGATAACTGTTGTTATAAGAAAACTCCACCAATGGTAAGAACTTGTCCTAAATTCCTTTGAAGTCAAGGACATAGAGTCTTAATAAATCTTCAAGTGTTTGAATAGTCCTCTCCGACTGCCCGTCTGTTTGAGGATGATATGCTAAACTAAATTGTAAATCCATGCCCATAACTTTTTGCAAACTAACCCAAAATTATGAAGTTAATCTTGGGTCTCGATCATAAACTATGGATACTGGCATACCATGCAATATTACAATCTCGTTTATGTACATACGAGCAAGACGTTCAAGTGTATAAGTTTCTTGTATCGATAAGAAATGAGCAGACTTGGTCAATCTATCAACAATGACCCAAATCGCATCTATGCCTTAAGAAACCTAGGGAAGACCAGTAACAAAATCCATGGTAATGTGTTGCCACTTCCATTCTAGAATTTTAAGTGGTTACAATGGACCTTTTGGCACTTGATGCTTCGCCTTGACTCGTTGACAAGTTAGACACCTTGAGATAAACCCCGCTATCTCTCTCTTTATAATGCTCCACCAAAATGTATGTCGAAGATCACGATACTTTTTGGTACTCCTAAGATAGATTGAAAATGGTGTTTTGTGCGCCTCCATCATGATTTTATACTTCAAGTCAGAATCATTAGGAACACAAAGTCTGGAGTTGACTCGACGTATTCCTTCTTTATCGATTCTTACTTCCGGAATAGCACCTTCTTGCACTTTCTTCCTCATACGCATCAGCTCCAGGTCTATAGCTTGAGCAAATTTAACTTTATCGATTAAAGTCGGTTCTACTCGTATATTCGCCATCATCACATGGGTCCCTGGAGTTTTTAACTCTATCTCTGTCCTTTGTAAGTCAAACAAAATGGGCCTTTGCGTTGACAATATCGCACTTGTACACGCATATGATCTTCTACTCAATGCGTCAGCTACTACGTTCGCTTTTCCAAGATGGTATTGAATAGTATGATCGTAATCTTTCAATAGCTCAAGACATCGTCGTTGCCGCATGTTAAGTTCCTTTTGAGTGAAGAAATATTTGAGGCTTTTATGATCCGTATAGATATCCACCTTCTCTCCATATAGGTAATGCCTCCAAATCTTAAGCGCAAAAACAACAGCTGCCAACTCTAGATCATGAGTATGATAATTTCTCTCATATTCTTTGAGTTGTCATGAGGCATAGGCTATGACTTTCCCATGTTGCATGAGAACACATCCTAAACCCTTGCCTAAAGCATCGCTATATATGACAAATCCCTCCGAACCAACTGGTATTGTCAAAACAGGTGCTGAAATGAACCTCCTCTTGAGTTCTTGAAAACTCTTCTCACATTCCTCGCTCCAACCGAATTTTGTATCTTTTTTGAGTCAGCTGAGTTAATGGAGTAGCTATTCGAGAAAATCCTTCCACGAATCTCCGATAATAACCTGCTAAGCCGAGAAAGCTATGTACTTCGGTCACTGACTTAGGTTGCTCCCAACTTTGAATTGCTTCAATCTTTGCCGGGTCAACAGATATTTCGTTATTGGATATTATGTGCCCAAGGAATGCTACTTCCTCAAGCTAGAACTCGGATTTCTTCAACTTGGCATATAACTTGTTTTCACGAAGCTTTTGGAGTATCAGCCTTAGATGTTGCTCATAATCTTCATGACTTTTGGAGTAAATGAGGATGTCATCAATAAAGACGACCACAAAGTGATCAAAATATTCCTTGAATACTCTGTTCATCATATCCATGAAGGCAGCAGGAGCATTAGTCAATCCAGAAGACATGACTAGGAATTCGTAACGCCCGTACCGAGTTCTGAAAGTAGTCTTTGGAATGTCATCAGTTTTAATCTTCAACTGATGATATCCAGAACGAAGATCGATCTTTGAAAAGAATTTGGCGCCTTGTAACTAGTCAAACAGGTCATCAATTCGAGGCAACAGGTACCTATTTTTGATGGTGACATGATTCAACTTCCGATAATTAATACAAAGTCCCATACTTCCATCTTTCTTCTTTCATGAATAGAATAGGAGCACCCCAAGGAGACGTACTAGGTCGAATGAAATCGATGTCTAACAACTCCTGCAGTTAAATTTTTAACTCCTGAAGTTCAATACGAGCCATTCGATATGGGGCTTTGGAAATGGGTTTTGTACCGGGTTCAAGGTCGATACCAAACTCGATTTCACGCTCCGGGGGTAGGCCAAGAAGTTCTTCGGGGAATACGTCAGGAAATTTATTAACAATAGAAATATCATTCAAATCTGACATATTTTTATTTAAATCTATGACATGGGCTAAGAAAGCTTGACATCCATTTTTTAATAAACGAATAGCTTTATGGCTTGATATAATAGTGATTGACTTTAGTGGTTTGGTTGCTTAAATTCGGATAATAGGTTGGTTAGGAATATGAAAGCTAATAACCTTACGAAAACAATCAATTTTTGGATGATGAGTAGTTAACCAATCAATCCCTAAAATCACATCAAATGTAAGTATTTTTAAGGAAATAAGATCGTCAGGTATTGTGAGGGTACCGATTTGAACCAAACAAGACTTATAAACAGTGGATGTAATGAAGGTTTCTCCCAACGAACTTTCAACAGATAAGTCAAAGTATAATTTCTTCAGAGTTAAATTTAAACGTTGAGCGCAAGTAGGAGAAATAAAAGAATGGGTAGAACCGGTATCAAATAAGGTATAGACTTCACTAGAGTTTATGATTAGCTTACCCGTGATCATCTCGTTTGGATTCCTCACTTTTTGGGAGGTTACGACAAATGCTCTCCCTTGAACTATGGGTTTTGTCTTGTATGGGACGACCTTTGATGCCTCCATCCCAGCTGGACTTGACTTCGGTGCACGACAAAATCGGGTAAGGTGACCTTCTCTTCCGCAATTATAACACGCTTTGGATTGCTGCGTACAGTTCGGACTGATATGTCCCTCCCCTCCCCATTTGTAACATACGATTGGCTATCGTTCCCCTTCCTTAACAATAGGTACTGGTGATGATGTCTTTCCATCATTTTTGAATCTCCTCTTCTTGAAATTTCCACTTCTATTATCTTGGCTACGATTTCCACCGAAGTGGTTACCATTTCTGACATGCTGATTCCCTCCATATTTGTTGTCACCGCTTCGATGACTATTACCACTGGTATTATCATTTTGTCGGCTGCTCTCTCTTGGTTGGGTTGACTCGTTATCGCGCTCCAATAACTGAGCCCTATTTACAACATCTGAATACAAACACAGTTTGTGAGAAATTAAGTATTGACATATCTCGAGTTTCAAACCTCTTTGAAACAT
The DNA here is from genome assembly GCA_020205615.1 of Panax quinquefolius. Classification (NCBI taxonomy): domain Eukaryota; kingdom Viridiplantae; phylum Streptophyta; class Magnoliopsida; order Apiales; family Araliaceae; genus Panax; species Panax quinquefolius. The sequence continues at coordinate 83,600,709 of CM035162.1, forward strand.
CTGCACCATTCTCTCCTCATTATCAACCAAGTGGGACGTAAATCGGGACAACTCGGCAAACTTAGCTTCGTACTGTGACACGGTCATATTGTTCTGCTCCAGCTTGATGAACTCTACCTCCTTCATGTGACGAATACTTTTGGGAAAGTACTTGTCGTTGAACAGTTCGTAGAATTTCTCCCAGGACATCTTCAGTGCGGCAGATTGAGTACGCTTTACCGAATCCCACCAGTAATCTGCCTCTCCTCACAACATAAAGGTGGCAAAGGGAACCTTTGGCTTCTCGGAGCATCCCAAGACATCAAATATCTTGGTGATCTGCTTTATCCACGTCTCCGCCTTAAGTGGTTTTGGCTTTCTAAAAAACTCTGGTTGTAATGATCGAGAAATTTGTAATTTAATTCAAATATTTATTGATTTCAATAAATATTTTAAAAAATTTATTCATTGAAGAAAATAAATAAATAATGAATTGTGGTGAATTAATTTAGTAACTAAATTGATTTATGTTACTTAAATTGTGTATTAATAATTTTATCTGAAGGATTTAATTTAAGGAAATAATTAAATTAAATCAATTGCTTAATATTTAAGAAAATAATTAAATTAAATGAATTATTTAATTTAAAGGAAATAAATAAAATAAATAAAGTGATGTTTCTAATTTATTAATTAAATGGGTTATATAATTATTTATTAATTATAAGTATAATGATAATAAGATTTTTATGATTATTAATTTAAATTAATTAAGCTAAAGTTATTTAATTAACTAGAGTGTGACACATGAAACTATATAATATAAATAATATAAAAATAATCAAGTTGGGAATATGTGCTTAGCCAAACAAGGCCCTGTGGCATTTGGTTTTTTTCAACTGACGCTACCTGTTGGATTTTTTAACTGACGTTAGTGGGGAAGTGAAAGTTAGTATAATTCCTACGCGTCTACTTTTCTAGGTCTTAGCTAGATATCACAGAGTGTTGAGAAAGAGCTGGAAAGAAGAGAACACGGTGATATTGAAGGGTTAAAGAAGAAGGGCTTTGGGGAAAAGATTTCTCTTCATTTGGCTATCATACCATCAAAGAATCAAGGTATAAACTAGCCCCATTCTAAATTTTAGTTTCAGTATATATGTATATATATTCTATGTGATTTGAAATCACGTGAATTGTGGTACGTATATATGTTCATGTAGGTTTGCAAAACTCTGTTAATCCTCATGTATACTTGTTATTTGTTATCAAATTCGTGTAAATTGGGTGTAGGAAGATAAGGAAAAATCACAGTGTTTATGTTCATATAATAGGGCTTAGAAAGTACTAAATTTCATGCTTAATGTGTGTTAGAATCTGCAATTTGATGTTAGAATATGTTTGTATGTTAAGAAACGAAAGCGGCGTAATTGGAATCGTGTCAATTGATCGAGAAACGAATTCGTGAAGATCGAATTCGCTAAAGGTGTTAAAAATGGAGTTTTCATGAGAAAACATGAAATTTAAGGAATTAAAATAGTTTAATTTGATGTTTAATTGTTTTAAGTTGATGAATATGTGAGGAAACATATTTGTGTTAGTTTTATATCAATTGGATGAGCTAATTTCACTGTCTTAAAGGTGAAATTCGTGTTAGTTGGGCTAAAAAACGATATTATTGTTGCATTTTTGTTCAATCGTACACCAAATAGCAACAACGTGCTGCTTGGCCAAAAATATAAAATGGCATTAATCAAGCCGGCCGATTCTTGCCATACCGATGCCAAGGCAAGGGACAACGTAGCTGCGCCGTGCCTTGAGCGCAGGCAGTGCAGTATGCTTATTTGTAGATCTTGTGTAGTGGGCTTATATTAGTTTAGCATGGATGTTAATGATGTTGAGGCATAATATAAACTATAATAACAGATTATAAGATGTTGTAATTCAAAGTGTGAAGATTTTAAGTAATTATTTAAATAAGTTATATAATGAACCAATTGTGATGTTTTCAAAAGTTAAATATAAATGATAAGGTTTATAGTGTGATTTCAGAATCGTTAAGGTGTTAACCAAAATGGTTAGGTGCTAGGTTAGGGTTATGACCTAAATGATGGTTTAAACCCTAAAAGCTAATATTCATGCAACTATTTGTGATTGCGATTTCAATTATATATGTAGGGTAATTGAAGATTATATTACATTTGTGTAGCTTACAAACAAGGCAAGTTCTCTAACTCTACTTTCATAATTGTGCAAGTTTCTAAACTTTAACTCCTTACATTTGAGCAAGCTTTCTAACTTCCTTCTTTTATTAAAGAATGCAAGTTCCTAAAATTCTATTGAGCAATATTATTGATTCTATTCTTATATACGATTGATTAAGCTCTTGTAATCTAATTCGTTACATCGAGAAAGTTTCACTTTTCTAATTATTATACAAAGCATATTTTGTTCTAATACGTCGATTCAAATGAGATTGTTCTAACTCTTTTGAACATAGTACTTTGCATGTGCGTCATGTTTATTCAGTTATATATTATTAATATTCGATCTTTGACTTTAATAGCCTTGTTCAGTTATACATTCTTGTATTAAACCTTTATTGATGGAAATTGAATAGTGTTCTAAAATTCTAGAAACACTGATAAGCTAGCTCCAAACTAAACTTTCTTTAGTGCGGAAATTCTAAATTCAAACTGAGACGAACAACCCTAACATAGGGGATTTTGTATGTGTAACGTTTAGATGTTTGTGCACAATACATGGTACAAAGGGCTGATCCCCCTAAGTACGTTAAGAAGAGTCTGTACAGTCTAATGACTGTTAAGGTTAAGGTAATAATACCTAAATACCAAAGACATAGTTCATGGTCATAAGACCCTCATATATTTAAAGTTCGAACTTGTTTCTGTTTCTATTCGTAGAACAAGTTCATTATTGTACAACATTCATTGTTTATTCTCTTATGATTATTATTACTAGTCTTTATGTCAGTAAGCAATTGTTTGCTCACTCTTGCAATTAAACAATGCAGCTAAAGTCGAAAGAGGTGATGATCCATCTACTAGCAAGGGAGAGGGCAAGATGTCCAAGTGTTGAAGAATTAGTTAAAGTTTATTTAAATGCATGAAGTTATAAGACTTATTTTATTTTATAATGTATTCCGCAAACTGATGTAATAATTTAAGGTTAGATTACCTGGGATTGTTTATGAGTTAATGTAACCCTTTAATGGGAAATATTATTGTTTAAAGTTATTTAATTTTTTATCCTTTATTATGGGTAGTTAGATATATTTATTTTGATAGTGAGCACCAAATTCGGTGGAAATGAAGTACCCGGATTTGGAGGTGTCACAGGTTGGTATAAAAGCCTTAGGTTATGAACCTTAGGTGGGGAAAACCTTATGAAGTAGCCTTTAAGGAAACATAAAACATAGAGGTTATTAACACTTATCAGGTTTTAAGGAATGGATTAAGGCATCCATTGCAACTAAACAATAAAAGACATTATGTGCTATGTGTTAATAACTTATGTGCTCGCGAGTATCTTTAATGTTAAGTAAAACTTAAAATATTTTGTGGACAGGATGTCTAACGAAGGAGGTTCCAGTCTAGCTAGGGAGGTGATACCTCAGATACCTAGAGATGACGAACCCCGGGATATTCACGTAGTGCGGGAACAGTTGATCCATGAGGATGAGCCTGTGACCTATCCCGAGGAGGATAGTCCTGAGGAGATAAAGGAGGATGATGATGAGGAGGATCCTGAGGAGTTTCCATCAAACTCCATGTCAGCTGAGATGTATGATGCTTTGTACGACCGTAACATTGAGTTACAGGATAATATAGAGGAACTGAAGGAGATGGTTGATATGCATCACATTGCGTTGGAGCAGAAGGATGAAGAGATTCAGGAACTTGACTCAAAACTTGGAAACACGGAATGGGATTTAGTTCATACCAAGGGTCAACGATGAAGACTGTTGGCGAAGAAACGAGAAGATGAAGACTGACATGGAGAAGCTGAAAGATGACTTCAAAGAGGAATCAATTAAGCATACAAGGGCAGAGGACGCTTGGATGAAGGCGACTCAACGTGTAGACCGTGCTGAGGCTAAAGTTCAAGTGAAGAAAGCCAAGATGAAGGAGATGGATTATGCTTTTAATTCTGCGATTGATAGGGCCCACGATCGAGTCCATTATTACCCACCTCAGTTTGAAGACTCGCTGTGGTTCGTGATGGATCGTAGAACGACTTATCGTATCATGGAGGAGGAACGCCGAGAAGCCTTACGACATCTTAATATGCCTAGATAGAATAGGAGTGATAATAAAATGTGGTTAATTATGTGAATAAATAATTTGTGAATCCCTTATTTTGAGATAAATAAAGGGATAGTATGAGTATGTTATCTTGAAACTTGTATAGTTCGGAAAGTGGATGTTTTTAGCGGTTATGCTATCTTTAGTATGTTTTAAAACATTATGAATGAATAAAATATTAGACTTTATTTGAAATATTATGTGGTATAACTTTAATCTTGGAATGTTTAAACTTCAAATAACCAAGAAGTGGAGTGATGAACTAATAAGCGTATGTTCTAACAGAAAATGCTTCCTAGAAGAAGACAACCACATCAACAAGCACCTCATGAGGGGTCTACTAATAATAATAATGAGGCTAACGCTAATTCGGTGCAGCAGTTGGTAACTTTGTTGATGGGAGCACTTACGAATCATCCGCAAGCTCAAGTTACGACCTTCAAGGAATTCAAAGCGGTTGGACCGCCAGAATTTCAAGGGTCTATGAATCCAGTGGAAGCCCAAACCTGGATCATGGAAATGGAGAAGGTGTTTGACGTTACTAGAGTTAACGAAGATCAGAAGACTGCATTCGCGGCTTTTATGCTTAAGTCAAGCTAGCTACTGGTGGCAAGAAAATAAAGTTCGTGGAGGACAAGGAGTGGTAGCGTGGGATAGATTTAAGGAGATGTTCTTTGAAATGTACTTTCCACCGAGTTCTCAGAATCAGTTGGAAGTGCAATTTCTGGATCTTAAGCAAGGAACTATGACGGTGCCAGAGTATACTGCAAAGTTTAACGAGTTGGCAAGGTTTGCCACTTATCAAGTCAATACTGATGAACGTAAAGTGAGAAGGTTCGAACAAGTATTGAAACCCTGGCTGTATAGCAAGGTTTCAATATTCTAATTGAATACATTTGCGACTAAATTGGAAAAGGCATTCATCGCAGAAGGTGGAAGTGATGCCTTGACCAAGTACAACCAAGAACAGAAGAAGAGGAAGAATGATAACGAGAATAAGGCTGGTGGGAGTAATGTTGGAAGTAACTATCAGAAGAGGAAGTGGAACGAGAATTCGACTACGGGAGGACAGCAAGGAAGTTCGTAGAAGAAAAAGTTTGAAGCTTGTGCTACTTGTGGGAAGAACAATACTGGGGTATATTTGAAGGGAAAGCGGGTGTGTTTCAACTGTGGTCAGGAGGGACACATTGCATCGAACTATTTTAGTCCAAAGAAAGGAGCATGTTTTACCTACGGCTCAAAGGATCACATGGCTCGTGATTGCCCTAAAAAGCCAGCGGGGAGTGCAAGTGGAGGAAAAGGAAACAACAACGGTGGTGGTTCATTGACTATCACTGGACCAGCTCAGACAAGCCGACCTACTACGAGAACTTTCAATATGACTATGCATGATGCTGTTCAGTCTAAGGATGTGGTGTCAGGTATCATTCCGATTAATGGTATTAATGCTTATGTACTATTTGATTCGGGTGCTACTTGTTCATTTATATCCGATGAATTTGCTCAAAACATAGGTTTGCCTTAGTAAGAATTAAATTATCCTTTGAGCATAGAGATTGCAAATAGGGAAGTGATTCCTGTTAGGTTCATATATAAGAATTGTAAAGTGGTTATAAATGGTCAAGAGATGAGGGTAGAATTGATACCAATTTGACTTGGTGAATTTGATGTTATCCTAGGAATGGATTGGTTATTCAATCACGGAGCAGTAATTGATTGCCAAGGAAAGTGTGTTAACCTTATGACTCCATCAAAGGTTGTGTTCTATGGCAGCAAGTCCCCTCGACAAGCAAGTTGTCTGACGGTGATACAAGCCAAGAAGTTGTTAAAACAAGGATGTGTAGGATATTTAGCCTACATAGATGATTCACAGAAGAAAAGTGCAAAGTTAGAAGAGATACCGATCATAAGAGATTTTGTAGACGTATTTCCAGAGGATTTGCCAGGTCTTCCGCCAGATTGACAAATTGAGTTCGTTATTGATTTGGTACCAGGAACGGGTCCGATATCTAAGGCACCATTCTGAATGGCCCCGGTAGAGATGAACGAGTTGATGGTGCAACTGCAAGAATTGCTCGACAAGAAGTATTTCCAGCCGAGCGTATCGCCATGGGGAGCACCAGTGTTATTTGTTAAGAAGAAAGATGGATCAATGCGGCTCTACATTGATTAAAGAGAATTGAATAAGGTCACGATTAAAAATAAGTATCCGTTACCAAGAATCGACGATCAATTTGATCAACTGAAGGGTGCGAGGTATTTTTCAAAGATAGACTTGAGGAGTTGTTATCATCAGTTGAAGGTGAGGCCAGAAGACGTACTGAATACGACATTCAGAACTCGGTATGGTTATTACGAGTGTCTGGTTATGTCATTTGGTTTAACTAATGCACCTGCAGTGTTCATTGATTTGATGAATAGGGTGTTTAAACCATTCTTAGATAAATTTGTGGTGGTGTTTATTGATGATATCATGGTGTATTCTAAGAACAAGGAAGAACATGTTGAACACTCTAGAGTGACGTTGGAGACATTGAGATAAGAGAAGTTGTATGCAAAATTTTCAAAATGTGAGTTTTGGTTGGAACGTGTACAGTTTCTCGGGCATGTTATTGATAAAGACGGAATTTCGGTAGATCCATCAAAAGTTGAAGCTGTAGTAAACTGGGATCAGCCAAAAACCCCGTCAGAGATAAGGAGTTTCTTAGGGTTGACAAGTTACTATAGGCATTTTATTCAGGACATTTCTAAGATTGCGACCCCGTTGATGAATTTAACCCGTAAAGCAGTTAAATTTGTTTAGACGGAGAAGTGTGAGGAAAGTTTTCATGAATTGTAGAAGAGGTTGAGCTCATCACTTGTGTTGTCATTGCCTGATGATACATGGAATTTTGTAGTGTGTAGTGACGCATCGCATAAAGGACTAGGCTGTGTGCTTATGCAAAACAGTAGAGTTATCGCGTATGCATCACGTCAATTAAAAGATTAGGAAAAGGGGTATCCGACTCATGACTTATAGTTGGCTGCGGTGGTGTTTTCCCTGAAGATTTGGAGATATTATCATTATGGAGAGAGGTGTGAGATATATACTGACCATAAAAGTTTGAAGTATATCTTTACGCAAAAAGACTTGAACATGCGACAAAGAAGATGGTTGGAGCTAATTAAAGACTACGACTGCGAGATTTTCTATCATCCCGGAAAAGCGAATGTTGTTCCTGATGCCTTAAGTAGGAAGGGACGAGAGAGGTTAATGTTGTTGACAGCTCAAGAGAAGCTAGTGTCGAAAATGGCTAAGATGGAGTTGGAAATTAAATATCCGACAGAATCCGATGAAAAGTTATTCCAGATGGGAAACAATTCAACATTGGTAGATAAAGTGAAGAATGCACAACTTCAAGATGAAGAATGCGAAAAGATAAAACAAAAAATATCTGAAGGTGAGGAAAACAAATTCAAAATCGATTTGGAAGGGTTACTTCGATTCGAAGGGAGAATTTGGGTTCCGCTAGTACCAGAAGTTAAAGAGTAAATTTTGAGTGAAGCCCACAACTCAAGATATTCGATTCACCCTAGAAGTACGAAAATGTACCAGGATCTTAGACATCATTTTTGGTGGCCGAATATGAAAAAGGATGTGGCTGAGTGTGTGGCGAAATGTTTAACATGTCAGAAAGTCAAAACTGAACATCAAAGGCCAAGTGGATTATTGCAACCGTTGGAGATCCCATAATGGAAATGGGAGCATATCATAATGGATTTTGTGGTAGGTCTTCCAATGACTCAGTAAGGTTATGACGTCGTTTGGGTGATTGTTGATCGATTGACGAAGTCAACACACTTCTTACCAATCAAGATTAGAGTTACCCTAGATTGGTTAGCAAAACTGTATGTGAAGGAAATTGTTTCACGACACGGAGTACCTGTGTCCATTGTATCAGACAGAGACCCACGTTTCACATCTAATTTCTGGAAACGATTACAAGAATGTTTGGGAACATAACTGATAATGAGCACAGCGTACCATCCTCAAACCGACGGACAAAGCGAGAGAACTATCTAAACACTAGAAAATATGCTCAGAGCTTGTATAATGGATTTTAAAGGAAATTTGGATGACCATCTGCCATTGGTGGAATTTGTTTATAATAATAGTTATCACGCGAGTATTGGCATGCCGCCTTACAAAGAGTTATACGGCAGAAAATGTAGAACTCCGTTATGCTGGGATGAGGTAGGTGAACGTCAGCTATTGGGTCCAGAATTGGTACAACAGACTGTCGAGATCATCAAGGTGATTCGAGCGAGATTAATAGCTACACAAGATAGACAGAAGAAATATGCTGATAAGCATCGACAGAATCGAGAATTCGATGTCAAAAGTTATGTCTTCTTGAAAGTATCTCCCTGGAAGGGGAAAATTTGATTTGGCAAGAAAGGGAAATTAAGCCCTAGGTTTATAGGACCTTTTGAACTGCTTCGAATAGTTAGTGAAGTGGCGTACGAGGTAGCTTTACCTCCAGAGTTAGAGCATATTCATAATATTTTTTATATATCAGTATTAAGACCATATAAACCTGATTATAAGCATGTTATTGAATATGATCCCTTACAATTTGAGAAAGACTTAACGTATGAAGAAGTCCCTATTCAAATTGTTGACAGAAAAGAACAAGTACTGATGAATAAGGTAATACCTTCTGTTAAAGTAATCTAGAGGAACCACAATGCTGAGGAAGCTACGTGGGAACTTGAAAGCGTTATGATGAAGAATTATCCTCAGTTGTTTGCTTGATCTTGTATAGCGATTCTAGGGACAAAATCTTGTTAAGGAGGGAAGAATGTAACAAATAAATTTTTCGAGTTGTGATTTTGGGGACAGAACCTTTTTATGGAGGGAATGATGTAACGATCGAGAAATTTGTAATTTAATTTAAATATTTATTGATTTAAATAAATATTTTAAATAATTTATTCATTGAAGAAAATAAATAATTAATGAATTGTGGTGAATTAATTTAGTAACTACATTGATTAATGTTAATTAAATTGTGTATTAATAATTTTATCTGAAGGATTTAATTTAAGAAAATAATTAAATTAAATCAATTGCTTAATATTAAAGAAAATAATTAAATTAAATGAATTGTTTAATTTAAAGGAAATAAATAAAATAAATAAAGTGATGTTTCTAATTTATTAATTAAATGGGTTATATAATTATTTATTAATTATAAGTATAATGATAATAAGATTTTTATTATTATTAATTTAAATTAATTAAGCTAAAGTTATTTAATTAACTAGAGTGTGACACATGAAACTATATAATATAAATAATATAAAAATAATCAAGTTGGGAATATGTGCTTAACCAAACAAGGCCTTGTGGCCTTTGGTTTTTTCAACTGACGTTACCTGTTGGTTTTTTTAACTGACGTTAGTGGGGAAGTGGGAGTTAGTATAATTCCTATGCGTCTACTTTTCTAAGTCTTAGCTAGATATCACAAAGTGTTGAGAGAGAGCTTAGAAGAAGAGAACACAATGATATTGAAGGGTTAGAGAAGAAGGGCTTTGGGGAAAGGATTTCTCTTTATTTGGCTATCATACCATCAAAGAATCAACGTATATACTAGCCCCATTCTAACTTTTAGTTTTAGTATATATGTATATATATTCTATGTGATTTGAAATCACGTGAATTGTGGTATGTATATGTGTTCATGTAGGTTTGCAAAACTCTGTTAATCATCATGTATACTTGTTCTTTGTTATCAAATTCGTGTAAATTGGGTGTAGGAAGAAAAGGAAAAATCATAGTGTTTATGTTCATATAATAGGGCTTAGAAAGTAGAAAATTTCATGCTTAATGTGTGTTAGAATCTGCAATTTGATGTTAGAATATGTTTGTATGTTAAGAAACGAAAGAGGCGTAATTGGAATCGTGTCAATTGATTGAGAAACAAATTCGTTATGATCGAATTTGCTAAAGGTGTCAAAAATGGAGTTTTCATGAGAAAACATGAAATTTAAGGAATTAAAATAGTTTAATTTGATGTTTAATTGTTTTAAGTTGATGAATATGCGAGGAAACATGTTTGTGTTAGTTTTATATCAATTGGATGTGCTAATTTCATTGTCTTAAGGGTGAAATTCGTATTAGTTGGGCTAAAAATGGAACACTGTTAATGCATTTTGGTTCAATACATGCACCAAACAGAATTGCTATGCAGCATTATGCAAGGCAAAGGAGCCAATTGTTCAAGGCCACTGCGCTCGAGCCCAAGCAAAGGCCGCTTATTTGTAGATCTTGTGTAGTGGACTTATATTAGTTTAGTATGCATGTTAATGATGTTGAGGCATAATATAAACTACAATAACAGATTGTAAGATGTTGTAATTTAAAGTGTGAAGATTTTAAGTAATTATTTAAATACGTTATATAATGAACCAATTGTGATGTTTTCAAAAGATAAATATAAATGATAAGGTTTATAGTGTGATTTCAGAATCGTTAAGGTGTTAATCAACGTGGTTAGGTGCTAGGTTAGGGTTATGACCTAAATGATGGTTTAAACCCTAAAAGTTAATATTCATGCAACTAATTGTGATTGCGATTTCAATGATATATGTAGGGTAATTAAAGATTATATTACATTTATGTAGCTTATAAATAAGAAAAGTTCTCTAACTCTACTTTCATAATTGTGCAAGTTTCTAAACTTTAATTATTCCTTACATTTGAGCAAGCTTTCTAACTTCCTTCTTTTATTAATGAATGCAAGTTCCTAAAATTCTATTGAGCAATATTATTGATTCTATTCTTATATACGATTGATTAAGCTCTTGTAATCTAATTCGTTACATCGAGCAAGTTTCACTTTTATAATTATTATACAAAGCATATATTGTTCTAATACGTCGATTCAAATGAGATTGTTTTAACTTTTTGAACATAGTACTTTGCATGTGTATCATGTTTATTCAGTTATATATTGTTAATATTCGATCTTTGACTTTAATAGCCTTGTTCAGTTATACATTCTTATATTAAACCTTTATTAATGGAAATTGAATAGTGTTCTAAAATTCTAGAAACACTGATAAACTAGTTCCAATCTAAACTTTCTTTAGTGCAGAAATTCTAAATTCAAACTGAGACGAACAACCCTAACATAGGGGATTTTGTACGTGTAACGTTTAGATGTTTGTGCACAATACATGGTACAAAGGGCTGATCCCCCTTAGTACGTTAAGAAGAGTCTGTATAGTCTAATGATTGTTAAGGTTGAGGTAATAATACCTAAATACCAAAGACATAGTTCATGGTCTTAAGACCCTCAGATATTAAAAGTTTAAACTTGTTTCTGTTTCTATTCGTAGAACAAGTTCATTATTGTACAACATTCATTGTTTATTCTCTTATGATTATTATTACTATTCTTTATGTCAGTGAGCAATTGTTTGCTCACTCTTGCAATTAAACAATGTAGCTAAAGTCGAAAGAGGTGATGATCCATCTACTAACAAGGGAAAGGGCAAGATGTCCAAGTGTTGAAGAATTAGTTAAAGTTTATTTAAATGCATGAAGTTATAAGACTTATTTTATTTTATAATGTATTCCGCAAACTGATGTAATAATTTAAGGTTAGATTACCTGAGATTGTTTATGAGATGATGTAACCCTTTAATGGGAAAGATTATTGTTTAAAGTTATTTAGTGTTTTATCCTTTATTATGGGTAGTTAGATATATTTATTTTGATAGTGAGCACCAAATTCAGTGGAAATGAAGTACCCGGATTTGGGGGTATCACACTAGTGGTCCCAGCTCCTTTAACTGTTTAGCGGTGACCGTCCGAGAGTTGCCAGTGTTTCTACCTGCATTTTGAACAGGAGTCGTTCTTGCCTGATGTTGCATGAATTGCATAAAGCCTCTGAACATCTCATCGTTCATCATTTGGTTAGCATTGTTATTTTCCTGAGGATTATTGCCATCCTAATGCACATTATCCTAGGTATTGATCGTTGGTGCCTCAACGATCTCATGTGCTTCATTGTTTATCTCAATATTTTCGGATGCCATTATCAAATACTGCCACAAAACAAGGGTTAATTGACATGTCACATATTATCCCTATACTCTGACCGACCAATTAAATACCAAATAAACTTAGGTAGGTCATACTAGCGAAGGAATTTCCCGTCTCTCCCCTCCTAGTTCTTGTCTCACATCTCACCCAGGGATCATATCCCTAAGCTTTGATACCAACTGTGATGCCCCCAAAATAGGTATACATCACCCATTCTAAGTTGCCAAATACGTGGTATAAAATTTAAATACAACATAATTATACAAATGTTGTGTGAAATACGACAAGATATAAGATAAAAGTTTTAATACGAATATTGTCTTCTAGACTGTATTCAAACTCAAATGGAGTCCTCAATACATTTATTATCACACTATTTCACTGAATAGTGAGGACTACTAATGCAAACATCTGGACTGTCACTCCGTTCTATATTCTCATTTCCTGAAGAGAATAATGAAAACAATGGGTGAGTTCAACTAGCCCAATAAGAAATATTATGACTAAGATAATGCAGAATAAATTATCGTTAGCCTTCAACAGTGTTAAACTGATAAAATATAATAAACATCAAGTTTAACTGCAGTGGAACAAGCAATCCATTAGAAGAGTCAAGTAGAGCATGATATCTACTATCTTCTATGATTTAAAAAATTTATCATCAATTTTATCGCTGAGACTCATCTTAATAAATAAACCACATCATCGAATCATCCCTGCACTACGGGCCAAGGATATTTATGTAATCATCAATGGTCATGATTATACCGAATAATCTCTGGTTATAATAATACCAACAATTGTCCATCAATGCATTATAGGCCAATGAGGACTTTTACCACATCATTTGTAACATTATGGGTCATGTTTATACCGAATGATCCCTGGTCATAATCATACCAATCAATAGTACATCTATGCACGTAAGCCACATATGACTTTTATCATAATATAAGCATGAGGATGATTACAATGATATATGAATTCAATTAAAAGCAAGCAAAGGATAAATATTTAAAGATTTATAATTTAATTTATCCAAAATTCAATATTGTCCAAATTATCAACATGATACTGCTTTGTGGAGTAAAATTCAAGAATAATATTATATCAAAAATGATTTGGACAGCAAAGAAATCAATTTTTGTCATGAATAATCCCCTGGGTGAATAGTACCCGAGTGAATAGTACTTCGATAATAGTACTCGTGAATAGTACCCGTGAATAGTACCCGTAAATAGTACTTTGTGAATAGTACCCCATAAATAGTACTTTGTGAATAGTACCGTAAAAATGAATACTACTCATGGACAGTACTCCGACGTGAAAAGCTTAAAATTTAACAAGAATGTGCAGAAAATATCATTGTGAAACGATACTAGATGAAACATAAATTTCAAGGATATTCCACTAATTTCACGGAGTATAGAAGCAATACTTTAACAAATGTGGTTATAATCAGGAATACAAGATGAAATAATATTACTCACATACTATAGAGTATGGAAGAAAATATTATTCCTTATGAATACTGAAAAAAATAATATCCCTTACCTCAGAAGAAGACTAGATACTGGAATAGTGAGGTAGCAGACTTCTCTTCTACTTTCTCTCTAAAGCTTCTCTTTCTATAATTACTCTTGTGAGTCTTAGTGAATTGGTGAGAATGAAAGAAGAATGAGCTTCTATTAATAGGAAAACATAGTTTCGATAATTTCACGTTTTGGGGCTCAAAATATTACAGTATAATACCTTCATCTTTTCCTTCATTTTTAATTTAGTCTTGCAACTATTATCAAACTTGCACCACCTCCCCTAATAGTACATCTTGTGAATCAATAGTACACACATGTGAACAAATAGTTCTAAGCATGTGAATTAATAGCAATTAATTGTTCATTTATCCGATTAATTACCCGATTGGTCAATATAACCTCCAGACATCCATTATTATCGAAATAGATGTCTATTTCCACTAACACTAATAATCCCAACATAATGGAAATATCAATTTCATCTTTAATCAACACAAACTTATTCATCATTAATATTATAACACAATATTTAACAACCAGATCATTCCCAGGAAAGATGGGGCTTTCCGATAAGGATTTCTCCTTATTGGCACGCAATTAGGTGACCAAACCTCTCATTGACAGAACTTTCTAGACATTGTCAATATTGCAAATAATAATATGAATAACTTTGTCGTCTCAATTATTGATTTACTAATATAAAATATTATGCAGATGATACTGTGACAATAATTGAATCAATAATACGAAAGATATTATGCAGCAATTACTATAGCAATAATTGAGTATAACTGAGTGACTTCTCACGTAAGTATCAATAATCAATACCGTGTGCTACTATGCAACCACGCGTATTAGTGTACTTTTACCACCGGGTAGTTCAACAATTTAACAGTAAAACTTTCGCCGTTATTTTTATAAAAAGATAATTCTGTCGTTTTCTAACTACGACAATACTTCCGTTGTGGGGTCCACCAATGATTGTGCCGTCGTACGAATATTCCTTGTTAAAATGAATATTCCATGACCAATCGAATATTATATAACCACTTGCTTTGTGAGACCCTGAATTTTATGAATAAAGATTAATTTTCTATAAATATTATTTTTGAATATAAAGGAATAAATTTGATATAATGTTATAGTTGTGGGTAATATTTATAAATTTTGAAAATTAAGCAAGTGGTTATAAAATATTCATGTTGTCGGGGAATATTTGTTTGGTCGTGGAATATTCTTTCTGTCGGGGAATATTCGTACAACGGCGCAACCATTTGTGGGCCCCATAACGGAAAACGATCGGATGAAGAAAACAATAAGTTTGAATTTTTATAAATAACGACATAATTATTACCGTTAACACTGTTGGAATACCCGGTGGTTAAAACACAGTAATACCCGGTGTTGCACAAAGAAGATACCAGATTGCACCAATTATTGATTCTTACGTAAGAAGGCACTACTCAATAATTATTACAATAATTCTTATGCTCAATATTTTATTTTATTGATACAATAATTGATACGTTGATATTTTATATTATTGTTGTTTCAATAATTGTCAACGCATGAATATTTCCCATTATCGGATCAATAATTCATATTATTTGAATTATATTATTAGATAACATTATTGGCAATGTCTAGAAGTTACATCGAGAGAGGGTTTGGTCACCTAATTGCACGTCGTCGAGAAGAGAGAAATCCTTATTGAAAGCCCCCTCTTTCACGGGAACAAATGACACAGTTGTCAATATTGTGATTACATAATATTTTTTGTGAATAATTAATTATTGATTTATATGATAAGGAAAATATTCATTTTGTGTGGATATAGATGGAGAAAATTTTTAATGTGACAATTGTTGAAAATTGATATTTTATCTTTTATGATAAAATAATTCATTTAAATATATTATTATATTATAATTGTAACGACCCCAAAATTCATACAATTTAATTCTCGACTTCGGTCGTTAATAATACATTCAACCTCTAATTTTACATCATTAAACGATAATACAACCATTGAAATTTGCGGAATAATTAAAATTTTCTATTACAAACTATCATCGTTCCCAAAACCTTCAACCTTTACGTCTAAATATCTCATAATCATTTTAGTACTACAATAGTTTACATTCCCAAATCAATATTACAATTCAACATTAATACATTATTCGAAACATTAGATATGGTTTACAAGAATAACAACTTAGCTAGGATATTAAATCTTCATATATCACTTTTGGTCCATAACAATCAAGTAGCACATAGCGTTACCTTCAATTCTTGAATCTGCAAAAATGGTTATTTGCAAGAATGAGCTCGACAGCTCAGCAAAATCTAACAGTTTTCATGCATCACGTAGCACATAATAACATGCTCAACATACAATAATAATCATAAACAAACATAGCATACATGTTGTAGTTCACATAACAACTATAAAGATTGAGTTCCTTACTCAATCAACATTCATAGTTCAATCATCATAGTCATAGATTGACTTTCACATTTCATACTTTTGACATATATAATACATCATACACTAAAATTTTAAAGCAGTTCATCATCAAGTTCACATAGCAAAAAAGGAACTGAAAGACTTGCCTTTATCGGCATTTTATCAACACGCTAATACTTCGCGTCCTTGCACAACCTACACTGCATGCGAGATTGATAATAAATAAAATCAATACTCAATCTCATGGTCAAATTTATTCTAAGACCTTACTTTATCTTATTATCCTTTATAATGTCTTTATAGACATCTAACTATTTTATATGCAACTCAGTTTTATTTTCATTTTCATCACCACACATGCTAGACTATCTCACTTGTAGTTTAATGTTCGTATATCACACCATTTTATTTTACCACTTTGGTTTCAAAAATGCATATTCAACACATTGTTTACATGTTTAATTTTCCTTCATAAATCAAAAATTACCCTTTTCGATTTCTTTCCATTATCATCTTTTCATAATTAGATATCCAATATTAGCCATTAGTTAGACACTTTGTATACCAAAGTTTAGAAACACTATTACTTTTAGGCATTTTATCGAGCACGTTATGTGCACACATTAACTTATCTCAACTCTTGATCTTAAATGGTTAATTATTCATAGAATATGATAACACATATCTGTATTCATTACATATGTCAAAACATATTTTTAATCATCAAAATATACCATCACCCAAAATCTTAATTCAAACATAATTATAAAACTCATCTTCACAATTTCTTTAACAAAGCGTTGTTTTCGTTTTTAACGTATCTCCTTCGTTACATGTCCGTTTTTGTTCTTTCTTATATAGAATTAACCCTTACTCAGTGTACTAAAACCTCATCTAGGCCTTAAAGTCAGACCCTTATCCATCTAAACCAGATTCTGCAATTCATCAACTAGTGTAGAAAATTTCATTTTATGGACATCCTTACTAAACAATTTATTTCGGATATGATCAGGTCCATAAAATGGCTCAATCTCGTGAGTCTAGCTAGTAAACTTCCATATCTACAACTTTACAGTTTTAAGTTTCTTCAGAGTCAAAACACACAAATTTATATGAATTTTTCAAAGTCAGAAACCGTAACAGTTTTGATTTTCTGGACATATTATTTTCCCTTCGGACCAGACTTACTAAAACAGACATTGCAAGAAATCTACAAAGAGTTTTCATGTGATTTCACTTTCAGAATATAGCTTACTTCCATATCTTCGATTTGATATAAGGCTCACTTTCTAACTCATTATACCCAAAGAGATATGAATTTCACAAGATATGTCCACAATTACTCAAAACCTACGAATTTTGTTCTTCAAATTTTCTTTCCATTTCATTTTTCTTTCTTGAATCCTCTTGTTTGATTCTTGTTAATCCAAGATTAAACAATTACAAACAAGATTAAGCATGATCTATTACCCTAGAACATAAATCTACCCAAAAAAATCAAGGATTAAATAAGAGTTTAGAAGTTATCTTCTTCTAGCTTTTTCTTCTTCTTTTTTTCTTCTTCTTCTTCTTCTAACTCATCTCAATTCCTCTATTTCTCTCTATCTCTCTCAATTTCTCAATACAACTTCTACATAACAATTATCTACATTATGAAGAATATAAAAATATAATTAAAACAATGAATTTAGATTATAATTTTATTAGTATGAATTTAAGAGAGAGATGGAGATGATGATGATCCTGTTTCGTCTTCTCAAAGCTTTCCCTTCTTCTTCTTTTTCTTCCTCTTCTTCTTCTCCTACAACTCTCTCTAACTCTCTTCTTCTTTCTTTGGTTTGTTTTCTAAAACTAACATACTAACTTGTAGTATATGCATATAATATACAATACTAGTAATATATAATATATGTAACTACTAGTAATTATTAGATATACTAATTACTAGTTAATACATAGGTTACACCAATTTGAACTTGAAAAGCCTAAGACCATGTTTGGCAAATACTCATTATTTTAATTAATCAATAGCTTAACATCAATCAATCTCATCAAATTGTCACATAATTATATTTACTTGTTAATTATAATTTTGTGTAACAATCATCATATAACTCATCTAATTTAATTATCTAAATTAAATTAGAACTATAACATAAAATTATTATATTAATTAAATTAAATATTAAATAATCATTTAATTAATCTACTACACTTAATTACATTACTCTATAATCAAAACAAAATTTATTTATTTAACTCAATAAATAATTCAATTAAATATTTATATATATTAAAATGAATATATAACATTCTCTTCACATCCATTCACATATTCTACAATATATGACATACACATACTCACACCCAACATATCTCATAAATAATACTTTTATTTATAAAATTCTCATTTATAATTTCTAAAAATCTGGGATGTCACAATAATAATATAATAATGGTGATATTTTTACAATGAATGTGTGATATATGAGTAAATGAGGAGGAAGAATATTTTTGTTACAAAAATTTTTTAACACATGTTTTGTGTGTTGGTGGACCCCATTTTTGATTGAAATTTGATTGTAGCCTGCAAAATAGTCCGTGTGTGGATTTCGGTCAATTTCTATTTGGAATTTGGAAAAACTTAAACTTTCAAAGTTGTAGAGAATTGAATTTCCTATGGAATGGACATAAGATTTGAAATTTTCTAATAAAAGGGCTATTTATTATAAATTATTGAACTTCCAGAATAATTGATTTTTGAAGTTTTAATTATTATTTTTTATGGAAAATGTTTTTGTTATGTTTGGGGGGCCCCACTGGTTGTTGAAATGGCTGAATTCAGTTATTCAAGGTGGGCGTAGGAATTTAAAAAAAATAATATTAATATTTTATTAAATTTTATACTTTGGTGTTCTAAGAAATTTTCTATAAATAGGGTGGTTAGGTTAAAATTGAAAATCACACCAGAAACTGAAATCTTCTCTCTCTATATTATCGAGCGTATCCTTATGAGTATTTTGATACTTTGAGTGTTGCTGTACGGTGCAAGTTCCTTTCAACGTTATATCCAATATTCAGCCAGAAGTAGTATTCTTTTGAGGTAAGGGGTATTATTTATTTCATATTCTGAAGAGATATTATTTTTTGTATTCGTATGAATATTATTTTTGTTCAATATTCATAAAGAGTATTATCTTCGTTCAATATTTGTAGGAATATTATCTTTGTTAAATATTCGTTGGAATATTATTTTCGTTCAACAGTTGTAAGGGGTGTTATTTTTGTTCAATATTCGCTTGAAAAAATATTTTCTTCCATACTCTGTAGTATGTAAGTAATATTATATCGTTTCAGATTTCGAATTCTATACTCGTTTTGTTAAAGTTTTGGCTTCTATACTCCATGAAATTAGTAGAATATCCTTGATATTTGTGCTTCATCCAATATCTTTTCATGAAAATATTATTCTGAGCAGTGGGTTTTATACCTACTTATTGGATATCAATTCACGCGAACTATGCTCATCTCAAGTACATTTTAGTGTATTTTTAGTTGCATTTCATAATATTTTTTGTTGCATGTACTGAGAACTCCTTTGGTGTAAAAGTGCAGGATATGGCATGAGCTCAACATTGGTAGATGGCATGTGAACAATGAAGGCACAACATGAGGATCAGTGGACAAAAGAAGCTAAGCAGTGGTGAACAATAGAGCAAAAGTTGTATGTCAAAGCATCGATGAGTGACTTAGCAAGGAAGAAGCGATGGCGAACCGAGGTTACATACAGGTTTAGAAGCCGCTGACCCCACAAATTTCAACACGTGCGCCCGCGCCATTACTCGAACTGCACTGACTTTACATTCGCGCGCCCACACGATAATTACACAAGGACCGCGCGCGCTATTGACTGAGGCTGCTGACTTTATTTTAATTTTAAAAATTCAAGTGTTTGAGTTGGTATAAACGATTATGGTTGGCACCAGACACGATAATCTTCAGTTTTTATGTAATTTTCATAGGAGAGAACTATGGTTTACACCTGGAGAGAATTCCAACGTGAAACCAAGTATAGATTTCTTATTTTCTACTTCTTCTTTGGAATTCAGTCATTGTGGATGATTTACTTTTATGATGCTGGATATTATTGAGGATTTGAACATTACGTTGGGATTATAATCAGCAATTGGGTTTGATCAATTCTATCTACTCTCTTTCAATTGCTTATTTATTTTCCATGCGTTGCTTTGATCCCATAATGGCTTTTGGTTCAGTCATGAACTAAACTCCATTATGGGATTCTAACGGAGTTTAATACGTAGTCTAACTTATGGCCTGATTGCTGGACTATTTTGTGTATTATAAGGAATTTCTATCATGGTTGATTTGCATGCATGAATGATTGATCACCATTCGTTTTATGTGCTTGTATGGAATTGAAAAATAATATGTGAGTATGGTTGTAATCGTGATATCATGCGTATATGGGGCTATTTTTCTTAGCTTTGTATTTCGTGAATCAGATAGACATATGCTGTTTCACCGTATGAGTTAAATAAGGGCTTGTGCTTAAATTCAATATTGCTGCAATCTCACATAGAAATATAGTGAGATTGGTTTTATTGATGATTACATTGTGTGTATTGTAATTGGATGTTATGTAAGTAGGTCATGATACATTAAAAATGGTTATGTCTACATTAGGGCTCTTGGCTACTTTTCTGTGATACATGAATAATCTTGCATGATGGTTGTAATTAGATGAACTGTTAAATGAAGTAAGGATCCCATTATCTCCAGATTTGATTTAGTACATTACTATTCTTATTTTAGTTATTATTTGCATTTAGAGTAATTCACAATTATAAACATTCGTTTAAGCATATAAAAATCGTGATTTAATTGGTGCATAATAGTTTAATTTAGACAACTTTCTCAGTGGATCGATACTCGACTTACTCTGTATTGCTTGTTGACACATGTATGCTTGAGTTAGAGCTCTTTTGTTAGAACTAAAAAAGAGGCAACAAGTTTTTGGCGCCGTTGCCGGGGAATTAGCTTAATAAATTTTTTCTAACATTAATTTCAATCAAATTGGTCTTAATTTAAACATTTTTTTATTTTAATTATCTTCCTATATTTTTCTCTTTTCAGGTGCCATGGATGACTTTACTTGTCAATGGCCTTATGCAAATATGACTCAACTAAGGAACACAAGAACTGAAGGACTCAATGTATTTTCGACATTGTCAGCACAAATTGCAACACTTTCGGAGAGGTTGGATGTTCTTGTAGCCCAACATACTCGAGAGATAGCAGTTATATGTGAATATTGTGCTGGCGAGCATCCGAGTTATCAGTGCAACATCGGGGTTGGACAAGTATAGTTTGGGGGTGATTACTCGAACAACTATGTTAATCCCAATTATCATGAAGGTTGGGGGTATCACCCAGATTATGAATGGAATTGTAATTATCAAGACCAAGACTGCATTCCAAGTCCAACATATCCATCAGATTTCTCATACCCACCTCCAATGCAACAAGAAGAAAATTCTGAGTTGAAAGAATTCATGTCAAGGATTATAGCAGAAAAGGAGGAGATGATAATGAGTCAGGAGTTATCAACCCAGAATCTTAATCGACAGATGGAACAACTCATTAACTCTTCAATGAATGGCCCTCAACACAGGAATTTCGGAACTGAACAAGAAAATTCAAGGTTGGAGGAATTGTGGTTCAAATTTATAGCATCAACTGAGGAGAATATGATTGAGCAAGAGATGTCAATTCGAAATCTTCATAATCATATGGATCAAATGTTCGAAGCCTTGTACAACCGCCCTCCAAACAATTGGTGTTATGACATGGACGATGAAACTGATGGAGAGCCAGAAGTGTACATGTCACTGAATAATTTGAAAGGAGTGGACATTGAGGAGACAAATGGGGGTATGGAAAATGAAGAACATGAGCTGACTTGTATAATACCCCAAGTGCATTCTTAGTTAGAGATGAAAAATTCAGTGAACTTTGCACACCCATGTCCCCTTGGTAGTCATATCTAAAGTAAGAATTTCTATGATAATGAGGCCTCCTACAAACCTTGGTGGGCTGAGGAAGAGATAATAGAAGAAGAAAAGCCCGTTGTATCTTTCATGCCTCAATGCGAAAATCTATTCACAGATATAACGGGAGAAGAGCCTAGCGATGCAATGGAACTGGGGACATCATATACAGGAAATATGCTAAGTGGCTTCAATCCAAATACTCTCATAATGGGGAACCTACCAAAGCACATAACAGTTCTAATGGATGGAAGGTTCCTAGCTTATCGTAGAGGAATTGGATAGCGGTATCAAGAAAAGAGTCCAGCTAACGAACTATAAATCGAGCGCTAGATGGGAGGCACCCCATCCAATCTTTCTCCCTCCTTGTTTAATTCTTATTTACATTTCCATATTTAGTAGATGTTAGATAGTGGTAAGTCTTAATAATAGTTTTATTATTTCTCCTCTCAGGTTCAATCCAATTGCTATAAGCATTTAGGATCAAATAGAAGTCAAACAAAATTGAAGCTGCCAGAGTATAGGGTAGCGCGGCCGCGCTATAGCTCAATCACAGAAAAAAATTGCTAAATTTTTAGAATTTCTGACTCAAGCATTCGGACAGTTAGAAGCCCACACTCAGTTTCCAACTATAGAATATATCAAACTTAGCCATCGCCCGATATACCATCGGATCACGAGGAGGCGAACGGAGATGACATTGCCACTTAGGGGAGTATTCTTTCACTTTTAATTACAATGATGACATTATTTATTTTAAGTTTGGGGGTATTGGATTGTAGTGAGTAGTTGTTGCATATAGTTTGATTGCATGTTTAAGTTGCATAGTAGGAGTATTTTAGTATCTTTGTAGTTAAATTTTACATGAAATTTTTTGTTTTTAGTTTTCTTCTGTCTTGTTTACTTAGTATGTGTTTAGTTGAATAACATTGCATAATCCCAGGCTTTTAGTTAGTTGAATTCTAATTTGGCCAATGATGAAATAGAAATGTGATAGATTTTTGAACTCTGTTGATAACTTAAACTTAGTTATAATTTCATACATGATGTAATCTATGCCTGTTGTTTAGATGTTACCAGGTAACACGACAATGTTCCTATTTGCTTGTTGGTTAAGATTAACATGTTTGTCTGCTGAGAGGAAAATGTTATTTTTAATGATAGAATTGTGTAGGAAGTGAGTAATGACTATGAAGACACTGAAACTCAAGTTTTGGGAACACATGGGTATGCTTGCTTTAAAAAAATAAAATAATAATAAAAAATGAATAATTACCGTGGATAGTCTTGTTTCGGGGCCTTTGTTACTTGAGTAAGTACACCCGAGGGGATTGTCTCTACACCTAGCGCCCTAAGGTCTTAATGGTCTGGGAGTCGTTAGTTGAAAGCTCGCTAAGGGGTAGCACTGTTAGCCTAATGGAATGAGACATTGCACAGTCATGGGAAATATATATATATATATATATATATATATACACACACACACAAATCAATAAACACCACGGGAAAGTGCGAAAATTACCCTCGTGAGTAAAAATAAAGCAGAATAAACCCATTGTTGAACCTTAATTTGTATTGATGTGTTGGAGTAGTTGATGTCTCATTAGTATATGCAGTTCTTGATTGAAACTTCAATTTTTTGTCTTAAGCAATTTAGCATGTGGTATCTTCATCTTTGTCAAGCTTATCTATGAACATATCACACACACACATCATCTTTATAGAAGGTTAGGATTATCTGAATGTATATCATTATGCCTTTAGCTTAGTTTGATGCTTGGTTCTTGGATCTTGATATTTCTTTGAGGCACATCTTATTGGAATTCATTTTTGGCTGAGAATGTGGGATTCATTGTCATAGTAGTGTAGCTTGCATAGTATATAGATTGCATTATGTTGCATCGCTTGAGGGCAAGAAATAGTTCAAGTTTGGGGGTATTTGATAAGTGGGTTTTATACCTACTTATTGAATATAAATTCACGAGAACTATGCCCATCTCAAGTACATTTTAGTGTGTTTTTAGTTGCATTTCAGAATATTTTGCATTGCATGTATTGAGAACTCCTTTGGTGCAAAAGTGCAGGAAATGGCATGAGCTCGGCATTGGTAGATGGCAGGTGAGCAATGAAGGAAAAACATGAGGATCGAGTGAACAAAAGAGTTAAGCAGTGGTGAAAAAAAGAGCAAAAGTCGCATGTTAAAGCATCGATGAAGACATGATCTGAAGCGAATGCAGCAAAAAAAACGAGAATTCAAATCTGCGAAGCCGTAGCGATCGCGTGGCTATATATACTTCAACACGCAGCATGCAAGAAAACCTGACAGAGCCTACCTTACCTACAAGCGCTTGCATGTATGACATCTCAAATGCTAATTGACTTTATTTTAAATTAGAAATTAGAAGCGTAACCGAGAGGGAGGGTGCAACTAGGGCTTATATATTAGACTTATATCAGTTGTAAAAGGGGTATTCCACCTCTGGGGGATCAATAAGCTATCATTATTTGATTTCTTCTCTTTAATTTCGATATTAGATTAGAGTAGATTAGAACCCTAGATTAGCTAAGATTTGGAGATTGAAGCAATTGAAGATCCTTGAAAGTTTAGAAGTGAAACAAGAGAAGAAACTCAGATTTGCTATTCTTAATCCCTAACTCTCTTTACTTCTATTTGTATCTTTCAATTTATATTCAATTGTGGATCATGGATTCTAATTCAACTATGAGTTAAACTCTATTTTGGGATTGCAATGGAATCTATTGCTTAGTTTAATCTGATATACTTCATTGTTAACCTTATTGATAGCTATGGGATTGTCTATTAAGATTCATGCTTATTTGCTTAGTTGATTGGCCATCAATTACTGTGATAACCCATATGAACTTGAAAGACGAAGTATGAGTTTAGATTTGATCTTGATAGTTTGTGATTGTATGTTCTATATTGTGATGGGATGTATGATTTGTGCTTAGGATAGACATATACCGAGGCATCGCTCGTAGTCAATTGAGAACTTGGGCTTAAACCCTAACTATTTGTAAATCACATAGACATATAGTGGTTTAGGTAATTTGGGTGTTCATGTTTATTCTTTCAACTGGGGATTATATTTGATATAGGTATGGTACATTGAGATATGGCTGTACTTTACTTTCGTGTTCTCGACTAGCAATCCAGTGCAAGTAATTTGGCTTAACAGGGAGTGCGTTGATTTAAATTATTCAATAGATGAAATTGTAATCTCATGTCTTCATTATCTTGTCTCACTCTAGGAATAGTTAGGTTTATTTAATTTAATAGTTTAAATATAAAATATAATATCATTCGTTTAAATAAGACTGAAATGGTTATGGGATAGTGCTCGGTGAACTTTATTAGTTAATTCTCCGTGAGAACGATACTTTACTTACTCTTTATTACTTGTTGACCATGTATACTTGCACACATATATTGATCGATAAAACGACCAACAAGTTTTTGAAAAACTTGTTGGGTAAAATCTAATTACGCACAACACGCTAGTATAAGTGGTCAATAAGTAATAAAGTGAAAGTAAAGTATCGTTCCCACGAGGAATTGTTTAATAAAAAATCACCAAGTACTAACCCGTAACCAACTCAATCTTATTTAAACGAATGAATTTTAATTTATATAAATTAAATTATTTAATTACACTAATTCTAATTACCACTAGTTAAATTAAGATAACAGAGATTTAAGATCACAACTTCACTTATTGCTTCATTTAAGTTAATACACTTCTCATCAATTATTCTCTATCATGAATTGTTAATCAAGAACACTAAAGCAGATAAAACCATCTCTCGATGAATAATACCCATACTCACTTAAATCCGCAGATGATAGAATTAAGCAAGACACCCTAATTAACTAATCCATTATATCTCTATGTGAATTACAATTAAAAATGATTTAAATCACAAGTTCTCTATAAGATTACATATGGTGTAAAGGCATATCTCTATCCTAAACACGAATCATGAATTCCATCTATGCAAAAATCACAAACACATGTTATCATGATAAGATCTAAATCTATACTTCATCTCTCGAGTTCATATAGATTATCATGGTAATTGTTAGCTAGGCAATTAAAAAATTAAGTCCAAATCACAATAGACAGTCCTCATGATAGAACATAATAATTAATAGCGAAGCATATTAAAATAACCTACACAATACGATCCATTGTAATCTCAAACAAAGAATTAGTTCATGATTATTGAATTAAAACTAAAAATCCACAATTGAAAAAACATTAAAAGACAAAGATAGAAGAAGATAAGAAGATAGAATCTGTTGTCTGCAGATTTGAAGCTCCCTCCTTGCTCCTACTTTGAATCTTCAATGGTCTCCAAGTTGCTTCAATCTCCAACAATCCAATATAAACTAGGGTTTATATTCTAAACTAATATAGTGATCTAATCTAATCTATCTAATCTCATGGAATCCTCTATCTCTAGTCTCTAATCTCTCCTAATCCTTCTAATTCTCCTCCTTTTATAAGTCTCTTCATATTTCTTTAAGTCCTCTTGTAAGTCATCTTGGAAGTCCTTGAGTCAATCAGATCGAAAAAATCCTTTCTGGACTCAAATTTGACCAAATTTGGTATTTTCTGGGCATACCCTCGCCCCGATGGGGGTCTAGGCTTGTAAAGGGCATGCCCCAATGGGCTAGAGGCCTATTTTGAAACATGTATGCCCACCCCAGCGCGGGGTTTTGTGAAGGAACTTTTTCTGCTCTGACGTCCTTTGGAAAAATTGTCATAACTTCTTCGTCTGAACTCCGATTTTGATGATTCAAGATGTTACGGAAAGAGGAGATATAGATCTAAAACTTTTATGCTTTGAGGTTTTCGAAATAAGGATTGGAGCAATGTTAAAAGTGGCTCTGAATTCTCTGCTATGTAAATGACCACCCGAAACAGTGGCGTTCGACGTCCGTTGGTAAAAATGTCATAACTCTTGCATTCGAACTCCGATTGGAATGATTCAAGTTATTCCGGAAAGCTAAGAAGAAGCTCTACAATGTAATCCAAGTTCCAAGCCAAGAACATGAAATGAACATGAAAGCCCAAATGATGTCCGGATTGTTTTTCTTTGCGATTTCATGCCAATTATTTGCAATCACTGCTCCCAAGCATATAATCTACAAAACGAACACAAAATGCATGAAAAGTAACTAAGAAACATGAGATTAAGCAAATAATTCAAGTAACAGATACCGGATAAGTAGGTATAAAATCTACTTATCAAATGCCCCTAAACTTAAACATTTGCTTGTCCTCAAGCAAAAACACTAAACAACAACAATATGCAATGCAACTAATCTACATGCCTAAGAATCCAGCAGTAATGATAGAAACAAGTCTATTCAACCGGCCTTAGAGAAATCAAGTAAACATGATAATACATCATATCAAAACTCATTAGTAATTTCCCAATCAATAATCAAATCTTAGACTGTTATCACTAATATAGTGCGTGTGTCCTCAACAACAATGCTAACTGATGTAAAATCAAATTTAACACATAACAAGTCTCTTCGAAGGCATCATACAATGTAAACTTATGAAATCCAAAAACATGCTAGATCCAACTAAAATCAAACAATTACCAATATCGAGGGTCAACATGGGATACTTATGCTTTATTTTTCATCTACGGGGGCTTTTTACTCTTATTTCCCGTTTTATTTATTCTTTTTTTTCTAATTTTTTTTCTAATTTTTTTTCTTTTTATTTTTGGATAATGAGTGCGTTTTACGCTCCATCTCACGCCTGTGTTTATGAGGAGTGTATTTCACGCTTCTTCTCGACCCACCACAGGACTCAATTTATTCAACTCAATATCCATTTTTTTAAGAAGCTCATATATCCCACTTTTTCCCCCAAACTTAGGTTCTTGCCTAATTCTTCGCCTTCACTCCCTATTCTTGTCATTCTCTTATTTAAACTAACATTATCCTTTAGAGGTCATTTATGTATCAATTTAAACTCAATCATTCAACAAGTTATTTTTATTGTGCTATCCTTATTATACCAGTTTCAAACAGAAAAAGACTCAATTCATAACAAGAAATCACATCAAAGCTCTAATGGTCAGTATTATACTTGTCTACCAAATTCCAATCTCATCATTGGCCAAAATAAACTTAAACTATCAAACAGCTGGACTCATGCAAGATGAACATAGTAACTAACTATTATTTTTGATTTTTGATTTTTTTTTTTAAGAAAGTGAATGCAAAAACTAAATGTAACTATATGAACTACAATGTAAATAACTAACTATATGCAATACGACACTAAAATGCCCCCAAACTTAAACTAGACATTGTCCTCAATGGATGAAATAGAAAAAAGTAAAGTAGAGGACTTCCCTGAAAATATAGCAATCCTCCTCTTTGTCCGCTAAGTTTGGAGAATAGATTAGGCGCATGGAACAAATTGGGCACCACACTTGAATTTGACTTGAATAACCTTTTCATAATCTTTTGCCTGTCCATTGAACCTCCAATACCTACACTGAAGAGAGACAACATGGATTAGAATAGCACTTGGATTGGTAAGAGAACTTAATAAACAAATTAATTCCTATCTAATAATTAAACTAGTAAAGCAAATAAATAGAAAAATTCTTGGGTTGCCTCCCAGTTAGTGCTTGAATTATAATCTTTCAGCCTGACTTTTTCTGGTCAACGCTATCCAATTCCTCTTCGATAATTGAGGAACCCTCCATCCATCGGAAATAATATAGCTTTTGGTAGGTTCCCAATTGTGATAGATATTGCTTTAAAGTCACCTAGCATGCTCTGATTTATTATGATCTCAATCAAGAACGTCCCACAACTAGGTGTTTTCTCCATTGTGTATGTGATCACTTTGGGGCATGGAAGCTTGTCACACACAATGGGCTCTTCGTCTATCTTCTTTGTCTCATCCCACCATGGATTCAAAATTGTACTCGCTCTTTTGTCATCAAGAGCTTCGCCGACGACATGACTACCAAGTGGGCATGCTTTTGCAAATCTGACTGACTCTTTGATCTTTGGTGGAGACCCATTTAGTTCCCCAATTGTCTCCACACTTTCGATATTGTGGCTCATCCAGTCACATATTTGGTTCGGGTTCTCCGTCAATTTTGTCATCCATGTCATAAAGCCAAGTATTTAGAAGAAGGTTTCTTATGGCTTTGGTCATTTGCTCTATCTGATCCGTAAGATTATGAATTGACCTCGCTTGATTACTCATCTTCTCCTCATTTGCTGCTACGAACTAAGAAAACAATTCCTCTAACCTTGAATCATCTATCTCTTGTGACACTGGAGGTGGACATAAAAATTCTGGTGTGTATGATGGATTTAGAACGTAATGTTGGTCATCATAATTATAGCTCCATGAAAAATCTGGGTGATACCCCCAATTTTGGTGATAGTTAGGATCAACATAGTTATTGAGGTAATCACCACTATATTGTACCAGTTCAAAATTGACGGTGCATTGATGACTTTGATGGTTGCCAGCACAATAGTCACACGTAACTGCCATCCTTCACCTCCGTTGGGCTACGATAACCTCCAACGTCTTCGAATTTGCCTCAATTTATACTGACTCTGTGGAAAATGTATTAAGTCCATCAATCCTTGTTTCCCTTGGTTGAGTCCTGTTCGTGTATGGCCATTGATACGCAAAAACTTGTTGCGTCTTTTTTAGTTCTAACAAAAGAGCTCTAACTCAAGCATACATGTGTCTACAAGCAATACAGAGTAAGTCGAGTATCGATCCACAGATAAAGTTGTCTAAATTAAACTATTATGCACCAATTAAATCACTATTTTTATATGCTTAAACGAATATTTATAATTGTGCATTACTCTAAATGCAAATAATAACTAAAATAAGAATAGTAATGTACTAAATCAAATCTGGAGATAATGGGATCCTAACTTCATTTAACAGTTCATCTAAATACAACCATCATGCAAGATTATTCACGTATCACAGAAAAGTAGCCAAGAGCCCTAATGTAGACATAACCATTGTTCAATGTATCATGACCTACTTACATAACATCCAATTGCAATAGACACCATGTAATCATCAATAAAACCAATCTCACTATATTTCTATGTGAGATTGCAGCAATATTGAATTTAAGCACAAGCCCTTATTTAACTCATACGGTGAAACAGTATATGTCTATCTGATTCACGAAATACAAAGCTAAGCAAAACAAACCCATATATGCATGCTATCGTGATTACAACCATACTCGCATATTATTTTTCAATTCCATACAAGCACATAAAACGAACAGTGATCAATCATTCATGCATGCAAATCAACCATGATAGAAATTCCTTATAATATGCAAAACAGTCCAGCAATCAGGCCATAAGTTAGACTACGTATTAAACTCCGTTAGAATCCAATAATGGAGTTTATAGTTCATGACTGAACCAAAAGCCATTATGGGATCAAAACAACGCATGGAAAATAAATAAGCAATTGAAAGAGAGTAGATAGAATTGATCAAACCCAATTCCTGATTACAATCCCAACGTAACGTTTAAATCCTCAATAATATCCAGCAACATAAAAGTAAAGCATCCACAATGACTGAATTCTAAAGAAGAAGTAGAAAATAAGAAATCTATGCTTAGTTTCACGTTGGAATTCTCTCAAGGTGTAAACCCTAGTTCTCTCCTATGAAAAGTACGTAAAAACTGAAGATTATCGCGTCTGGTGCCAACCATAATCTTTTATACCAACTCAAACACTTGAATTTTAAAAATTAAAATAAAATCGTGACCTCGGTCAATAGTCTTGCATGATCAATGCCTTGATCCACAATATAATTATCGGCATGCGCGCGTCTGCGAATGCAAAATCGGTCAGATCCAGTATTAGGCGCAAGCGTGCGTGTTGAAGCTTTGTTGGCCACGCGACTTCTGAACTGTGCAACCTCAGGTTCTGCTACTGGTTCTTCCTTGCCAAGTTGTTACTGATGCTTTGACATGCAACTTTTGCTCTATTGTTCACCATTGCTTAGCTTATTTTGTCCACTGATCCTCATGTTGTGCCTTCATTGTTCACACACCATCTACCAATACCGAGCTATGCCATTTCCTACACTTTTACACCAAAGTAGTTCTCAATACATGCAACGCAAAATATTATGAAATGCAACTAAAAACACACTAAAATATACTTGAGATGAGCATAGTTCGCGTGAATTGATATCCAATAAGTAGGTATAAAACCCACTTATCAAATACCCCCAAACTTGAACTATTGCTTTCCCTCAAGCATTGCATACTATATAAACACTGAAAATGCAACTACATGCTATGCAACTAAATCATGATGCAAACTAGTCTCACATTGTTCCAGCTATAACAGAATTTTAGTCCAAAATGCCTCAGCAAATTATCTAGATTCGAGAATACAAATTCAAACCAAACTATAGGCATAATATCATACACTCAAATAATTTATATATGCTATAAAGATGTTGTGTGTGTGCACGTAAACTTGATTTAAGCAAAGAATACACATGCTAAACTGCTCAAAACAAAAAATTACAGTCTAAATCAAAACTCATGTATACTTATGCCACAATGACTGTTCCAAATATAAAAACAAACTAAGGTTCAACAATGGGTTTAACTGCTTTATTTCTACTCACGAGGGCATTTTTTGCTCTTTCCCACGGTGTTTATTGCTATTTTTCTTTTTTTTATATAGCGAGTGCATTTTACGCTCCATCTCACCCCTTCCAAAAAGTCAACAATTCAGCTCAAGATGGTTTCAAGATAGCTTTTTCGTTTTTTTTATAGCATACCCAAGTTTTCCCAAAGTTTGATTATCAATACTTTGTACTTTCTAAGTCCATTTCCACATAATTCTCTTTTTACAACTACTTTTCTACCGAGCAATGCAACACATAATTCTTATACCTACAAGCAATTGTGAACATGGCAGTGCAAACCGAAAGCATCTAAACAGCATCATGATTTACTTTATGTAAAATATTATATCTAAGCTCATGTTATCCAACATATTCAACAATCCTTCAAAATTCACATTCATCATAGGCTAGACAAAATTTCCATAAAGCTAGGACTGCGAGACATGCAACTAACAACGAATGCACTGAACATATACTAACACACAATATAATGACTAAAAACAAAAATAAAATAAAATTATATGCAACTATTATCTAACACATAGAACTTGCAAAATTGTAAACTAAACATGAAACTGTAAACTAAACATGCAAATACTATATGCACTACCCTACAACCACAATACCCCCAAACTTATAATATTCATTACCTCAATGAATGGAGATATAGGGTTAGAGAAACTCCCTTACGGCTCCGCTGCACCGCCCTCTTCGGGCGGTGAATCCGGTGGTGGATATGGCACGGCTGTCCCGAAATATGGCCACTCAAGTGTTGTTCCTTGTTGTGCAAATGCCCATGCCAATGACCTCGTGAGACCCGTAACAAATGCTGCAAAGTTGTCGTACATCACATCGACCTTTCACTCCAAACTTCGGAGCTGTTGATCCCTAATGGCAGCAGGTGCTTGAGTTGACGGACCCACTTCATCTGTCTGAGAGGGCTGCGGGGGTGGCTCTGAGAATGTGGGCTGGATAATGAAGCCTTTTCCTCGCGGGTGCAGTGCACCTTGATAAGTGGATTTTATATACACTTATCCGGTATCTTTTACTTGAATTAGTTGTTTATATTTATGTGTCTTAGTTACTTTTCATGCATTTTGTGTTCATTTTGTAGGTTATACGTTTGGGAGCGGTGTGAGCGACTATTGGTAAGGAAAAGCAAAGAAAACGCAAAGAATAGCAAACCGGACATCATTTGGGCTTTCATGTTTACTTTATGTTCTTGGTTTGGAAATTAGATTACATTTAAGAGCATCGTCTTATCTTTCCAGAACATTTTGAATCATTCCAATCAGAGTTCGGATGCAAGAGTTATGATCGTTGTACCAACGGACGTCGAACGTCATGGTTTTGGGTGGTCATTTACACAGCAGTCAGTTCAGAGCCAATTTGAGTATTTCTCCGGATCTTAGTTTGAAACACTCAAAGAATGAAAGTTGTAGATCTACATCTCCTCTTTTCGGATCATCTTGAATCATCGAAATCGGAGTTCGGACGAAGAAGTTATGGCCATTTTCCCAAAGGACATCGGAGCAGAAAATATCAGAACATGTGGTAGCGTTGAGGAGCCCATTTTTGGTCTATGCCCAGCGCCAGGGCGATAGGGACCAGAGTTTGAGCGCCGTGCCCAGCGCTGGGGTGCTGGGGGAAGGGCTTGGTGCGGCTTGGATGCGTTTTGAGCGAGTTTAGACACCTTTTTGACTCCAAATAGGATTGGGTTTGTTCTTAAGCTAAAAATTGGACTTGTAACCTATAAATACATGATGTAAGGCATAAAACAGAGGGAGAATACATAGCTTAGATTAGAGATACACTCCATTAGATTAGACATAAACCCTAGTTCTTATTAGTTTTGGAGATTGAAGCAACTTGGAGACCATTGAAGATTCAAAGCAGGAGCGAAAGAGGAGTTTCAAGACTACTGACAATAGATTCTATTCTCTTCTCTTCTCTTAATTTTATCTTTTAATGTCTATTCAATTGTGGATTCTTGGTTTTAATTTATTAATTATGAACTAATTTCTTTTATTAAGATTCCAATGGAACCTTTTATGATTATGAATTGATTATTTGATTTATTCCAATTATTTACGTTGAAGTGAATTGTTCATCTTGCTTTGTGCTTATTGATTAATTATCTGGCCAATAATTACCTTGTTGCTCTAGAAGGAATTGGGAAAGGAATTCTAGGGTTAGAACTGGGCATGGTGACATGTGACTTAGTTATTTGCACAGTGAATAATTAGGTTTGTGAATAGAATGAGAATATCTATTTACCACATGTAACACATAAGGAATTGGGATTGTAGTGAGTTTAATTCAATTGTTTTGCATAGGGATATAGCAAAATTAATCTGGATTAAATAGAAGGCAAATGATCACTTGAGAAAGGGCTTTTGGCACTTGAGAATTCCTGTTAACAATTCAGTAGGCATAATAATTGGGATAATTGGATAATTGGTTTATAGTTCATAATTGGGAATATTGGAGTCTTAATCTTTATTTATTTGAATTTATTTATAAAGTAAC
Source organism: Panax quinquefolius (assembly GCA_020205615.1). Classification (NCBI taxonomy): domain Eukaryota; kingdom Viridiplantae; phylum Streptophyta; class Magnoliopsida; order Apiales; family Araliaceae; genus Panax; species Panax quinquefolius. The sequence goes on from CM035162.1 coordinate 83,635,415, forward strand.
CTAGTTTTATTTGATTAATTTAGTTTTCTTAATTAGAAAAATCATGATTTGAGATTGTTTAAATAAAATTAGTTTGGTTAAGAATTAGTATTTGGTGATTTTTATTAAATAATTCCTCGTGGGAATGATACTTTTCTTATCACTTTATTACTTGTTGGTAGTGTATACTTGCACGTATTCATTGATTAATCGATCAACAAGTTTTTAGGCGCCATTCTTGGAATTAATTTAATAATTATTTACCAATATTAATTTCAATCAAATTAGTCTTAATTTAAACATTATTATTTTATTTTTAATTCTCTTTCTATATTTCTCTCTTTTGGTACCATGGATGACTTTATGTATCAATGGCCATACACGAACATGACTCAACCAAGGGGCGGAGATTGATGACTTCTAGAAACTTTCTCGCATTATCGGCCAGATTGAGACATTTTCGAGGATGTTTGAAGCTTTTGAAGCTCAACGTCGTCAAAGTATGGCGGTTACTTGTGATTATTGTGCTGGAAATCATATGAGTCATCAATGCGCCATCGGTTTAAATGATGCAAGATATAGTGGTGATTACCCCAATAATTATGTCTATCCCAACAACTATCATCGAGTTGGGGTATCACCCAGATTTTTCATGGAGTAACAATCAAGATCAATTTTATGCTTCAAGTCCAACATACCCACAGGATTTCTCGTGTCCACCTCCACTACAACAGGAAGAACATTCAAATTGGGAGGAAGCCTTGGAAAAATTTATTAAAGCTTCTGAAAAAAGGAACGAGGAACAAGACAAGAAAATGAATCAAGTAGAGCTGAATTTGCAAAGCCAAGAGGCGTTGATCAAGAATCTGGAAAATCAAGTGGAACAGATAGCACATGCGTTGAACAACCGTCCTCAATACACCTGGCCCTATGACATGGATTCCGAGACTGATGGAGAGCCCGAACAAAATTTACAACTAGATGACCCACAAGATGTTAAAAGAGAGGAAACAATTGGGAACCAAGAAAAGGTGATCGGCGAAGATCTAACTTTGATTACCAACGAGGAGGAGCCGATGTTATTAGTGCCCCAAGTTCCTTCTCCGCCAAAGTTCAAGAATCTGGTTAGATTTGCAAAACCATGTCTGCTAGGTAGTCATGTCGTCGGCAATACTCCTTGTGACGTAAAAGCGAGTACAACTTCGAAGCCATGGTTCAATGAGTTGGAGAAGATAGAAGAAGAGATTGTTGTGTCTGACAAGCCTCAATGCCAGAATCTATTCGCAGACACAATGGAAAAAACACCTAGATGTTGGACGTTCTTTAATGTGATCTTATATCTAAACAAAGCATGCTAGGTGTCTTTAATACAATGGCTATCGTAAATGGGAACCTACCAAAAGCTATATTATTTTCGATGGATGGAGGGTTCCTCAACTTTCAAGAGGAATTGATAGCATTGACTGAACAAAGTCGGTGAAAGACTATAAATCAAGCTTGTTGAATCGGGAGGCAACCCGAGAATTTTTATATTTATATGCTTTACTAGTTTATTTAGTAGATAGGAATTAATTTGCTTAGTAAGTTCTCTTATAATCTAATACATGTTGTCTCTCTTCATTGCAGGTATTGGAGGTTCAATGGATAGGAAAATGATCGTCGCTACCATCGCCACCAGCACCTCATGCTTAGCTGATTACAGGGAAGTTCTCTTCTACTTATCGCTATATTCTTACAATGAGGACATTATAATTGCTAAGTTTGGGGGAGTTTAGTTTAGTTCGTTATTGCATGTTTAGTTTCATGTTTATGTTATGTTATTTTGCATATGTTGTTAATATAGTTTAGGTTCATTATAAAAAAAAATATTAAAATATTAAAAAATTCAAAAATTCAAAAATAATAGTTAGTTACTATGTTCATTTTGCATAAGTCCAACGGTTTGTTATAGTTAAGTTTATTTTGGCCAATGATGAGATTGGAATTGGGTAGACAAGTATAATACTGACTATTAGAGCTTTGATGTGATTTCTTGTTATGAATTGAATCTTTTTCTGTTTGAAACTAGTATAATAATGATAGCACAGTAAAAACAACTTGTTGATTGATTGAGTTTAAATTGATACATAATGGGACTCTAAAGGATAATGCTAGTTTGAATGAAAGAATGACAAGAATAAGTAGTGATGACTAAAGTTAGAGAAGAACCTAAGTTTGGGGGAATATATGTGGGGTATATAAGCTTTAAAAAAAACATGTTGAGTCTTGTGGTGGGTTGAGGAGAAATACTCACCATAAACACAAGCGTGAGATGGAGCGTAAAACGCACTCACCAACCATCTATCAAAAGAAAAAGAAAAGGGAAAAAAAAGGTATACAGGGTGACTAGTCTTGTTTCGGGGCCTTTGTTACTTGAGCAAAACGCATGGGGGATTGTCTTTACACCTAAGCGCCTAAGGTCTTTTATGATCCGGGAGTCGTTGGTCGGCTCGCTAAGGGGTAACACTGTTAGCCTAATGGGATGAGACATTGCACAGTCATTTATGTATATATAAAAAAAATGAATAAATCATGGAAAAATAGAAAAAAGCCCCGGTGTAAAAAAAAGAGAAGGAAGAAAAGAAAGTATAAGTATCCTGCATATACCCTTGAATTTGGTTGAGTTTAATTTTAGTTGAATCGTGCCTATCTTTGAGATTTCTTGAGTTTACACTGTATGATGCCTTCGAAGAGACTTGTTATGTGTTAAATTTGATTTTATATCAGTTAGCATGGTTGTTGAGCACACACACGCACTATACCAGTAATAACAGTTTAAGACTTGATGATTGACTAGGAAATTGTTGATTGATTTTGATATGAAGTATTGTCATGTTTGCTTGATTTCTCTAAGGCCGAGTGAATAGATTTGATTCTATTAAATAATGTTGGATTCGTAGGCATATAGATTAGTTGCATTGCATTATGTTGTGTTACTTGGGGACAAGCAACAGTTTAAGTTTGGGGGTATTTGATAAGTGGATTTTATATACACTTATCCAGTATCTTTTACTTGATTTAGTTGTTTATATTTATGTGTCTTAGTTACTTTTCATACATTTTGTGTTCATTTTGTAGGTTATTCGTTTGGGAGCGGTGTGAGCGACTATTGGTAAAGAAAAGCAAAGAAAACGCAAAGAATAGCAAACTGGACATCATTTGGGCTTTCATGTTTACTTAATGTTCTTGGTTTGGAACTTAGCTTACATTTAAGAGCATCGTCTTAGCTTTCCGAAACATTCTGAATCATTCCAATCAGAGTTCGGTTGCAAGAGTTATGATTGTTGTACCAACGGACGTCGAACGTCATGGTTTTGGGTGGTCATTTACACAGTAGTCATTTCAGAGCCAATTTGAGTATTTCTCCGGATCTTATTTTGAAACACTCAAAGAATTAAAGTTGTAGATCTACTTCTCCTCTTTCCGGATCATCTTAAATCATCGAAATTGGAGTTTGGACGAAGAAGTTATGGCCATTTTCCCAAAGGACGTCGAAGTAGAAAATGTCAGAACATGTGGTAGCGCCGGCAGGCCCATTTTTGGCCTATGCCCAGCACCGGGGCGCTAGGGAGCAGAGTTTGAGTGCCTTGCCCAATATTTGGGGCCTGGGGAAGAAACTGGTGCGGCTTTGGACGCGTTTTGGTAATTTTGACACCTTTTTGACTCCAAATAGGATTAGGTTTGTTCCTAAGCTAAAAATTGGACTTGTTACCTATAAATACATGATGTAAGGCATAAAATAGAGGGAGAATACATAGCTTAGATTAGAGATACACTCCATTAGATTAGATATAAACCCGTTCTTATTAGTTTTGGAGATTGAATCAACTTGGAGACCATTGAAGATTCAAAGTAGGAGAGAAAGAGGAGTTTCAAGACTACTGACAATAGATTCTATTCTCTTCTCTTCTCTTACTTTTATCTTTTAATGTCTATTCAATTGTGGATTCTTGGTTTTAATTTAATAATTATGAACTAATTTCTTTTATTAAGATTCCAATGGAACCTTTTATTATTATGAATCAATTATTTGATTTATTCCAATTATTTATGTTGAAGTGAATTGTTCATCTTGCTTTGTGCTTATTGATTAATTATCTGGCCAATAATTACCTTGTTACTCTAGAAGAAATTGGGAAAGGAATTCTAGGGTTAGAACTAGGCATGGTGACATGTGACTTAGATATTTGCACAGTGAATAATTAGGTTTGTGAATAGAATGAGAATATCTATTTGCCGCATGTAACACATAAGGAATTGGGATTGTAGTGAGTTTAATTCAATTGTTTTGCATAGGGATATAGCAAAATTAATCTGAATTAAATAGAAGGCAAATGATTACTTGAGAAAGGGCTTTTGGCACTTGAGGATTCCTGTTAACAATTCAGTAGGCATAATAATTGGGATAATTGGATAATTGGTTTATAGTTCATAATTGGGAATATTGGAGTCTTAATCTTTATTTATTTGAATTTATTTATAAAGTAACCTAGTTTTAATTGGTTAATTTAGTTTTCTTAATTAGAAAAAACATGATTTGAGATTGTTTAAATAAAATTAGTTTGGTTAAGAATTAGTATTTGGTGATTTTTATTAAATAATTCCTCGTTGGAATGATACTTTTCTTATTACTTTATTACTTGTTGACCGTGTATACTTGCACGTATTCATTGATTGCGAAATCGATCAACACACCTCCTGCCCAATCCTCGAATTTTGCAATGGTTGTATATGTGATATCTTGACTCGAATTCTGCATTTGTTCATTATCCCACTGGACACCTTGTTGGGCACATAGGCTGGCTACAACAGATGCATGTGGGATACTCCCAGTCGTGCTCCCCCTTATATACCATAATATATTCTGATGGATCAAGTGGGCCACATCAATGTACATCCCTGTGATTATTCCCCACAGAATGATTGCCCTCTCTACTGTGATTTCATGGTGATGAGACGACGGAACGAGCTTGAAAAATATAAACAAACTCCATACCTTAGCATACCGATTCAAGGTTGAGGCTGGGAATATTCGAGGCTAATTCGTGCCGGCTTTATACGTCCACTTTGTACCCGTAATGCACAACTCGGTAATCATTATTTCCAAATCTGTTTCCAAATGAGCCCCTTCTACCCAATTAGAAAACCCAGTCGGGGGTGTGTCAAGTAACCTGAAAACTGCCCTGATTGTGGGAGGTTTGAAATCCACTTGAACTCCGCGAACCATGTATAACCCACTCATCGTCTCCTTTGCATTCGTATAGAATTCTCTGACAATACCCATGGGGGCACGCATAGGAGTGGTAGTCAATCCAAACCATCCCTTCTTGCGAATCATGTTCCACAATTGCCTATCATGTTGCTCAGGCTTGAGTCCCCTCTCCTTCACAAAAGTTTTTGCCACGATTCTATAATACTCCATTTGGGCGTCTAAACTCAAGAATTTGGTAATGCAACCAAATCTCTCATGTCAAAGTGTGAACTACTGAATAAGCATAAATGACCAAATAAATGCTATACTAACATCAAACACTGCCCAATGCAAATTCAGCTACACACTCACTTTTGCAAAACATAACAATCTATCACAAATGAAATGAAGATGAACTAACTAAAGCAACCTAAACTGAATAAATAAGAAAAAATTAGGGATAGAAATAATGGGTTGCCTCCCATCAAGCGCTAAGTTATAGTCAATTAGCTTGACTGTCTCTGAATCTCATGTCAAAGAAAGAATTGAGGTGACTTTCTGTCTGTCCATCTCGCCACCAAAATAATGCTTCAATCGCTGTCCATTCACTTTAAAAGGCTGATCTGGGAATTTATCAAACACTTTTATCGCACCATGTGGAAAGAAAGTCTTCACTGTAAATGGCCTTGACCATCTTGATTTCAGCTTCCCAGGAAAAAGTTTAAGTCTGGAGTTAAAAAGCAAAACCCTTTGTCCCGGTTCAAATGTCTTCTCTATGATCTTGCGATCATGCCATTTTTTCACCTTCTCCTTGTATAGATTTGAATTCTCATATGCATGTAGTCGGAATTCATCTAACTCATTGAGTTGGAGTAGGCATTTCTCCCCTGCAGCTTTCAAATCAAAATTGAGCTTTCGAATTGCCCAATATGCCTTCTGCTCTAGCTCTATAGGAAAGTGACAAGCTTTTACATAGACGAACTGGAAATGTGACATAACCAATGGAGTTTTGTATGCAGTCCTATATGCCCACACAACATCATCTAGCTTTAAAGACCAGTCCTTTCTCGTGGGATTCATAAATTTTTAAAGGATTCTTTTGACTTCTTGATTTAACACTTCAGCTTGGCCATTTGTTTGTGGGTGATAAGTTGTAGCAATACGATGGTTCACCCCATACTTGGCCAACAAAGTTGTAAATTGCCTAATGCAGAAATGACTGCCTTCATCACTAATGATGGCCCTAGGACTCCCAAACCTCGTGAAGATACTTTTGTGCAAAAACCTGAGGACTACCTTGGCATCATTTGTCAGAAGAGCTTCCGCTTCTACCCACTTCGACACATTATCCACTGCGATCAAGATGTAGAGATTTTTGCAAGAAGAAACAAAATGGCCCATAAAATGAATCCCCCACACATCAAAAATTTCTACTTCGAGGATTTTATTCAATGGCATTTCATTTCTTTTTGAGATGTTTCCTACTCTCTGACATCTATCAAACCTTTGGAATGAAATCAGTATGCATCCTTAAAATTGTTTACCAAGAAAAAATCACGCTTGTAGTACTCTAGCCGCTGTTCGTTCTCCACCATAGTGACCTCCATACACCAAAGAATGGCAATCCTGCAAAATCCCCTCGGTCTCGTTATACGGGATACACCTTCTTATCATTTGATCAACACATTGTTTAAACAAGTATGGCTCATCCCATATAAACCATTTGACATCATGCAGAAATTTTTTCTTTTGATAACCCGCCAAGTCAGAAGGTACCATCTTACTCACCAAATAGTTTGTGTAGTCTGCAAACCATGACACTTCCCCTTTCAGCACAAACAACTGTTCATCTGGAAAGGATTCATTGATCACAACTTTGTCGTCTGCCTCCCTTTCCGGATTCTCTAGTCGAGATAAATGGTCCGCACTTGGTTTTCAGTGCCCTTTTTGTCCTTAATCTCTAAATCAAATTCCTGCAACAATAAAGTCCATCTCATCAACCGGGGCTTTGCATCCTTCTTTGCCACTAAATGTCAAATTTTTACGTGATCCGTGTACACTATAACCTTTGTACCAATCAGATATGCTCGAAATTTATCAAAGGAATACACCACTGCCAATAATTCTTTCTTTGTGGTGGTGTAGTTCAACAGTGCATCTGTAAGGGTCTTGCTGGCATAATAAATCACATGGAACATCTTCTCTTTCCTCTGCCCTAAAACAGCCCCTACGGCATTGTAGACACTCAAAATTTTCTGTACGCTTGTCACTAACATTACAGGAGGACATATTCATCTTTCAAGAAGGAACTCTGGAAGACAGTTCATATCCATTCCGGATACTACCGGAAGTTCAACATCAACCCCGAAACACACACTGGGAGTAACAATTCTAACCTCGGATATAATCCCGAGGCGTGCATATCCAATACTGGAACACACACCGGAGTAGACCGATTAATCTCGGAGATAACCCCGAGGTACCGAGTCTTAGTCCCAATCATAGGAATAGCCACCAACCTTGGTGATCGCCCCAAGAAATGCAGTTTCGACGATAACCCCAGAAATGCTTATTTCAAATGCAACCAACTTCAATCTCGGCACTCATAAATGAGATACTCAGTACCAACCCAGAGATAACACCAGGAGGACAGGCACACCTCAGAGATGACACTGAGGACCTTCAACACATGGCGGCGCTTCAATCTCGGTGAAGCCCCGAAAGCAACGTCACTTTATCATTAAAACCGTGATAACACCCGGAGGGGCAACATCGTCATCTCGCCAACGCAATGCCACGCCACGTCGTCTCAATATTTCATACACACATCTCTACACAATGATGTCCCACAAGAATCAAGGAAAACCAATCCCGAGTGACTATTGTTCGGGGTAACGGATATAATTTGAAGCTTGAAGACCGGAGGGCATCGTCCCATCTTCAATAACTTCGTACAAACTCTAAACCCATGCCATTGTACAACTCTCGACAACAGCGGTCCGAAATAGGTCCTGTATACCTCAATCGGATGCCCGGATTGCACTTTTGAAAGTTCGAGCGGACATTAAAGTGCCCGAGTGCACGTACTACGAGAAGACCCGACCCAAAAAACCCGGGGCAACCTGGGTTGCCTCTGGTACACCTGCGGCCTCCACCCTCTACAAATAGAGGTCTTGGGGTGGTCATTTTTTCAAGAGAAAATGGCGAGGAAGCCCTGCCCAATTTGCTCTGTACTCACCCCACACGGAGTATTTTCTCATTTTAAACACCTGTGAGCTCATATATAGCTACTTTTGTACCTACAAAAGCCAGTGTTTACCTACTTTAAAGATATAGAAGTCATCTTTGGCAGTCAACTATAAGCCTTCTCACACACTTTAAAGCCTTTCTCTCCATCTTTGCACACACCCTTCTTCACGTTGAGAGTCGTGTTGCGTGTGTTTGCCCGGACTTTAGTCCGTGGTTTCATTTCAGTTTGTATATATATATATATATATATATATATATGGACTAGCATTATCGAGTTATGCCTCGATAGAGCTTAGACTTTGGTCTGGAGCGTTTATTGCTTTAATATATATATATATATAACTGTGTGTCAAACTTTGTTCGATGAGCCTGGATTTTACATCTGGAGCGTTTACTTGCTTATATATATATATATATATATATATATATATATATATATATATATATATATATATGAACTGTTGTCGAACTCTGTTCGATGAGCCTGGATTTTACATCCGGTGCGTTTATTGTTTTTATATATATCTATATATATATATTTCATCCCACCTATAGTTACTTCGTGGTGGTTGATCGCTTTTACAGCTTTCTTTACTATTCGTCCTGCCTGGAGTTTCCTCTGTGGTGGTTGATAGCTTTACAACTTTATTTACGTTTTGTCCCGCCTGGAGTTTCCTCCGTGGCAGTTGATAGCTTTTACTGCTTTACTTAGATTTTCTGATCCCCCATGGAGGTGTTTCGTGGTTGGTGATCATATCATATATATATATATATATATATATATATATATATATATATATATATATATATATATATATATTGACTTTATATATATATACCGCTTACTACTTTCATATAAATTAAGCGGTATCGTATGCTTTAGAAATCATGTGATCACAGATTGACTTTATTGGATCTAGATTAGGTTCTCGTGATGGACATTTTCGACTTTAAGCGACTTTGTAAATTATTACTGCATGTGTCTCAAATTTCCTCGGATGGTTTCCATACCCACGAGGAAGTCGGCATTATTTTATATATTATTTTTGAAATGCGGATGCCTCGCATCCGTAAAATAGAATCAATCAAGCCGAACACTTAATAAAATGGAAGTGTAAAAGGTCTCAATTACTATTGGGCATCAGGGTTTGAAAAACTTTTTTATAAAATATCATTGCTATATCTTATTAAAACTGAATTTTTACATAAATTCAAACACTGTGTATATAGGTGCGAATGAGGTCTCGCACTACTTCCAAATAACAACACATTGACCCCTACACACACACATTCGGATAATTGTTTCTTAAAAAGAGGCGGTCACCGTGGTAACACGGATGTCGAGAAGGTGCTAACACCTTCCCTCCGCATAACCAAGTCCCAGCACCTAATGAATCTATGTTTCAATCGGCCCGTTTAGCAGTGTCACATCACTGGGTCAATGTGCAAACCTTTTCTCGGTTGTGTTGGTACAACCATTTAAAAAACCAACTGGCGACTCTTAACTGTCCATCGTCGACATTATACATGTCGGACCTTGTTCACTTATTTTTTTAAACAAATCTCACCTAAAATGAGAACACCAAAAAACAAGTAACGGAAATGGACAACTAAAAATCCCGACGTCGACAGGTGGCGACTCTGCTGGGGACTCCAGTAAGAGGACTTAATCCGATATTACAATCTTTTCAAAACTATTATCTGCTTGTGTGTGAATATTGCATTTACATTTGATGAATGTGTACGAATGCATTTCCTTATTGCACTTAGAATTTCGCACCATAGCTGTTTATGATATTAGTGCTTCGCACCATATCTGCTTGTGATATTAGTGTTTCGTACATGTCATCATTTTCATACGGTGAGACGCGATGTATGTGATTATATGTTGAGTGGTTCCTCCACTAGGAGGCTATCCCGTCGGTGTTTGATTATTGGACTCGTGGGAAGACTGATTCCCCGAGGCTCAGGTAAGGCACCACCCAAATTCGCTCCAGTTGAAAGACCGGATTAATTTCCCGTTTAGTAAATTGCGATGATTTGGGAACCTTCATGCCAAAAAGCCACGAGAGTAACCTAAGATAGGTCAGCCTCTGATAAACCTAAAACAGAGGAAAGTCTCTTCATGCTCTCTCATTTCAATTACTTGTAAACACAATTACTTGTAATTACATTCCATATATATCTCCATGTAAATGAGAAATATGAAGAAAGGTGTACACATACATAACATGCTATCCTGTATTACAAAACAGATGACATCCGTTTTGCAGGATAAAATTCCTAAAATGGACACATCACATAGCATGCTATTATACACATATTCCTTAAAGACTAAACTATGCAAGTCTTTTGCAGGGAACCAATCGGACCTACTACCCGATCAAAATCCAAAAAGGCTACAGGCCTACAGTCAATCATGTCGTCATCCGACCAGACTGAACTTAATCCAGTTTCTCGTAAAGAATTCGACGGATTAAGCAAACAAATTACAGATTTGGCTGTTCTACTCAAAGAACTACACCAGTCTCCTCAGGGTCCAAAAATACCCGTACATGCTGAATCCTCCACACAAGGGGGAACCCAGGCCATTACAATACCAGAACTGTAGTTGGATACGACAAACAAAACTCATGATGCTGCCCATCCCACTGAAGATCCGGACACTGGTGACATCAAAAAGAAAGTCCTCCAAATGGAAGAGACCCTTCGTGCTATCACAGGAATTGGAACACACATGAGTGTTTCATATATTGATCTTTGCATTTTCCCTGGTGTTCATTATCCAGAAAAGTTTAAAACTCCTGACTTTGAAAAATATGACGGGTTAGGAGATCCTTACACACATTTAAAGGTGTTTATTGGAGAAGTTGGATCTTATGCAGAGGACAAAAAACTCAGAATACAACTGTTCCAAAAGAGTCTAACTGGAGAAGCCCGTTCGTGGTACACAAGATTAGACAACTCAAAGATCCATAGTTGGGAAGAGCTAGCACATGCTTTCCTCACTCAATACAGCTTTCAGTCTCAGATGGCTCCTGATTGGTATCAAATTACCAATATCAAGAAATAGTCTAACGAGTCTTTCAGAGAGTATGCTCAAAGGTGGAGACGCCTGGCTGCCCAAGTTAATGCTTCCATGACAAAATCAGAGATGGTCATGACTTTCATAGACATACAAGAAGCTCCTTTCTATGAAAGAGTTTTAGCAGGCATCCGCAAACCATTTTCTGAAATGGTCAAACACGGGGAGATGGCTGAGATGGGTTTGAAGTCCGAAAAGATTCAAGACCTAGCTTCCCTTAAAGCTGTTGCTAATCACATCCAATCCAGAAATTATGGAAACAACCCCCAGAGGGTCCATAAAAAGAAAGATGAAGATGTTTCCCTGATACTACAGGGTCAAAAAGGCAATCAGAAGATGCCTATTCAAAGGAGAAACTACACTCCCTTTCAAGCATAATCTGCAAACCCTCCAATACCAAAAGGTGGAGAAGTCAAACACCCTCGAGTGTTCACACCCTTAGGGGACACCCTCGAGAACATTCTCAATCTTCTGACAACACAGAAGAAAATTACACATCTTCTTCCACTAGCAGCCGCCCCTAATGGGACGGGGTTTCAATGTTTGCTTTCGGAAATGTGCTTATCATGCCAGGGCACCTGGACATGATACTCAGGATTGTTGGGCCTTGAAACACAAGATCCAAGACCTGATAGACAACGGTGAGATCATGGTCACCAAATCAGATCAGTCTCACACTCAAGACAACCCTCTTCCTCAACACAAAGAAGAAGAGGTTAACATAATCAGTTGGAGCAATGGACAGAACTCCAATTTCAACTGTGAATCCTCCCAAACCCTCAACGACGGTGTTGACAAATGGGATTATGCCAAGTTCCAGTTCACAATGGAACGAAAGATGAAAGCTCTATGCAAGCTGTGACATCCCAGATTTTTAGAATTTATAAATGAGAAATTTATAAATAAAAGTATTATTTATGAGATATGTTGGGTGTGAGTATGTGTATGTTTTATATTGTAGAATATGTGAATTGATGTGAAGAGAATGTTATATATTAATTTTAATATATATAAATATTTAATTGAATTATTTAATGAGTTAAATAAATAAATTTGGTTTTAATTATAGAGTAATGTAATTAAGTGTAGTAGATTAATTAAATGAATATTTAGTATTTAATTTAATTAATATAATAATTTTATATTATAGTTCTAATTTAATTGAGATAATTAAATTAGATGAGTTATGTGATGATTGTTACACAAAATTATAATTAACAAGTAAATATAATTATGTGACAATTTGATGAGATTGATTGATGTTAAGTTATTGATTAAATAAAATAATGAGTATTTGCCAAAAACATGGTCTTAGGCTTTTCAAGTTCAAATTGGTGTAACCTATGTATTAACTAGTAATTAGTATATCTAATAATTACTAGGAGTTACATATATTATATATTACTAGTATTGTATATTATATGTATATACTACAAGTTAGTATGTTAGTTTTAGAAAACAAACCAAAGAAAGAAGAAGAGAGTTAGAGAAAGTTGTAGGAGAAGAAGAAGAGGAAGAAAAAGAAGAAGAAGGGAAAGCTTTGAGAAGACAAAACAAGCCCCATCATCATCATCTCCATCTCTCTCTTAAATTCATACTAATAAAGTTATAATCTAAATTCCTTGTTTTAATTATATTTTTATGTTCTTCATAATGTAGATAATTGTTATGTAGAAGTTCTATTGAGAAATTGAGAAAGAAAGAGAAATAGAGGAATTGAGATGGGCTAGAAGAAGAAGAAAAAAAAAAGAGAAGCTAGAAAAAGGTAACTTCTAAACTCTTATTTAATCCTTGATTTTTTTGGGTAGATATATGTTCTAGGGTAGTAGATCATGCTTAATCTGTTTTCATTGGTTTAATATTGGATTATCAAGAATCAAACAAGAGGATTCAAGAAAGAAAATGAAATGGGAAGAAAATTTGAAGAACAAAATTCATAGGTTTTTAGTAATTGTGGACATATCTTGTGAAATTCATACCTCTTTGGGTATAATGAGTTAGAAAGTGAGCCTTATATCAAATCAAAGATATGGAAGTAAGCTATATTCTGATAGTGGAATCACATGAAAACTCTTTGTAGATTTCTTGCAATGTCTGTTTTAGTAAGGCTGGTCCGAAGGGAAAATAATCATCCGTAAAATCAAAATCATTACGGTTTCTGACTTTGAAAAATTCATATAAATTTGTGTGTTTTGAATCTGAAGAATCTTAAAACTGCAAAGGTGTAGATATGGAAGTTTACTAGCTAAGAAAATGAGATTGAGCCATTATATGGACCAAATCATGTCCGAAATAAATTGTTTAGTAAGGATGTCCAGAAAATGTAATTTTCTAGACTAGTTGATGAATTATAGAATCTGGTTTAGATGGATAAGGGTCTGACTTTAAGGCCTAGATGAGGTTGTAGTACACTGAGTAAGGGTTAATTCTATATAAGAAGGAACAAAAATGGACATGTAACGAACGAGTTACATTAAAAACGAAAACAACGTTTTGTTAAAGAAATTGTGAAGATGAGTTTTATAATTCTGTTTGAATTAAGATTTTTGGTAATGATATATTTTGATGATTAAAAATATGTTTTGACATATGTAATGAGTATAGATACGCGTTATCATATTCTATGCATAATTAACCATTTAAGATCAAGAGTTGAGATAAGTTAATGTGTGCACAAAATGTGCTCGATAAAATGCCTAAGAGTAATAGTGTTTTCTAAACTTAGGTATACAAAGTGTCTAACTAATGGCTAATATTGGATATCTAAGTATGAAAAGATGATAATACAAGAATAATAATTGAAAAATCGAAAAGGGTAATTTTTGATTTATGAAAAAAAATTAAACATGTAAACAATGTGTTGAATATGCATTTTTGAAACAAAAGTGGTATAATAAAATGGTGTGATATATGCACATTAAACTACAACTGTGATAGTCTAGCATGTGTGGTGATGAAAATGAAACCCGAGTTGCATATAAAATAGTTAGATGTCTATAAAGACATTATAAAGGATAATAAGATAAAGTAAGGTCTTAGAATAAATTTGACCATGAGATTGAGTATTGATTTTATTTATTATCAATCTCACATACAGTGTAGGTTGTGCAAGGACGCGAAGTATTAGTGTAAGACCCCAAATTTTATGAAATAAAAGTATTCAATTTTCCTATTTAGTAAATGGTTAAATTGATAAAAGGTTAAAGTTAAGAGTGATATATGAATTTTTTTTCAAAATACACAAGTGGTTATAAAATATTCATTGTTGTCGGGGAATATTCGTTTGGTCGTGGAATATTCTTTTACGCTTGGGAATATTCGTATTATGTGGTAGACCATTTAGGGCCCCATAACGTAATAACTGCTTGGATGAAGAAAATGACAAAATTAAGTTTTTATGAATAACGACATATAATCGTTCTATCATAACATTGTTGGAATACCCTATTGTAAAATAAAGTAATACGCTGTTGTTGTTAAAGAGCACACGGTATTAAAAGTATTTTGAATTATTGATTCTTACGTAAGAAGGCACTACTCAATAATTGTTACAAATAATTATCGCTCAATATTTTATTTTATTGATTCAATAATTGCTGCGTTGATATTTTATATTATTGTTGTTTCAATAATTATCACTGCACAATATTTCTCATTATCAAATCAATAATTCATATTATTTGAATAATATTATTAGATAGCATTATTGGTAATGTCTAGAAAGTTCTGTCAAGGAGAAGTTTGGTCACCTAATTGCGCGCCAAGAAGAGAGAAATTCTTATTGAAAGCCCCCTTTCCTCGAAACTATCCGTTATCATAATTGTGATTCGTAATATTATTTATGAATAATTAATTATTGATTTATATGATAAAGAAATATTTATTTGATGTGGATATAACTGATGGATTTAGTTATGTGGTTATAAATGAAGGAATTAATGTTGAGGTATTTTATCAAGATTTTTGTTTTAATGAAGGTATTAAAATTAAACCAAAGTGTTTTTGAGATATATTGCGTGAGTTATAATTTTAATCCGACCGTTGGATCGTTGTAATTTTTGGATATGTTATACATATGTAAGTTGAGTATATGTCCACAAATTTGGAACCGTTATAAATGAACGTATGATTTGTTATGAATTTTAAGAGGTGAATGGTTCAGAAATTGTTGAAGTATCCGAATTTAGCATTTTGGTGGAAAATTCTAGAATTCAAGGGCCCCACTTGTGGTTGGTGAAGAAATGTGCTGAATTTTATTTCAAATGTGGTGGGTGGGAATAGTAGCGAGTAAAGCCATCAGTTTGCAAAGTCAAGTCTGCTAAAATTTTCCTATAAATAGAGGTTAAGTTAGAATTGAAAATCACACCGAAATATAAGCTTTCTCTTTTCTCTCTCTAGATTATTGAGTGTATTTTGTGAGTATTTAGATACTTGGTGAGTTGATATTCATCGCTGCGCTTCCTTCAAATATTATATCCGATAACCGCTTAGAAGTCTTTTTTTTTTGAGGTAGGGGATAGTAAGGATTTTTAAGGGTTATTATGTTTTTCAGTTCAGACTTTTCCTGACCTTCAAAAATTCTGGAAAATTTGAAATGATATGTTGATGAGTTTTATTGATTGTGTCCAAAAATGGTTATTTTTGGATGTATAGATTAAGAGTTATGAATTTTATGAGAAAAGACTATTTTAAAATTAATCGCTTATAATTCCTTGTGGTTAACTCCAAAATTGATGAAATTTTTATTGGGAGTACATCTATATAATATCGATTACTACTCTGTGAATTTCGAATTTTGGATAAAAGTACAATTTATGATAAATGTCTAAATATTCAAATGGTTTTGGCCATATAAAAAATAGTAATGAATTTTAAAAATTCTAAGAAAAATATATGTTCAATATGGGACTATATTCTGCTAAATCCCAGAATAGAAATATTTTTGGAACTAATTTGGTATTTTTCATGAAAATGGACTAGTTATGAATAAATGAGTTAAATATGTTATGTGAAGGAAGAAAATTGAAAAATATGTTTTTATGGCTTGAGAATCATATATGTGGTATATGCAGATTTTTGATGAGGGTTTTGGTTATTGGTGATGAAATCTTATAAATTTGGCATTTTATGATGATTAAATGCATTATTTAGTAAAGTGTAAACAATTAAAATAAATTGTTTATAAGTTTAAGAAATGTTATTCTTTCAATATCATTATACCGAAATATTGGTATGGATTTTATTGTGGAATTTCTACCATTTTGTGTCAGGGTTACTATTCACGAGTTACTATTCATAAGTTATTATTCACGAGTTACTATTCACGGGTACTATTCACTACAAAATTGGTTTCTTTTTCTAACCAAATTATAGTTGATTTATGAATATTGCTCTGGAGATTAAAACTATATATTGATTATATTGATTTTATTATCATATATAACATTTTTATAACCCTGATGTTAAAATTCTCTTTCACTTGAGTATAAAGATGGGTAGATTATTGGTATGATCATGAATATGGTTCTCTTTGGCCAGTAGTGAAAAGTTGAATTGTGACTGGTATGATCATGACCATTGAATTTATAATTGAATATCTTTAGCTTAAGTGCAAAGGTGAATTGATCAACATGGTTATAATTATTGTTTATATAAATTCTGAAATGATTATATATTTCTTTGAGATATTAATATATTTGGCTTGTAGTGCAAATATGAACTATTGAGGAATATCTTTGGCCTGTAGTGCAAAGATGAACTGTTAATGAATATCTTTGGCCCGTAGTGCAAAGTTGACTTTATTCTTTGAATATCTTTGGCGAAGGTACGAAAGATGAACTATGGATGAATATCTTTGGCTGTAGTGCAAAGATGAATTTATTAGTATGATTATAAACAGGAACTGTAATTTGGTATAATCATGATCTTTGATGTTTCAGGTAAAGCCATGTGATGAAAATTATATTCGTCCTGGGTACGAAGAGGAATTTAGAATTACAATTATGATTTTGAGGTATTCATATAATTGTGGAAATGAACTGTTGCTTGATGTTACAGGGATAAAACATTGTTAGTGGACTTTTAACATGGAGAAGATAATAGACTGTATTGTCTATTTGACTCTTCTAATGGATTGCTCATTACGCTGCAACTATGGTTAAATTTTTTATCATCTACCATATGTTCTAAATCTTTGATTTGTTATTGATGAAGGCTATTGATAATTTAATAATCTTTAGTCATGATATTCTTTACTGAGTTAGTTGTGCTCACCCTTTTGCTTCACAATTCCTTTCAGGTAATAAAAGTGTAGATGGGTCGAGTGGGGGTAACAGGGGAATAGAACGGTGGTCATCATTTAGTAGTTATATTTGGTGAATCAACTAGGATGAGACGAACCCAATGTTGGAAGGGTGTTTTGTCACTGTCATACAAGATGTCTAATGACATACAACCTCGTGTCATCATAAGGCATGGTTGAGCTCATCCACTTGCTGAGTATATCTACGAGCACTACCTATATGATCTTGGAGTTTATTTGAAGTATAATTCTCAATTGGAGACAGTGGAGATAGTTATATGTCAAGAGACGACTCACCATTGGGAATAACATGATAGTAATCTTCTCGTCTTTCTTTGGGGTCTATTGGGTCAACCAAGGATAATTCTGTGGCCTTGTGATATCTATCATAACCTGGACGCATAGCCTCCCATATACGAAGGTTTCCTTGAGCACTTCCCAAAGATTTTAATTCCTAAAACAGTTTTTGACTATACCTTTATGTAAGATGTCATGGTGACGTGCTTCCCAAGTTGGTGTCAAGAGTCACAGTTGATAAATATATTTGTATCCAAACTCACAGCATATGTGTTGTTATATTTTGCACGACAATTGGTGTAATAAAGTTATAGTTATTTTCTGTACCATGTATTTGGTGACTCATAATAGGTTGGATGAAATGGACCTATTTTGGGGGTGTGTCAGTTGGTATCAGAGCTTTGGGATATGGTCTCTGGCGGAGATCGGGGAATAGAACTAGGAGGGGAGAGATGAGTAAATCCTTCGCTAGTGTATCCTACCTAAGCTTATTTGTTGGTCAGTCATAATATCGGGATATTATGTGATATATTAATTTATTCAATTAACCCTTGTTTTGAAGCTGTATTCTAGAATGATATCTAAAATACAGGAGATGAGCAGTGGAGAAATCATGATGACAGGGAAGATGGAATCTGAAATGAAAGCAAGGTATTCTCAACTCTTTGAAATACCAGGTACGTAAATTTTGGGGACGAAATTTAATAAGGAGGGGAGATTGTAAGACCCCAAATTTTATGAAATAAAAGTATTCAATTTTCCTATTTAGTAAATGGTTAAATTGATAAAAGGTTAAAGTTAAGGGTGATATATGAATTTTTTTTTCAAAATACACAAGTGGTTATAAAATATTCATTGTTGTCGGGGAATATTCGTTTGGTCGTGGAATATTCTTTCTGTCAGGGAATATTAAATGCGACGGTAGCGACCATTTGTGGGCCCCATAACAGAATAACTGTCGGATGAAGAAAATGACAAAATTAAGTTTTTCTAAATAACGGCGTAATCGTTACTGTTAACACTGTTGGAATACCCAGTTGGTAAAATAAAGTAATACGCGTTGTTGCACAGTAGTACACGGTATTAAACAGTATTTTTGAATTATTGATTCTTATGTAAGAAGGCACTACTCAATAATTGTTACAGTAATTACTGTTCAATATTTTATTTTATTGATTCAATAATTGTTGCGTTGATATTTTATATTATTGTTGTTTCAATAATTATCACTGCACAATATTTCTCATTATCAGATCAATAATTCATAATATTTGAATAATATTATATAGAATTATTGGTAATGTCTAGAAAGTTCTGTCAAGGAGAGGTTTGGTCAACTAATTGCGCGCCAGTAAGGAGAAATTCTTATTGAAAAGCCCCTCTTTTCCTCGAACTACTGGTCATTGTCATAATTGTGATTCTGTAATATTATTTATGAATAATTAATTATTGATTTATATGACAAAGAAATATTTATTTGATGTGGATATAAATGATGGATTTAGTTATGTGGTTATAAATGAAGGAATTAATGTTGAGGTATTTTATCAGTATTTTTGTCGGAATGAAGGTATTAAAAATTAAACCAAAGTTTTTGAGATATATTATGTGAGTTATAATTTTTAATCAATAATTGGATCGTTGTAATTTTGGATATGTTATAATATATAAGTTGAGTATATGTCCACAAATTTTAAACCGTTAAAATGAACGTATGATTTGTTATGAATTTTAAGAGGTGAATGATTCAAAATTGTTGAAGTATCCTAATTTAGCATTTTGGTGGAAAATTCTAGAATTGATGGGCCCCACTTGTGGTTGGTGAAGAAATGTGCTGAATTTTATTTCAAATGTGGTGGGTGGGAATAGTAGCGGTAAAGCCATCAAAGTCTGCAGTCAAATCTGCTAAAATTTTCCTATAAATAGAGGGCTAAGTTAGAATTGAAAATCACACCAGAAACATAAGCTTTCTCTCTTTCTCTCTCTAGATTATTGAGTGTATTTTGTGAGTATTTAGATAATTGGTGAGTTGATATTCATCAGTGCAAGTTTCCTTCAGCGTCATATCCGATATCCAGTCAGAAGTGCTGCTCTTTTGAGGTAAGGGATAGTGAAGTATTTTAAGGGTTATTATGTTTTTCAATTCGTACTTCTTCTGACCTTCAGAAAATTCTGGAAAAATTTTAAATGATATGTTGATGAGTTTTATTGATTATGTCCAAAAATGGTGATTTTTGGATATATAGATTAAGAGTTATGAATTTTATGAGAAAAGACTATTTTAAAAGTAACCGCTTATAATTCCTTGTGGTTAACTCCAAAATTGATGAAATTTTTATTTGGAGTATATCTGTATAATATCAGTGTACTCTGTGAATTTCAGAATTTTTGGATAAAAGTAAAATTTATGATAAATGTCTATATATTCGGCGGTTTTGGCCATATGAAAAATAGTAAATGAATTTTAAAAATTCTAAGAAAAATATATGTTCAATATGGGACTATATTCTGCTAAATCCCAGAAAAGAAATATTTTTGGAACGGATTTGGTATTTTTCATGAAATGGACTAGTTATGAATAAATGAGTTAAATATGTTATGTGAAGGAAGAAAATTGAAAAATATGATTTTATGGCTTGAGAATCATATATGTGGTATATGCAGATTTTTGATGAGGGTTTTGGTTATTGGTGATGAAATCTTATAAATTTGGCATTTTATGATGATTAAATGCATTATTTAGTAAAGTGTAAACAATTAAAATAAATTGTTTATAAATTTAGGAAATGTTATTCTTTCAATATCATTATACCGAAATATTGGTATGGATTTTATTGTGGAATTTCTACTTTTTTGTGTCAGGGTTACTATTCATGAGTTAATATTCATAAGTTACTATTCACGAGTTACTATTCACGGGTACTATTCACTACAAAATTGGTTTCTTTTTCTAACCAAATTATAGTTGATTTATGAATATTACTCTGGAGATTAAAACTATATATTAATTTTATTATCATATATAACATTTTTATTACCCTGATGTTGAAATTCTCTTTCACTTGAGTATAAAGATGTGTAGATTATTGGTATGATCATGACTAGGGTTCTCTTTGGCGAAGGTGAAAAGTTAAATTGTGATTGTATGATCATGACCATTGAATTTATAATTGAATATCTTTAGCTTAAGTGAAAAGATGAATTGATCAACATGGTTATAATTATTGTTTATATAAATTCAAAATGATTATATATTTCTTTGAGATATTAATATATTTGGCACCTGGTGTAAATATGAATCTGTTGAGGAATATCTTTGGCTGTAGTGCAAAAGATGAATCTGTTAATGAATATCTTTGGCCCGTAATGCAAAGATGACCTGTTGTTGAATATCTTTGGCCAGTGGTGCGAAGATGAACTGTGGATGAATATCTTTGGCCATAGTGCAAAGATGAATTTATTAGTGTGATTATGAACAGGAACTGTGATTTGGTAAAACCATGATCTTTGATGTTTCAGGTAAAGCCATGTGATGAAAATTATATTCGTCCTGGGTACGATGAGGAATTTAGAATTACAATTATGATTATGAGATATTCATATAATTGTGGAAAGGAACTGTTGATTGATGTTACAGGGATAAAACATTGTTGGTGGACTTTTAACATGGAGAAGATAATAGACTGTATTGTCTATTTGACTCTTTTAGTGGATTGCTCGTTCCGCTGCATCTATGGTTGAAATTTTTATCATCTACCATATGTTCTAAATCTCTGATTTGTTATTGATGAAGGCTATTAATAATTTAATTATCTTTAGTCATGATATTCTTTACTGAGCTAGTTGTGCTCACCCTTTTGCTTCACAATTC
The DNA here is from genome assembly GCA_020205615.1 of Panax quinquefolius. Lineage (NCBI taxonomy): Eukaryota > Viridiplantae > Streptophyta > Magnoliopsida > Apiales > Araliaceae > Panax > Panax quinquefolius. Next base: position 83,657,427 of record CM035162.1, read on the forward strand.
CTTTCAGGTAATAAAAGTGTAGCTGGGTTGAGCGGGGGTAACAGGGGAATAGAACGATGGTCATCATTTAGTAGTTATATTTGGTGAATCAACTAGGATGAGGCGAACCCAACATTGGAAGGGTGTTTTGTCACTATCATACAAGATGTCTAATGACATACATGTTAGGTTTGTAATATTCATAACGCAATCAAATTGCATAAAAGTGCGGAAGCGTGTAAAAATCAGAGTTTAAAAATTTACAAACCATAAACCCAGATCATCCTTTATGCACAATTATTAATTAAACGAAAAGATAAAGAATAAAATCATACCCTTGAAGATCGAGCTTCCTCAGGTACAAGTTCACCTCCAAATCCTTTCGCGTTCAATCTTGAATCCACCGGGTTTGGTTCCTTCCTTTGATCAACGTTAGCCACCCATGTGTTTGGCCTCTAGAGGTGATCCACCAAGGAAGAATAAAATTCAAGAAGATGGGTGTTATGGCTCAAACCCTAGTTTTTCCTATCTCTATAGAAAAAGGGTACTCTCCAACAAATTGGAATTATTACGTTGTAAAAGTCAACAACCCCTACCCACCCATAATAAGACTCCTCTTATTTATAGATGTGGGCAACCCACCTTAACAATTAAGGAATTGGGTTTTAATTAATTAATTCTTTTAATTAATTAAGCTCCCTAATCTTATTAGGGATAATTAATTAAACTCTTTTAATTAATTTTCCTTCCTAATCCAATTAGGAATAAATGAGAGTACTTATATTAAATTAATTCCTAAACTCTTTTAGAAATTAAAATAATAATAATTGTAATAATATTAATAAGACTCCTCTTATTAATTTATATTTAATATTTCTAAAATATTAAATAATAAATATTAAGCTATTTAATTTATTCTATCACCATAGATTAAATTAAATATACTTAACATATTATTACGATTATATGCCATTAACTTCTTAAATAATTATTCTTCCTTTTATGGTGTGACCCTTTAGGTTCTCCATATTAAACCTTTGTGAATAAATCAATTAGAACAATTCTAATCTTATTTAAATAAATAAATTAAATAATTAATTTATTTAAAAATATTTATTCTACAATAGGGATAAGCCTCCCTAGCGATCAACGACTTTCTAGATAATATAGATTTCAACATTAATCATTAAAGAACCTTTGAGTAAATAGTTACTGTACATTCAATCCTTCCACCATACAATGTCCCAATTAAATATAAGATATGGAATTATTGTCAAGTCTTATTTTATTTAATTATATGTATTTCGATCCTTAAATGTACAACTCAAATAATGCAAATTAGAAACTCCTTTCTAATTTCATTACGCCTTAACCAAGGACTCTTTGGGTTGTCATTTATCGAATCACATAGGACATTTCTCTTCTTTTATTAGAAGTGGTAGATTCTTTATTGATCATACATTATCTCCATGTACAACTTATTATACCCAAGCATACCCTTTGATATACCCTAAGGGTCTTAAGGAATAAGTCAAAGTATAACTCATCATACACAAGATACTATGATGATCTCAAGTCCAAGGATCACTTGTACTACTATCACTACAGAATTCCTATTGACGAGCAAATAAAACTCCATTAGGTATTCCTTAGCGAGCCACGTTCGATGAACTTATTCTCTAATAAGCACCTACATACTTGCTTTAGTGTCTCCACACAAATGATCATGAGATCAATCATCCTCATCCAATGAGCAAGCAACGTATGTACCCGATCTATCCGGATTCACTAATCCCCAATTTAGTAATCCAATGATTGGGAACTATTTTAGTTTTAAGCTTTCTAAGAATTTAGATCTCATTAGAATGATCATCATCATTATTCTAAAAGCATTGCTTAAAACTATGGGTTTATCACATATTATAAAACAGCATCATGTAGATAATTAAAAGCCTTTAATAAATTAATACTTTTTATTAATAAATGAATAAGATTGTTACAAAGTATATGCTTTATCATCAAACATGATTGGCTTGTATGCATACTACTTTCAATCTCCCACTTGCACTAAAGCCAATCGTCATGGTAACTCATACTCTTCTTCTCTCAAAGTGACGATTATCCTGCATTTGGATAAGCTTTAGTTAATGGATATGTAATGTTGTTTATGAGAGTCCACTATCTCTATAGTGATTTCCCATCTTTCAATGATTCTTATAATCAAATGAAAGTGCCACAACACATGTTTAGATCCAAGATGAGACTTAGGAACTATTCCTAGTTACAGAATGAACTTTTAATCCAAACAATCAACTTGCGACTTCATTTATAGCTATATACTTTGTCTTTATTACTAAACCAAAGAACTCTTTCTTTGTTTGGAACCTTTCCAATTCAACGCACCACTGCTCAAGGTAACACTTTACCTTAAAGTGGATTTTCTGTCGTCTTGGTCTGTCTGAAAAACTTGAGTCTGTAAAGCCCTCTAGTTTTAATTAAGACCCACCATGTTTGCTCACATCCTTAGTGCCGGTTAAGAACTTTAAGATGTTTTTCACTGTCTTACAGTGATCTTCTCCAGAATATGACCGATCAACATCAGGTCTCGTATATTTCATTGCATACATGATTGTCACTCATGCGATCTCTCTTCTTTGGAGTCTATGGGGACTATTAAGAGAGATACACTCCATAGCTCATCAACATGAGACATCTCTTGGAGTTTGCCATGCTAAACGACTTTAGCATCAAATGAATATACGTTCCTTGGGTCAAGTTGAGCATCCTTTTAAATCTATCTATATAGATTTGCATCCCCAATAATGATACTCTTCCCAAATCATTCATGGAGGATTGTTTAGACAACTTTATCTTTACTGATTGTAGCATTGGTATGTTATTCCTCATCCGTAGTATATCAACATATAATACTAGAAATTTCACGACGCTCCCACTGACCCTTTTGTACACACTAGAAGTCTTACCTCATCGAATGTAACTCTGGATCATCATCTTCTATGATGTGTACCTCATCATCATCATCCATGATGAATCCATACCTCCTAGGTATCTTCGGTACTATTCCAGTATTACGATTCAGTTGTGGTATAATAGCTCTATCTACAGGTTCCTCTTATTTGACTTATAGTATTTTGTGGTTCTTGAACTCTTCAAGATCTATTATCCTCCCACTAGCCCCTTCAATGATAAACACCTTTATCTTAGAAGGCGACTTGTTCGTAAACAAACACCTTTTGCTAAGTAGGATTATAGAACATTTACCCTAAACTTACTTTAGGATGTCCCACAAATCTGTACTTGTCAAATCTTGTCCCAAGCTTATCCTTTGAAACCTTTTTCACATAAGTTGGACAACCCCTTATCTTAACATACTTAAGATTAGGAATCCTCCCATCCATAACTTTTATGGAGTCTTGGGGCGGATTTTGAGGTTACCTTTTTCGTGATATGTCGACCATTTCTAGGACATTATCCCAGAAGGATACTGAAATGTCGGTAAAATCATTATGGACCGCATCATGTCCAACAAGGTACGATTTTTCCTTTTAGATACATCAATCAATTATTGTGTATCAAGAGGCGTCCATTGTGAGAAAACCATTTGAGATGATCTAGAAACTTATTGCACAAGTATTTATTCCTTGATCTAATCAAAGAATCTTAATACTTTGCCAATTTATTTCATTTCTGAATTCTTTGAACCTTTCAAATAATTCACAATTGTATTTCAGCAAATACACACATTCAACTCTTTGAATGATCATCTCCTTTTCTTATACTAGTTTGTTCAATTTGCAAAAAAATTTTTCACGTAAGTCAAGTATATAAAATTTATTAAGTAATATTCCAGTTCTATACAAAACATTATTATTATAAATAGAACAACAATTGTTCTTAATTATAATACCAAAGATTTATTGTCCAACAATAAAATGGAAATAATGTTTCTAACAAGAATTGGAATACAATAACAACTTATTGACTTAATAGATTTGCCGTAGGCATCGCTAAACTATAAGTTTCTATGGCTAATATGGCAACCTTTGCTACATTTCCCACACGTAGGATTACTTATATTTGTTTAGCTTTCTACTTACTGTCTTGGTCCTTCATAAATCTATATTTATGATAACCAAAGTCGGTATCCAATACCCAAGTAGAACCTTGACTTAAAGAAAAATTTATTTCAATCATGAACAAAAATGTATTATGTAGAAACTTCACTAAGCTTCTTTGGTTAGCCTTTGCAAGATGCTTCTCGCAGCTTTCTTTCCGATGTCCAGGCTTATTGCGGTGGAAGCAAACCCCTTTGCTATCCGTGTCGCTTTTGTTCTTATTATCCTTTGTTTTTGCCTTTCTATATACCTTCTTTGAATCGTTCTTCTTTTCGGAAGATCCTTTGGCCCCTACCAATGAAGACATGGTCTTTCTTGGTTGAAAGTGACTCTCAATATTTTTCAACATGTTAAGCAAATCGTGATCGCGATATCTAGCTTGTTCATATGAAAAATTCACAACAATTGTGAAAGGAGTCCGGGAGTGAGTGCAAGATCAAATCTTGGTTCAACTCTCCATCCATGACAAAAATCATTGTCCTAATTGATCAATCAAATTGATTATGTTAAGAACTTTTATGCATGTTATAGTGCCATTGGCCATTCTAGATCGGAAGAGCTCCTTAGATATCTCGATATCTATCGGTCCTACTTTCCTCACCATCAACTACTTGTTGTGCGGGAATATAAGAGGTGCATCCATAGTTTCATCTTGTGGCGAAGCTCGTTACTCATGGATGCGAGCATGATGCGTTGAGCCAACTATGCATCATCTTGCCACTTTCTAAAAATAGCAATCTCTTCCTCGGAGGCATTATGCGCAACCATTGCGAGGATAGGCGTATTAAGGACATAAGATAGCTTTTCAACTTATGAGAACTATTCTCAATTTCCTTAACCAATCTGCTTTATTTGATTGCGGTTAATTTAGCATATAATATGCTTTGCAGTGATAGTAATTTTAGACATTGTAAAATTCTGTAAATGAATTTGTAATTAACAACATTTTAACATACATTCTTTTATTAATTACCAAAATAAATTAGGTCTTGTTTTAAATTGGTATCTCCCACTATTTTCTTCAAACTATATTACCCTCACTTATATAGTTCGGCAAAATCTAATTAAAGATTTGCTAGTGAGAATAAGGATCCCATTTCAAATGTATATAGCCTTGTGGTGACACAACAAACTATATATAAATAAATAGGTAGACAACTTTTGTCAATTACATCAACTATGCAACTCCTTGTATTTTGCCTCTTAGATTATTTTGATCAAGTGGTGGCACATCCAAGATCAAAATTATCCAAGTTAAGTCCAACCTAGCACTCCATATATTCAAAAAATAAAAATATCATCCTTATGGTGACACAACAAAACAATATTGTTCAATTTTCTTTATAAGCATCAAATGTGATAAATTAACATCTTAAATACTTAATACTTGCCTTGTGGTGACACAACAAACTCATATTAAATATTTAATACTCTATTAATTTTATCATGCTAGAAGGCGACGTTCGATATTCCAAATATCTTTGAACGCTTAGGACTTAATATAAAAATTGAGGGGTTTGTTATTAATTTGTCTCATCTTGTTTAAGCATGCATATATATATATATATAAAATACGCGTCGTATTAATGAACATGCGAAGCATGTTTGCATAATATATAATATATATATAGTATAAGCATGCACATATAGAATACTATATTCTACCTGGATTGATTATGGACTTTTATTCTAGTTTGGTTCACTAGAGCCACCAAGTGAACCAAAAGGTCAAACCCTAGGGGTGCAAGAAATAATATTTAAATATAACTATTACATTTAAACCCGGGCTCCATTACAAACGGGTCTTCAAGCGCTTCTTGTCCCTTGATCTCTAATTTTTCAAAATAATTCTAAATATTCCTATTACAAAACTATTTAAAATAAATAGAAACCTTGATCAGCAGTCAAGGGGAAGTACATAGGAGGGAGATAGAATTTACATTAAGAAAAAAAATTAGAGAAGGCGAAATCTGTGAGACCCCATTTAATAAAACCCATACATTCATGCATCCAACTAAAATAAAATCCAATCGCATTGGTCAATAGTCCATAATCAATCCCATTTATTATCATACACATCACCATATGCATCAATAAATAACATTCATCTTATGAATAATAAACATTTAATATATATATTGATATCATTTAATGGGCAACATTTAGTTAGTATAAAATCTAATTTTGAATCAAAATAAACTCCTTTATTTTAATCCAAATTTAAATCAAAATAAAACTATTTTATTTTAATTTATCCAATTTTGAATAAAATAAACTATTTTATTTTAATCAAAATAAACTCCTTTATTTTAATTAATTATGGAATCCAATTCCATTTAATAAAAAAATCTCTAATTAAAATAAACTCTTTTATTTTAATTAATTATGGAATCGATTCCATGTAATAAAAATCTTTAATTAAAATAAACTCTTTTATTTTAATTAATTATGGAATCCAATTCCATGTAAAAAAAATATTAAAGGAAACACGGATTATCTTTCCTATTCACAAATAAACTCCTTTATTTTGAATAATATGAAATCTTATTTCATATTTAAATAAACTCCTTTATTTAAGGAAACACTGATTTTCTTTCTCTTCACAAATAAACTCTTTTTATTTTGAATAATATGAAATCTTATTTCATATCTAAATAAACTCCTTTATTTAAGGAAAGATCAATTTCAACTCCAATTAGTTATCATGGAATCCAATTCCAACTCTAATTAGTTAGCATGAAATTCTAATTTTAAAATTAAAATAAACCTTTTATTTTAAAATTAAAATAAACTTTTTATTTTAAAATTAAAATAAATATTTTATTTTAATTATAAAATTATTATATATATATATATATATAAGTGAAAATTCTAATTTTAAAATTAAAATAAACCTTTTATTTTAAAATTAAAATAAACTTTTTATTTTAAAATTAAAATAAATATTTTATTTTAATTATAAAATTATTATATATATATATATATAAATATTACGTAAATATATATATATATATATATATATATATATTAATCGTTAACTATTATTATATTATATATATATATTTGCATCCGTATGTTCCAAAATTAGTGCTCTCTTTCCCCAAAATCAAAATGGTTCTGCTATTTTTTGATTCACGATTTCCATGCCATGCTTAAAACCGCGACCACGTTGCCCATTAAAAAATCCTAAATCCATGCGTTTTGTCCATTATTAGTTTTTCAAAAAAAAAAAAACTTGTTCCCGTGCTTGGCTTGTTTTGTTTTAACAGGAACATGCTGCCTTGTTCCTTTTTAATAAATGACACTTGCGTCCCAACACGTTTGTTTTTTTTTTTTTTTTTTTTTTTTATGATCATGCTTTTTGCTTCACGAAATTTGGTCACGGTTTTTTTTTTTTTTATTTATTTAAATTTTATACAATTAAATTATGCCCGATTAAATTGTTCTAAACACATATCAATATATAAATTAAAACAATTAATAATTCGCATAAAGGTTTGGCTCGATGCCATTATTAGGTTTGTAATATTCATAACGAATCAAATTGCATAAAAAAAGTGCGAGCGTGTAAAATCGAGTTTAAAAATTTACAAACCATAAACCCGGATCATCCTTTATGCGCAATTATTAATTAAACGAAAAGATAAAGAATAAAATCATACCCTTGAAGATCGAGCTTCCTCAGGTACAAGTTCACCTCCAAATCCTTTCGCGTTCAATCTTGAATCCACCGGGTTTGGTACCTTCCTTTGATCAACGTTAGCCACCCATGTGTTTGGCCTCTAGAGGTGATCCACCAAGGAAGAATAAAATTCAAGAAGATGGGTGTTATGGCTCAAACCCTAGTTTTTCCTATCTCTATAGAAAAAGGGTACTCTCCAACAAATTGGAATTATTACGTTGTAAAAGTTAAACAACCCTACCCACCCATAATAAGACTCCTCTTATTTATAGATGTGGGCAACCCACCTTAACAATTAAGGAATTGGGTTTTAATTAATTAATTCTTTTAATTAATTAAGCTCCCTAATCTTATTAGGGATAATTAATTAAACTCTTTTAATTAATTTTCCTTCCTAATCCAATTAGGAATAAATGAGAGTACTTATATTAAATTAATTCCTAAACTCTTTTAGAAATTAAAATAATAATAATTGTAATAATATTAATAAGACTCTCTTATTAATTTATATTTAATATTTCTAAAATATTAAATAATAAATATTAAGCTATTTAATTTATTCTATCACCATAGATTAAATTAAATATACTTAACATATTATTACGATTATGCCATTAACTTCTTAAATAATTATTCTTCCTTTTATGGTGTGTGACCCTTTAGGTTCTCCATATTAAACCGGTTGTGAATAAATCAATTAGAACAATTCTAATCTTATTTAAATAAATAAATTAAATAATTAATTTATTTAAATAATATTTATTCTACTGATAGGGATAAGCCTCCCTAGCGATCAACGACTTTCCGGATAATATAGATTTCAACATTAATCATTAAAGAACCTTTGAGTAAATAGTTACCGTCTAATTCAATCCTTCCACCATACAATGTCCCAATTAAATATAAGACATGGAATTACCATCAAGTCTTATTTTATTTAATTATATGTATTTCGATCCTTAAATGTACAACTCAAATAATGCAAATTAGAAACTCCTTTCTAATTTCATTACGCCTTAACCAAGGACTCTTGGGTTGTCATTTATCGAATCACATAGGACATTTCTCTTCTTTTATTAGAAGTGGTAGATTCTTTATTGATCATACATTATCTCCATGTACAACTTATTATACCCAAGCATACCCTTTGATATACCCTAAGGGTCTTAAGGAATAAGTCAAAGTATAACTCATCATACACAAGATACTATGATGATCTCAAGTCCAAGGATCACTTGTACTACTATCACTACTGAGAATTTCTATTGACAGCAAAATAAAACTCCATTAGGTATTCCTTAGCGAGCCAATGTTCGATGAACTTATTCTCTAATAAGCACCTACATACTTGCTTTAGTGTCTCCACACAAATGATCATGAGATCAATCATCCTCATCCAATGAGCAAGCAACGTATGTACCAATCTATCCGGATTCACTAATCCCCAATTTAGTAATCCAATGATTGGGAACTATTTTAGTTTTAAGCTTTCTAAGAATTTAGATCTCATTAGAATGATCATCATCATTATTCTAAAAGCATTGCTTAAAACTATGGGTTTATCACATATTATAAAACAGCATCATGTAGATAATTAAAAGCCTTTAATAAATTAATACTTTTTATTAATAAATGAATAAGATTGTTACAAAGTATATGCTTTATCATCAAACATGATTGGCTTGTATGCATACTACTTTCAATACAACCTCGTGTCATCATAAGGCATGGTTGTGCTCATCCACTTGCTGAGTATATCTACGAGCACTACCTATATGATCTTGGAGTTTATTTGAAGTATAATTCTCAATTGGAGATAGTGGAGATAGTTATATGTCAAGAGACGACTCACCATTGGGAAGAACATGATAGTAATCTTCTCGTTTTTCTTTGGGGTCTATTAGGTCAACCAAGGATAATTCTGTGGCCTTGTGATATCTATCATAACCTGGACGCATAGCCTCCCATATACGAAGGTTTCCTTGAGCACTTCCCAAAGATTTTAATTCCTAAAAGCAGCTTTTAACTATACCTTTATATGTAAGATGTCATGGTGACGTGCTACCCAAGTTGGTGTCAAGAGTCACAGTTGATAAATATATTTGTATCCAAACTCACAGCATATGTGTTGTTATATTTTGCACGACAATTGGTGTAATAAAGTTGTAGTTATTTTCTGTACCATGTATTTGGCGACTCATAATAGGTTGGATGAAATGGACCTATTTTGGGGGCGTGTCAGTTGGTATCAGAGTTTAGGGATATGGTCTCTGGCGGAGATCGGGGAATAGAACTAGGAGGGGAGAGATGAGTAAATCCTTCGCTAGTGTATCCTACCTAAGCTTATTTGTTGGTCAGTCATAATATCGGGATATTATGTGATATGTTAATTTATTCAATTAACCCTTATTTTGAAGTCAGTATTCTAGAATGATATCCTAAATACGAGAGATGAAGGCGATGGAGAAATCATGATGACAGGGAAGATGGAATCTGAAATGAAAGCAAGGTATTCTCAACTCTTTGAAATACCAGGTACGTAAATTTCGGGGACGAAATTTCATGAGAGGAGATTGTAAGACCCCAAATTTTATGAAATAAAAGTATTCAATTTTCCTATTTAATAAATGGTTAAATTAATAAAAGGTTAAAGTTAAGGGTGATATATGAATTTTTTTTCAAAATACACAAGTGGTTATAAAATATTCATTGTTGTCGGGGAATATTCGTTTGGTCGTGGAATATTCTTTACGTTTGGGAATATTAAATGCATTTACTGTGCAACCATTTGGGGCCCCATACCGAAATAAGCTGTTGGATGAAGAAAACGACAAAATTAAGTTTTAATAAATAACGGCATAATCGTTCTGCTAATTAACCTTTGTTGGAATACCCTTGGTAAAATAAAATAATACTGCGTTGTTGCACAATGCTATACTACGGTATTACATGATATTTTGAATTATTGATTCTTATGTGAGAAGACACTACTCAATAATTATTACGGTAATTATCGCTCAATATTTTATTTTATTGATTCAATAATTGCTGCGTTGATATTTTATATTATTGTTGTTTCAATAATTATCAACTGCACAATATTTCTCATTATCGGATCAATAATTAATATTATTTGAATAATATTATTAGATAGCATTATTGGTAATGTCTAGAAAGTTCTCATCGAGGAGAGGTTTGGTCACCTAATTGCGGCGCAAGATGAGAGAAATTTTTATTGAAAGCCCCTATTTCACGGAACGACACGGTTATCATAATTGTGATTACAGAATATTATTTGTGAATAATAAATTATTGATTTATATGATAAAGAAATATTTATTTGATGTGGATTATATATGATGGATTTAGTTATGTGGTTATAAATGAAGGAATTAATGTTGAGGTATTTTATCGATATTTTTTTTGAATGAAGGTATTAAAAATTAAACCGGTGTTTTTTGAGATATATTAAATGAGTTATAATTTTTAATCCGAATAGCTGGATCGTTGTAATTTTTGGATAAGTTATACATATATAAGTTGAGTATATGTCCACAAATTTTGAACCGTTAAAAATGAATGTATGATTTGTTATGAATTTTAAGAGGTGAATGATTCAGAAATTGTTGAAGTATCCGAATTTAGCATTTTGGTGGAAAATTTTAGAATTCAAAGTGGCCCCACTTGTGGTTGGTGAAGAAATGTGCTGAATTTTATTTCAAATGTGGTAGGTGGGAATAGTAGCGAGTAAAGCCATCAGGTTGCAAGTCAAGTCTTCTAAAATTTTCCTATAAATAGAGGGCTAAGTTAGAATAAAAATCACACCAGAAACATAAGTTTTCTCTCTTTATATCTCTAGATTACTGAGTATATTTTGTGAGTATTTAGATACTTGGTGAGTTGATATTCATCAGTGCAAGTTTCCTTGACATATTATATTCGATATCCAGGTCGAAGTCTTTCTTTTTTTTGAGGTAAGGGATAGTAAGGGATTTTAAGGGTTATTTTGTTTTTCAGTTCGTACTTCTTCTAACCTTCAGAAAATTCTGGAAAAATTTGAAATGATATGTTGATGAGTTTTATTGATTGTGTCCAAAAATGGTGATTTTTGGATGTATAGATTAAGAGTTATGAATTTTATGAGAAAAGACTATTTTAAAAGTAACCTCTTATAATTCCTTGTGGTTAACTCCAAAATTGATGAAATTTTTATTGGGAGTACATCTATATAATATCGATTATACTTTCTGTGAATTTCGAATTTTTGGATAAAAGTACAATTTATGATAAATGTCTAAATATTCAGGCGATTTTGGCCATATAAAAAATAGTAAATGAATTTTAAAAATTCTAAGAAAAATATATGTTCAATATGGGACTATATTCTGCTAAATCCCAAAAAAAAATATTTTTGGGGCTGATTTGGTATTTTTCATGAAAATGGACTAGTTATGAATAAATGATTTAAAATGTTATGTGAAGGAAGAAAATTGGAAAATATGATATTATGGCTTGAGAATCATATATGTGGTATATGCATTTTTGATGAGGTTTTGGTTATTGGTGATGAAATCTTATAAGTTTGGCATTTTATGATGATTAAATGCATTATTTAGTAAAGTGTAAACAATTAAAATAAATTGTTTATAAGTTTAAGAAATGTTATTCTTTCAATATCATTATCTTAGAAATATTGGTATGGATTTTATTGTGGAAGTTCTACCTTTTTATTGTCGTGGTTACTATTCATGAGTTACTATTCATAAGTTACTATTCACGAAGTTACTATTCACGAGTTACTATTCACTACAAAATTGGTTTCTTTTTTTTTCTAACCAAATTATAGTTGATTTATGAATATTACTCTGGAGATTAAAACTATATATTAATTTTATTATCATATATAACATTTTTATTACCCTGATGTTGAAATTCTCTTTCACTTGAGTATAAAGATGTGTAGATTATTGGTATGATCATGACTAGGGTTCTCTTTGGCCAGTAGTGAAAAGTTAAATTGTGACTGGTATGATCATGACCATTGAATTTATAATTGAATATCTTTAGCTTAAGTGAAAAGATGAATTGATCAACATGGTTATAATTATTGTTTATATAAATTCTGAAATGATTATATATTTCTTTGAGATATTAATATATTTGGCCTGTAGTGCAAATATGAACTGTTGAGGAATATCTTTGGCCTGTAGTGCAAAGATGAACTGTTAATGAATATCTTTGGCCCGTAATGCAAAGATGACCTGTTGTTGAATATCTTTGGCCAGTGGTGCGAAGATGAACTGTGGATGAATATCTTTGGCCATAGTGCAAAGATGAATTTATTAGTGTGATTATGAACAGGAACTGTGATTTGGTAAAACCATGATCTTTGATGTTTCAGGTAAAGCCATGTGATGAAAATTATATTCGTCCTGGGTACGATGAGGAATTTAGAATTACAATTATGATTATGAGATATTCATATAATTGTGGAAAGGAACTGTTGATTGATGTTACAGGGATAAAACATTGTTGGTGGACTTTTAACATGGAGAAGATAATAGACTGTATTGTCTATTTGACTCTTTTAATGGATTGCTCGTTCCGCTGCAACTATGGTTGAAATTTTTATCATCTACCATATGTTCTAAATCTCTGATTTGTTATTGATGAAGGCTATTAATAATTTAATTATCTTTAGTTATGATATTCTTTACTGAGCTAGTTGTGCTCACCCTTTTGCTTCACAATTCCTTTAATAAAAGTAATAAAAGTGTAGTAAGTGGAATAGAGGGTTGGCTATAATGGAGTTCTGAGGGAATAGAACGATGGTCATCATTTAGTAGTTATATTTGGTGAATCAACTAGGATGAGGCGAACCCAACATTGGAAGGGTGTTTTGTCACTATCATACAAGATGTCTAATGACATACAACCTCGTGTCATCATAAGGCATGGTTGTGCTCATCCACTTGCTGAGTATATCTACGAGCACTACCTATATGATCTTGGAGTTTATTTGAAGTATAATTCTCAATTGGAGATAGTGGAGATAGTTATATGTCAAGAGACGACTCACCATTGGGAAGAACATGATAGTAATCTTCTCGTTTTTCTTTGGGGTCTATTAGGTCAACCAAGGATAATTCTGTGGCCTTGTGATATCTATCATAACCTGGACGCATAGCCTCCCATATACGAAGGTTTCCTTGAGCACTTCCCAAAGATTTTAATTCCTAAAACAGTTTTTAACTATACCTTTATGTAAGATGTCATGGTGACGTGCTACCCAAGTTGGTGTCAAGAGTCACAGTTGATAAATATATTTGTATCCAAACTCACAGCATATGTGTTGTTATATTTTGCACGACAATTGGTGTAATAAAGTTGTAGTTATTTTCTGTACCATGTATTTGGCGACTCATAATAGGTTGGATGAAATGGACCTATTTTGGGGGCGTGTCAGTTGGTATCAGAGTTTAGGGATATTGTCTCTGGCGGAGATCGGGGAATAGAACTAGGAGGGGAGAGATGAGTAAATCCTTCGCTAGTGTATCCTACCTAAGCTTATTTGTTGGTTAGTCATAATATCGGGATATTATGTGATATGTTAATTTATTCAATTAACCCTTATTTTGAAGCTGTATTCTAGAATGATATCCTAAAATACGGAGATGAAGCGATGGAGAAATCATGATGACGGGGAAGATGGAATGCAAAATGAAAGCAAGGTATTCTCAACTCTTTGAAATACCGAATACGTAAATTTTGGGGATGAAATTTCATGAGAGGGAGAGATTGTAAGACCCCAAATTTTATGAAATAAAAGTATTCAATTTTCCTATTTAATAAATGGTTAAATTAATAAAAGGTTAAAGTTAAGGGTGATATATGAATTTTTTTTCAAAATACACAAGTGGTTATAAAATATTCATTGTTGTCGGGGAATATTCGTTTGGTCGTGGAATATTCTTTCTGTCGGGGAATATTCGTACGACGGTGCAGCCATTTGTGGGCCCCATACCAGAATAACTGTTGGATGAAGAAAACGACAAAATTAAGTTTTAATAAATAACGGCATAATCGTTACCGTTAACACTGTTGGAATACCCGGTTGGTAAAATAAAGTAATACGCGTTGTTGCACAGTAGCACACGGTATTACACAGTATTTTTGAATTATTGATTCTTATGTAAGAAGACACTACTCAATAATTATTACAGCAATTACTGTTCAATATTTTATTTTATTGATTCAATAATTGATGCGTTGATATTTTATATTATTGTTGTTTCAATAATTATCACTGCACAATATTTCTCATTATCAGATCAATAATTAATATTATTTGAATAATATTATTAGATAGCATTATTGGTAATGTCTAGAAAGTTCTGTCAAGGAGAGGTTTGGTCACCTAATTGCGCGCCAGTAAGGAGAAATTTTTATTGGAAAGCCCCCTATTTCCTGGGAACGACCTGGTTATCATAATTGTGATTCTGTAATATTATTTGTGAATAATAAATTATTGATTTATATGATAAAGAAATATTTATTTGATGTGGTTATATATGATGGATTTAGTTATGTGGTTATAAATGAAGGAATTAATGTTGAGGTATTTTATCAGTATTTTTGTCGGAATGAAGGTATTAAAAATTAAACCAGTGTTTTTGAGATATATTGCGTGAGTTATAATTTTTAATCCGACCGTTGGATCGTTGTAATTTTTGGATAAGTTATACATATATAAGTTGAGTATATGTCCACAAATTTTGAACCGTTAAAAATGAATGTATGATTTGTTATGAATTTTAAGAGGTGAATGATTCAGAAATTGTTGAAGTATCCGAATTTAGCATTTTGGTGGAAAATTTTAGAATTCAGTGGGCCCCACTTGTGGTTGGTGAAGAAATGTGCTGAATTTTATTTCAAATGTGGTAGGTGGGAATAGTAGCAGGTAAAGCCATCAGGTTGCAAGTCAAGTCTTCTAAAATTTTCCTATAAATAGAGGGCTAAGTTAGAATAAAAATCACACCAGAAACATAAGCTTTCTCTCTTTATATCTCTAGATTACTGAGTATATTTTGTGAGTATTTAGATACTTGGTGAGTTGATATTCATCAGTGCAAGTTTCCTTGATATCATATTCGATATCCGATCGGAAGTCTTTGCTTTTTTTGAGGTAAGGGATAGTAAGGGATTTTAAGGGTTATTTTGTTTTTCAGTTCGTACTTCTTCTAACCTTCAGAAAATTCTGGAAAAATTTGAAATGATATGTTGATGAGTTTTATTGATTGTGTCCAAAAATGGTGATTTTTGGATGTATAGATTAAGAGTTATGAATTTTATGAGAAAAGACTATTTTAAAAGTAACCTCTTATAATTCCTTGTGGTTAACTCCAAAATTGATGAAATTTTTATTGGGAGTACATCTATATAATATCAGTGTACCCTGTGAATTTCGGAATTTTTGGATAAAAGTACAATTTATGATAAATGTCTAAATATTCGGCGATTTTGGCCATATAAAAAATAGTAAATGAATTTTAAAAATTCTAAGAAAAATATATGTTCAATATGGGACTATATTCTGCTAAATCCCAGAAAAGAAATATTTTTGGAACTGATTTGGTATTTTTCATGAAAATGGACTAGTTATGAATAAATGATTTAAAATGTTATGTGAAGGAAGAAAATTGGAAAATATGATATTATGGCTTGAGAATCATATATGTGGTATATGCAGATTTTTGATGAGATTTTGGTTATTGGTGATGAAATCTTATAAGTTTGGCATTTTATGATGATTAAATGCATTATTTAGTAAAGTGTAAACAATTAAAATAAATTGTTTATAAGTTTAAGAAATGTTATTCTTTCAATATCATTATACCGAAATATTGGTATGGATTTTATTGTGGAATTTCTACCTTTTTTGTGTCAGGGTTACTATTCATGAGTTACTATTCACAAGTTACTATTCACGGGTACTATTCACTACAAAATTGGTTTCTTTTTCTAACCAAATTATAGTTGATTTATGAATATTACTCTGGAGATTAAAACTATATATTGATTATATTGATTTTATTATCATATATAACATTTTTATAACCCGATGTTGTTGAAATTGTCTTTCACTTGAGTATAAAGATGGGTAGATTATTGGTATGATCATGACTAGGGTTCTCTTTGGCCAAGATGGTGAAAAGTTAAATTGTGGCCATTATGATCATGACCATTGAATTTATAATTGAATATCTTTAGCTTAAGTGCAAAAGGTGAATTGATCAACATGGTTATAATTATTGTTTATATAAATTCAAATGATTATATATTTCTTTGAGATATTAATAAATTTAGCCTGTAGTGCAAATATGAACTGTTGAGGAATATCTTTGCCTTGTAGTGCAAAGATGAACTGTTAATGAATATCTTTGGCCCGTAGTGCAAAGATGACCTGTTGTTGAATATCTTTGGCCAGTGGTGCGAAGATGAATCAGGATGAATATCTTTGGTAGTAGTGCAAAGATGAATTTATTAGTATGATTATGAACAGGAACTGTGATTTGGTAAAACCATGATCTTTGATGTTTCAGGTAAAGCCATGTGATGAAAATTATATTCGTCCTGGGTATGAAGAGGAATTTAGAATTATAATTATGATTATGAGATATTCATATAATTGTGGAAAGGAACTGTTGATTGATGTTACAAGGATAAAACATTGTTGGTGGACTTTTAACATGGAGAAGATAATAGACTGTATTGTCTATTCGACTCTTCTAATGGATTGCTCATTCCGCTGCAACTATGGTTGAAATTTTTATCATCTACCATATGTTCTAAATCTCTGATTTGTTATTGATGAAGGCTATTGATAATTTAATTATCTTTAGTCATGATATTCTTTACTGAGCTAGTTGTGCTCACCTTTTTGCTTCACAATTCCTTTCAGGTAATAAAAGTGTAGGCGGGTTTGGAACGACGAAACGGGGGGGAGTAACGAGGGGAATAGAACGGTGGTCATCAATTAGTTGTTATATTTGGTGAATCAACTAGGATGAGGCGAACCCAACGTTGGAAGGGTGTTTTGTCACTATCATACAAGATGTCTAATGACATACAACCTCGTGTCATCATAAGGCATGGTTGTGCTCATCCACTTGCTGAGTATATCTACGAGCACTACCTATATGATCTTGGAGTTTATTTGAAGTATAATTCTCAATTGGAGATAGTGGAGATAGTTATATGTCAAGAGACGACTCACCATTGTGAAGAACATGATAGTAATCTTCTAGTTTTTCTTTGGGTCTATTGGGTCAACCAAGGATAATTCTGTGGCCTTGTGATATCTATCATAACCTAGACGCATAGCCTCCCATGTACGAAGGTTTCCTTGAGCACTTCCCAAAGATTTTAATTTCTAAAACTGTTTTTGACTATACCTTTATGTAAGATGTCATGGTGACGTGCTACCCAAGTTGGTGTCAAGAGTCACAGTTGATATATATATTTGTATCCAAACTCACAGCATATGTGTTGTTATATTTTGCACGACAATTGTTGTAATAAAGTTGTAGTTGTTTTCTGTACCATGTATTTGGCGACTCAGAATAGGTTGGATGGAATGGACCTATTTTGGGGGCGTCATAATTAACGTGTTGGTAAAACGCCGGTAATGGCAAGTCTTTCAGTTCCTTTTTGCTATGTGAACTTGATGATGATCTGCTTTAAAATTTTATTGTACGATCTATTATATATGTCAAAAGTATGAAATGTGAAAGTCAATCTATGACTACGTTGATTGAGTATTGAATGTTGATTGAGTAAGGAACTCAATCTCTTTACTTGTTATATGAACTAATGCATGTATGTTATGTTAGTTCAATGTTTATGAGATATATGATAAGCATGTTATTATGTGCTACGTGATGCATGAAAAAGATTTAGATTTCTTTCGGTACATCGAGCTCAACCTTGCAAATAACCATTTTACAGTAAAAGGTTGAAGGTAACACTATGTTGTACTTGAAAGACATGAATCGATGTAATACACAAAGATTATTATTTTAGCTAAAGTTGTTATTTCTTTAAACCATGATTAAGGTTCATGAGATGTACTCAATGTTTTATGATGTATATTTTATGTTGAGTTGTAAAGTTAAAGTTTGAGTTGTCCAATGTATAAAAGATATCGATTTGTTATGTAAGTATATATACATTAACTATGATAAAGTGAATCATGGATTATATATGATTCAAAGACATGTAGATGATAAAGGTTTTGATTCAGGGAATTAAAGTAAGAAGATAGAAAAGTTTAAATTATTCCTCATTTTATTAAGTTTAACATCGAATAATGATGTAAAGATAGATTAGAGTTGTATTGTTAACGATCGAGAAGGAGAATATTATTGTATGAATTTTGGGGTCGTTACACAAGCAAATTGAACAATTAGCAGAATTGGTGACTTATCAGCATCAAGTGACACGTCAATTAATCAGCCAGGAGCATGCCAGTCTCCTACCTCTTGTCATGAATATTCCCTCGTCACTTTCAGAAAATGAAATGCTGGAAGACAAAGTGACAAAGAGGATTTTGCCAACAAAAGGGAATTCACCTATTTAGGCTAACCTATGGAGGAAATCCTTCAGATGTTAATCAATGAAGGAAGGATCAGTTCCCTTCTACCTCCAATCAACCCCCGTTCAGGACGATACAATTCTGATGGAGTATGTCAATATCACTCCCATTCTCATGCGGTCACAAAGACGGAAGAATCTTTGGGCACTCCGCCACCTCATCCAAAATCTAATTAACAGTGGTGTCCTGCACCTAGCGGACGATGATACTGTGTTACGTGCAAGTGAGAATACAGGTCCTACTAAGTGGAAGAGTTTGGTAGCAGTCATATCCACTAAAACTGATATGGCTAACAAATCACTCACAATGCCAACAATTCAACTCAAGGGAAGCAACAATCCTTTGAAAGTGGCCGCTCTCGAGCCAATTAACTTGCCGTTCAGAGCACAATATCCTATTGTTAGCTTGCGCAAAGTTCCGTGGAATTACGGAGAAGGTGATGGATCCACCTCATATACAACTGCTATAATGTCGAAGAAAAATCCATTATATTTTCCCCAACGGGTGATGAAGCCTACCATCAAATCAAAGGGGAAAATACCCATGGAGAAGATTGAAAAATTCCTCCGCACTATGAGTCATAATGAAGCCAAGGTGGTTTTAAGGGGAAAAGAAGCTCCACAACAAATATCAATTTTGGACATGGTCCTAACTTTCGAGAATCACCAGAAGATCTTGCTGAAGGTTTTAGAAGAAGCCTATCTACCAACATCAGTTGATACTGAAAAATTTCAACATCTGGTTGATAACATTTTCAACAACAATGTGATATCCTTTACTGATGATGACATACCGCATGAGGGGACCGGTCATTGCAAGTCGTTGCACATTGCGGTCTTGTCCTCCGGATACATGCTAGCTGGAGTCTTGATAGATGGAGGTTCATCTCTAAATATCTGTCCATACGCTACCTTGGTGAAGATGAATATCAATCTCAACCGACTTTGGAGTAGCCATACCATCATCAAAGCTTTTGATGGAGCCCGCTGGAATTCAGTCGGAGTAATTGAACTGCCAATTGAAATTGGTCCCCACACATTCTGTGTATCGTTCCACGTACTCAAGATAGATTTGGGATACAACCTGCTCTTGGAACGACCTTGGATTCATATGGCAGGGGCAGTCCCCTCCACTCTTCATCAGTAACTGAAATACATTATCAACAATAGCATGGTCACGGTCAACGCTGAACCAGAGTGTCCTCAACACGGGGACATGCCATTCATCAATGCCAATGCAGATGTTGAACCGGTCAGTTTTCATGCCTTGGA
This sequence comes from Panax quinquefolius, assembly GCA_020205615.1. Taxonomy (NCBI): domain Eukaryota; kingdom Viridiplantae; phylum Streptophyta; class Magnoliopsida; order Apiales; family Araliaceae; genus Panax; species Panax quinquefolius. The sequence continues at coordinate 83,678,148 of CM035162.1, forward strand.
AGTAAGCAATACCCAATACCATGATATTGGAACGCCACCTCTCACACCCAATATTTCTGACGAAGTGATGGAAACTACTCAAGAAACGATATCCTTGGATCATCAACCAGGACAAGGGCTGAGTAAAGATCATTAGGGTATCAAATACCCCATCCAAGTTATCTGTCAAACTGGAACAGCTGGACTAGGTTATTCTGCCAGTTCTAGTCATAGGAATCCTCATAGGCATCAACAGATTCCTTCAGCTTCAAACGCGCGGCGTTTATCTTCACCTTCAAACTCTGAGTCCACACAACCTCCTGTAAAGGTGCCAGCCAATGGCTATGTTATTTCCCAAGCCGGTACCGGTGAAGGAGAAAGAAGTCGTCATTCCAAATCCCGCAGTGGAAGAGGAGGAACGAAGAATCAAGTAAGACGTCATCTGAATGATGTCAGGCATACGCATCATCGTTCATGATGAACATACCAACAGATACACCCCAGACGAGGATTGCCCAAACATAATGGCCATCATTCGGGACAGGGAGGATGTTGACAATCCCTCCATCACTGCAGTCCACCCGGGCTTTGCCCATGCATATTGGAACAACACTCATTGCATTGGTCGTCAAGGGTAAAGCGGGCAAAAACTCTTTCTACCCTATAGATACAATAACTGCTTACTTTTCTGTACAGTATTAGCAGCTTATTTTGTCAGTACATGCTAACACTGTGTATGATCAAAATGTTTCATATATACTAAGTGAAATCATATTTTGTTTCAGGACCCTGAATTTAGATGTTCATGTACTTGTTGATACGGTGCCTCTTCTCCACAAGGATTGTACCTTTGATGTAGAGATGAATTCAGTCTTAATGGATATACAAGATGTCATTGAGGTGCCTCCAAAAATTCAAGAATGGGTCAAAGACAAACCTAAACCCAACCTTGATCAAACCACTTCCTTCAATCTCAGAACCTTAGAAAGCCCTAAGTTAATCCAGATTGGTTCAGACCTTACCCCAAACCAAAGGAATGACATGGTTACACTACTAACCCAATTCCAGGATGTGTTTGCATGGTCTCATGAAGACATGGTGGGTTTGTCCACTGACATTGTCCTTCATCGCCTTTCCATTAAACAGGGATTTAAGCCAGTCAAACAAAAGCTCAGGCGATTGAAACCTAAGTGGAGTTTAAAGGTGAAAGAAGAAATTGTAAAACAATTTCAAGCTGGCATCATCATGATGTCTACATATCCTGAGTGGATATCCAACATTGTGCCCGTGCCTAAGGGAAGGTACGGGTTTGCGTGGATTATCGGGACTTGAACAAATCTTGCTTAAAAGATAGCTTTCCCGTGCCATTTATCCACATTCTCATTGACAATACTGCTCAATACGACATGTACTCCTTTGCTGATTGCTTTGTGGGGTATCATCAGATCATGGCTGCTGAGGAAGATCGTGAGAAAACTGCTTTCATCACACCTTGGGGAACCTTTTGCTATAGACGATTGTCATTCGGCCTCATCAATGCCGGAGCCACCTATCAATGAGCTATGATGGCTCTTTTCCAGGACTTAATGCACAAAGAGATAGAGATCTACGTGGACGACATCATTGTCAAGTCCTGAAAGGAGGATGACCATCTAGACAATCTCAGAAAGTTGTTCAACAGGTTGCGTAAGTACAACTTGAAGTTGAATCCAGCCAAATGCACCTTTGGCGTTAAATCAGGCAAGTTGCTAGGATTTCTAGTAAGCCACAAAGGGATTGAGCTGGATCCTGCCAAAATCCATGCTATCACGGAAATGCCCATTCCTCAGACAGAAAAGGAAATACGGGGATTTTTTGGGAAGAATTAACTTCATTAGCAGGTTTATCTCACAACTCACAGCAACCTGTGAGCCAATCTTCAAGCTATGAAATGGAATGATGAGTGCCAAAAGGCCTTCCTTACAATTAAAGAACAGCTAGTCAAAGCTCCTATTTTGGTACCACCTAGGGTGATGTTCCCCTGTTTATGTACTTATCCATAGGTGACAATGCCATGGGCTGCATGCTAGGACAGAAAGACGATAAAGGCCAAGAACGAGATATCTATTACCTCAATAAAAGATTCAGCAGCAGTGAACACAAGTACACTCTAATCAAAAAGACGTGTTGTGCTTTAGCATGGGCTTCCATGAGGTTACACCATTATCTCTATGGCCACACAACCCATCTCATATCCCGCGTGGATCCTCTCAAATACGTGTTCAATAAACCCATGCTAAATTGCCGGCTATCTAGATGGAAGTTGATCCTACAACAATTTGACATCATATATGTGACTCAAAAGTCCATCGAAGGTCAAGGAATTGTGGATCAACTAGCCTCCGCACCTTCAGGGGACATACATCCCCGATGAGGGAATAATGACAGTTCTAGTATCTGGTACGGGGGAGCAGTATCCCGTCGTCGTCAAATTGCAGTTTGTCAGCACCAACAACACAACTGAGTATGAAGGCTGTCTCATAGGGCTAAAACTTGCCCGTTCAATGGGCATCTGGTGGTTAACTGTCTTTGGAGATTCAGAGTTGGTAATCAGACAATCCACCAAAATCTATCAAACCAAGGAACTACATTTGTTGTCCTACCATCAGCAAGTTTTACAGATGGTTGTGGAGTTCGAAGAAATCTCCTTTCTACACGTTCCTCGTAATAGGAATGACTTTGCAGACACATTAGAAACTTTGGCCTCCTTAATTCGCATATCAGACAAGAAACATTTGCCAAGCGTCACAATTTCCCTGCACAAGGCACCAGCCTATGGGAACTACGTTGGAGAAGTATCAGATGAGCTACCTCCCATCCAACATCCTTGGTATCAGCATATCAAGGAATATCTACGAGTTGGATCTACACTCGTGGAAGTGAGACCGACTGAGAAAAGGCAGATCCTTCGACTTGCTATGAAATTCTACCTGAGTGGAGATGCACTCTACAAAAGAGATGCAGGACTAGGTCTCCTCAAATATTTAGACAAAGATCTAGCTCAAAGGCTTATAGATGAAATCCATGGTGGAGTCTGTGGCCCCCACATGAGTGGCCCCCTCCTTGTCAAGAAGGTCCTCATGACAGGACATTACTGGCTATCTCTCAAAGCTGACTGCAATGACCACGTCAGGAGATGCTATCAGTTCCAAATTCATGGGAATGCTATACACGCTCCTCCACGGGAACTCCAAAATATGAGTTCACCTTGGCCCTTCGCAATGTGGGGAATGGACGTTATCGGGCCCATTGAGCCTAAATCCAGTAATGGACATCAATTTATCTTCACCATGATCGACTACTTCACCAAGTGGGTAGAACCAGCCTCCTTCCCCAGGGTTACCAAAGAAGTCATCATTGCTTTCATCAGAAACAATGTCATTTGTCGATATGGACAACCAGAGGTGATTGTGTCAGACATGCTAAGAACCTCAACAACAAAATGATGGAGGAATTATGCAGTAAATTCCACATCAAACATCTTAACTCTGTCATCTATCGTTCAAAGATGAATGGTGCTGTTGAAGCGGCTAACAAAAACATCAGGAAGATTATGCAAAAGATGTTCGCCAACCACAAAGATTGGCCTGGCCTATTGCCTTTTACTCTGTTAGCCTATAGAACCTCAATGCGTATTTCAATTGGGGCAACCCCCTACACATTAACCTATGGGATGGAAGCCGTGCTCCCCATAGAAGTTGAAATAGAATCCCTCAGAGTGTTGATAGACACTCAGCTAGATGAAGACAAATGGGTACAAGACATGTATCACCAATTGTCTCTAATAGACAAAAGGCGAACCGCGACTATCTTCTATTGTCACTTATATCAACAAAGGATCGCCAAATCCTACAACAAAAAAGTTCGGCTGTGGCAATTCAAACAACACGACTTGGTTTTGAAGAATATCCTTGACAACCAAGATCAATCGAAGGGAAAATTCGCTCCTAACTGGGAAGGCCCGTTTGTTATCAAGGAAGTATTGACAGGAGGTGCTCTCAGATTACAAGAAATGGACGGCGATGAATTTCCATAACTCATCAACTTAGAAACCGTGAAACGGTACTATGTCTGAAGTTTCCATCAAGCAAACATCCTTGTGTTGGACCATCAGATCACCAGTCATTCCGGTTCTTTAACCCTTTACCATATAAAACTCTTCCACACTCTGCCCCTCAGGGAAACATACTTTTGCAAGCCAGCAGCCTGGCTTCTCTGCGTTCCTACAACTTAGGTCATCCCACTACGGATTGAACCTCTTGCATTTACAGTTTTGGTACCCATACATGGGATCAAACTTCTCATACCTGCAGTTTATCCTCAACCTAGGATTAAACTTTATCATCCCCACACTCGACTTCGCATCATAGGATTACGCTTTTCCACTTTCATACGAGGGCGAACTACGTCGACCTGATCTCCTCTTCAATAAGAGTACGTAGGCAACCATTTCATATGGCCCGGTCGTAATAAAATAAAAACAACAAAAACATGTCTACCTTCTTCTCCTTACAAAAACAAAAATAAATTCCTACACCATTTCTGCCACATACAGCGTTGAACCTCTTACACCAGGTTCGAACTACGCAGACCTGATCTCCTCTTCAATAGAGTACGTAGGCAGCCATTCATGGTGCGGTCTCACCCCCTACCAAAACACAAACCATTGTCAACTGGTATTGGGATCATCCTTTAATCCACTACATTTCATTCGGCTTCAGACCAAAGGGATGGAATTACCTGAACTCCTCCCAAATAGGAGATTCGACGACCATCTAAGTTGCGGTCATACCTTGAAGAGCAACACCAATCCATAAGAGATGGAATTAACTAGGCTTCTCCTAAATAGGAGTACTGGCGACCATCTGTGGTGCGGTCAATCTCAGAGAGGAAAGCTACACTCCTCTCCACATTACCATTCAGAAACCAGTCCCAAGACACTAGAGATGGTAGGGATACATACAGATCACTGATCCATTCTAAAATATCTAGAGACAACTTAATGTCCATCCACCCAAGAAGAATTCAGAATACATCAGGATCATAAGCCCTGAAGCAGCAGGCAAAATATCAAGCAAGTAGCAAAGTATATCTAAAAGGGAAGTTATCAAAAATATATTTCCCTGCTATATATATAATGATGTTTGATATATACAATGTAAACTATACATGACAAAATGGCTAAGCTAGTCTGTGCAAGAAAATACAAGCTCATCTACAAGTCAGGGTATATGCGAGCTAACAAGCCAAATATGGCGTCCCTCTCAGAAGAAGGAGGCGAAGCTGTGGTCTCCTGTATGAGAATATCCACACGACCCAACAGATCTGCAGCCATCTGCATGGTGACCTTATGCTCATCAATGTAAGCGCTCATCTCTGTGATCATGCCAGTGGTAAGGGACCTCACTGCAGTACTATCTATAGCGGCTACATCCTGGGCAGCTATGGCACTATCCCGCTCAACTATCACTGCAGTTCTGGCTGATCTAGCCTCATCCCGCTTAACAACAGTGGCATCTCTGCGAGCTAATGCCTCGTCTCTCTCTAATAGAGCTGCATGTCTCCCATCAAGGGCAGTCAACATCATAGATCGAGCCTGATCTCTCTCGAAGGTCATCAGATGAAGACTCTGCTCAAAGTATTGTGCTGAATGTTGAATCACAATAGTGCTGGTACTTGGAGAATCTAAAAGAGATGCTGGTAACCCAGCACCTGGCTCCTCCTTGATGTGGGAATCAATGTCCTCCATGGGCTCTCCCTCATCTGACTCACTATCCGGTACTGTGGATACTACCACAACCGATAAAATCATTGTCTCCATCCATGTGGAATACTTTGCAAAACAACTTGGATGACTAATAGAAAAATCAGCTATCTCACGCTGATCCCAACATGCATACACACGGGATCGGTCCTCTGCTGAAAGATAGCGAGAAGCTGAACGTTGACCTATCGCCCCCTCGAAAGGATGAAAGTCCTAAAACTGGTCAAACTGCGACATCACGTCCAGCGGGTGATAAGTAGTCACGCCCCTCAAACCAGTCAGAAGGAGGTAGTCCATGCCCGGAGCATGAGTAATAAAGCTGTATGGTGAGCTAAGCCCCGAACACGGCAATATGACAAATGGATCTATGATATCCGCCAAGAATGTGGACCAAGACATAGCATTTATACACTCCGATGGCTGAAAGGAGAATGACATGGCTATATCATGGGCGAACCAGTACCCATGCCGTCTAAGAGTTCCAATCGGTCTCAAATGTGACATAAACCACACATAGAGCATGGCCGAAGTTTGCCCGTGAACACTCGTGTCGAGAAAATACAAAGATGATGGGTGGTGAATCCAGAGGTCTCTGCTATAATCATCGGTATAATGGTATGACCCTCCCTAAGAGCTCTCACTGCCATGATGACACCAATGTCTATCTCATCCATGTATCGTGGCATATAGACATACGACAGTATGCACAACAGCAGTACATTAACTGTGACGCCCCCAAAATAGGTCCATTCCATCCAACCCATTCTGAGTCGCCAAATACATGGTACAGAAATAACTACAACTTTATTATTACAACATATAAACTGTGAGTTTAAATACAGATATTGTCATCTAGAAAATATCCACACGCAAATAAATCCCCATCATAATTATTGATACATTATTTTACAAAAATGGTGAGGACTACTAAACAACTCTCTCTAGAACCTTCATTCCATACCCCCCACTAGTACTTTCGCTACATTATCGCCTCCCGAGAAGAAAAATGGAACAACAAGGAAAAGGGTGAGCTCAACTAGCCCGAAGAAAGAATGTTATGACTAAGATAATATACAACAAATTACCGTTAGTCTTCAACGGAAAAAATCTAATAGAATACAATACACAACAAATTTTAAATCAATATTCGCAATGAAATAATAATTCATTAGAAGAGTTAAGTAGAGATGCAAACTACTATCTTCATGTGTATGAATTTAAAAGTTCATTGTCTATCTTTTATCCCCCGTAACATCAATCAATATACATCTGAATCAAATATTCATCTTTTGCACTACAGGCCCAAAGATATTCATCGATTAATCATGTTCATCTAAACACTGCTCATCTTTCTTTTGCTACTACGGACGAAGATATTCTTCAGAAATCATTCATTCTTTGCACTACGGCCAAAGATATTCAATAATATCATCATTTAAGACCGAGGATGATGAAAATATTTTTAAAGAAACGAATCCAAAGGAAACAAAATGACAAGGATTAAGGATTAAGGATTCGTACTTTGTTTTATCCATGTTCAAAAATACCTCAAAAATAATCATAGTGGTGTAAAATTCAAGAATGATCAAAACATGGATACAATCAAAGCTAGTATCCGTAATAGATATTTTGAACGAAAAGAAGAAATTTCATTTTTTCTATGAATAGTGCCGTATTCGTGAATAGTCTTGAGATATCGTGAATAATGTCGATATCGTGAATAGTAACTCAGACACCAAAAGATAGAAATTTCACAAAAAAAATCTTCACGCTTAATGAATAGTACTCGTGAATAAGTAACTCGTGAATAGTAACTCATGAATAGTAACTTCGTGAATAGTAACTCATGAATAGTAACCCCGACATGAAAAAGTTCCAAATTTGATAAAATTTTCAACCAACATTTCAAAGATAATGATATTGAAGAAATAATATCATTTTCGAATAAAATAACATCCCTTACCTCGAATGACAGTACTTCTAGTTGAAACACCGGATATAGGTTATGACTTGAACTTGCACCGTATATCAACACTCAAAGTATACTCAAAATACTCACAAGAATACGCTCGATAATATAGAGAGAAAACTTGATTTACGTGTGATTTTCAATTCTAACCTAAGCACCTATTTATAGGAAATTGCTTAGAACACCAAAGCGTAAAATTGAATATAATAATATTATATATAAACAAAATTCATACGCCCACATCTTGAATCTGAATTCACCACCATGCACATGTTAAATATGCCCACAACATTTAAAAAAACGTTTTTATTAATAAAATAAATAAAACTTCCAAAAATCAATTATTTCGGAACTTCAGAACTTCAATAATTCATAATAAATAGCCTTTTTTTTTAGAAAATTCGAATCTATCGAGTTTTTGTAGGAAATTCAATTCTCTACAACTTTGCAGAAGAAAGTTTTTCCAAATTCCAAACAGAAATTGACAGAAATCCACAAATGGGCGATTTTACAAGCTATAATCAAATTTCAGTCAATAAATGGGGTCCACCGACATGTTTAACAAGTTTTAAACATTTATTGCAACAAAAATACTCTTCCTCCTCGTATACTCATATATCCCACATTCGTTGTAAAAATATCACCGTTAATATATTATTAAAATAATATATTTAAATGAATTATTTTATCAGAAAAAGATAAAATATTAATTTTCAACAATTGTCATTTTAAAAATTTTCTCCATCTATATCCACATAAAATCAATATTTTCCTCATCATATAAATCAATAATTAATTATTCACAAATAATATTACGTAATCACATTATTGACAACAAGGCGGTTCAGAAAGAGGGGCTTTCCAATAAGGATCTCTCCTCTATCGCCGCAATTAGGTGACCAAACCTCTCCTTAGATGTAACTTTCTAGACATTGCCAATAATGTTATCTAATAATATTATTCGGATAATATGAATTATTGCTTCGATAATGAAAAATCTTCGTGTAATGACAATTATTGAAACAACAACAATATATAAAATATCAACGCAGTTAATTATTAAATCAATAAAATATTGAATAAGAATTATCGTAACAATTATTGGGTAGTGCCTTCTTACGTAAGAATCAATAATTGGTGCAATACTGGTATGCTTCTTGTTCAACAACGCGTATTAGTGTGTTTTAACCACCGGTATTCCAACAAGATAATACTTGAATAACAACTACTGGCCGTTATTTATAAACAACTTATATTTGTCGTTTTCTTCATCCAATCGCTTTTCTTTTTCGGACCCACAAAAGATCAAGGCCGTCGCATTTAATATTCCCGACACACTCACGAATATTCCACGACCAAACGAATATTCCCAAGCGATAATGAATATTTTATCACCACTTGCTTATTTAAAATATTTAGCATTTTACCCATAACTAACCACATTAATCAAATCCACCCTTACTATTTCAAAATAATAAATAAAGGAAATTCCTTTTATTTAAAAAATTTCGGTCTTACAACCTCCCTCCTTATGAAATTTCGTCCTCAAAATTGACGTCGTGCACAGTGTTTCAAAAGATGAGATTACCTCACTTTCATTTCCGCTTTCAACTCCCGTGTCATTTTCTCAATAGCATGGTTTCTCCACAAAACTTTAACTTGTGGTATAACCTCGAAGATACATAGGACATGTTCTTTCCTCTACAAGATCTTGACAGGTACCTCCTCGTCGTTAATTCTTCGTCTATCTCGTCCCCGTTCTAACTCAATGACGTGGTTCGGTCGTCCCACATATTTACGTAACATCGATACGTGAAAAACGTTATGAACACGCGCATCATACTTGGCGGTAAAAGCGAGTCTATAGGCCACGCCCCTATTCGATCGAGAATTTCAAATAGGTTAATAAATCGAAGGTTTGAACTTTCCTCACCTCACCGATTCTCGCTTTTGAAATAACAACTTCTTGCACCTCCTTCTTCAAATTCATCACTCCAAAGTGTGTAGCTTGAATAACTTTAACTTTATCGATTAAAATCGATTATACTCAGATATCATCACGTGGGTACCTAGAGTTTTCATCTCCATCTCTATTATTTATAAATTATACTGAAATGAGTCTTTGACAATATCGTACTCGTACTTGTATACGATCTTCTACTCAACACGTCCGCTACCACGTTAAGCTTTTTCGGGATGGCATGGTCGAACATGTCTTTGAAATGGGTCTCCTCTTGAGTTCTTCAAGCTCTTCCCACATTCCTTGCTCCATTCAATTTTGTATCTCTACGAGTCAAATTGCGTTAATGGAATAGCGATTCGAGAATATCCTTCAACGAATCTCCGATAATAACCAACTAAGCCTAAAAGCTACGTATTTCGATTCTGAAGCTTAGGTTGTTATAGAATCGCGACTCATATCCCAACCTTGGATAAGACGTTACAATGACACCTATCGGTTTACTATCGCACGAATATGGTGTCCCCCTACGGAGAGTCCGCTTTTGCATTCCACAAAGGAAGTCACCAGATAAAGGCTCAGTACCAAATTCTATAGTTGATTTTTAACTCACGAAGTTCAATAGAGCCATTCGATATGAGATTTTAGAAATGAGTTTTGTACCGGGTTCAAAGTCGATACAAAATTTAATATCAGGCTTTGGGAGTAAGCCAAGAAATTCTTCAGGAAATACGTCAGGATAAATCAATAACAACAGGAATATTATTCAAATCTGACGTGTCTTTATTCAAATCCATAACATGGACTAAGAAAACTTGACATCCGTAATAAACGAATGACTTCATGGCTTGATATGAAAATGTTTGACTACAATGGTTTGATTGCTTGAATTGAATAACGGAGTTGCTTAGAATATGAAAACTAACAACCTTACGAAAGTAATCAATTTCGGCATGATGAGTAGTTAACCTTAAAATCACATCAAAAGTAAATATCTCTATAGAAATAAGGTTAACAGGTAATGTGATAGTGCCAACCTGAATCAAGCAAGATTTCTAAACAACGGATGTAATGAAAGTTTCTCCTAACGTAGTCTCCATAAATAGGTCAAAGTCTAATTTCTCCGTAGTCAAGTTCAAACGTTGAGCGCAAGCAAGAGAGATAAAGAATGGGTAGAACCCCAGATCTAGTAAGGTATAAACTTCGCAAGAATTTATAATTAACTAACCCGTGCTAACTTCGTTCGAGTTCCTCGCATTTTGACCGGTCACGACAAACGCTCTTCCAGGAATTGTTGACTTTGACTTTTCTGTATCCGCCTCTGGTGCCAACGTCCCAACTGGACTTGATTTCGCTATAGGACAAAATTTAGCTATGTGACCATCTTTTCCACAACTAAAACATACCTTGGAAGGCTTTGAACAGTTTGACCCTATATGTCCCTCCTCTCCGCATCTGTAGCATCTAACTGGCGATCGTTCTCTTCCCCTAGAATTTGTTCTTTGGTCTTTGTCTTCACTGACGCGTCTTCCGTCCATCGTTAAATCTTCTTTTTAGATTGGACATCTCTTTCCATAATATCAACGCGTCGTGCGGCTTTTTACCCATGCATCACTCATTCTCACTGTTCGCTTATTTCTTCTTTCACTTTCATTCCAACTTTTATCATCTTATACTCGCCAAAGAGTGCTTCATTCAAGCATCACATATCGGGTAACACAAGCTTGAATCGTTGCATCCTTTTGCTCCACGATTTTCTCGCAATTCTTCACCGCTCTTCTAACTCATGAATACGATTTTGCAATTCTACATTTTGATCATAAAATACCTCTAATAAACTCTCTTCGTGTACTTCTTCTTCCTCTTCTTCTTCACTCTCAATTTGTTACCTCTGCGATTATCTCTAAAAATCTAACTATCAATTCTTCACTCACCACATGGATATCTCTAATTCCTTCTTCACCGACATCACATTATCCTCGGTTGGCGATTAGAGGTGTCTCCACGATCTCATTCACTCCATTGTTAACGTTCTCAGCAGCCATTCTTAAAAACTATCATAAAACAAGGGTTAATTAAATAAATTAACAAATCACATAATCCCCCTATATTATGACCAACCAACAAATAAGCTTAGGTAGGACACACTAGCGAAGGATTTACTCGTCTCTCCCCTCCTAGTTCTATTCCCCGATCTCCGCCAGAGATCATATCCCTAAGCTTTGATACCAACTGTGACGCCCCCAAAATAGGTCCATTCCATCCAACCCATTCTGAGTCGCCAAATACATGGTACAGAAATAACTACAACTTTATTATTACAACATATAAACTGTGAGTTTAAATACAGATATTGCCATCTAGACAATATCCACACGCAAATAAATCCCCATCATAATTATTGATACATTATTTTACAAAAATGGTGAGTACTACTAAACAACTCTCTCTAGAACCTTCATTCCATACCCCGACTAGTACTCGCTACATTCTCGCCTCCTGAGAAGAAAAATGGAACAACAAGGAAAAGGGTGAGCTCAACTAGCCCAAAGAAAGAATGTTATGACTAAGATAATATACAACTAATTACTCATAGTCTTCAACAGGAAAAATCTAATAGAATACAATAGACAACAAATTTTAAATCAATATTCGCAGCTGAAATAATAATTCATTAGAAGAGTTAAGTAGAGAATGCAAACTACTATCTTCTATGTATGAATTTAAAAGTTCACCGCTCATCTTTTATCCCCTCAACATCAATCAATATACATCCGAATCAAATATTCATCTTTGCACTACAAAGCAAAGATATTCATCGATTGATCATGTTCATCTAAACACTGCTCATCTTTGCACTACTACCAAAGATATTCTTCAAATCATTCATCTTTGCACTACAGGGCAAAGATATTCAATAATATCATCATTTAAGATCGAGAATGATGAAAATATTTTAAAGAAAGCGAATCCAAAGTGAAACAAAATGACAAGGATTAAGGATTAAGGATTAGTACTTTGTTTTATCCATGTTCAAAAATACCTCAAAAATAATCATAGTGGTGTAAAATTCAAGAATGATCAAAAACATGGATACAATCAAAGCTAGTATCCGAATAGATATTTTGGACGAAAAGAAGAAATTTCATTTTTCGGTGAATAGTGCCGTATTCGTGAATAGTGTCGTATACGTGAATAGTGTCGTATACGTGAATAGTAACTCCGACACCAAAAGATAGAAATTTCACAAAAAAAATCTTCACACTTCGTGAATAGTACTCGTGAATAGTAACTCGTGAATAGTAACTCATGAATAGTAACTCATGAATAGTAACCCCGACATGAAAAAGTTCCAAATTTGATAAAAATTTTCAACCAACATTTCGGCATAATGATATTGAAGAAATAATATCATTTTCGAATAAAATAACATCCCTTACCTCGAAAGACAGTACTTCTAGTTAAAACACCGGATATAGGTTATGACTTGAACTTGCACCGTATATCAACACTCAAAGTATACTCAAAATACTCACAAGAATACGCTCAATAATATAGAGAGAAAACTTCAGTTTACGTGTGATTTTCAATTCTAACCTAAGCACCCTATTTATAGAAATTGCTTAGAACACCAAAGCGAGAAAATTGAATATAATAATATTATATATAAACAAAATTCATACGCCCACATCTTGAATCTGAATTGACCACCATGCACATGTTAAATATGCCCACAACATTTAAAAAACGTTTTATTAATAAAATAAATAAAACTTCCAAAATCAATTATTTGAACTTGAAACTTCAATAATTCATAATAAATAGCCCTTTTTTCAGAAAATTAGAATATCTTAAGTTTTCATAGGAAATTCAATTCTCTACAACTTTGCGTAAGAAAGTTTTTCCAAATTTCAAACATGTAAATTGACGAAATCCACAAATGGGCGATTTTACAAGCTATAATCAAATTTCAAATCAATAAATGGGGTCCAATTTGCATGTTTAACAAGTTTTAAACATTTATTGCAACAAAATACTCTTCCTCCTCGCATACTCATATATCCCACATTCGTTGTAAAATATCACCGTTAATATATTATTAAAATAATATATTTAAATGAATTATTTTATCGTAAAAGATAAAATATTAATTTTCAACAATTGTCATTTTAAAATTTTCTCCATCTATATCCACATAAAATCAATATTTTCCTCATCATATAAATCAATAATTAATTATTCACAAATAATATTACGAGAATCACATTATTGACAACCAGCGCGTTCAGGAAGAGGGGGCTTTCCAATAAGGATCTCTCCTTCTTCTGGCGCGCAATTAGGTGACCAAACCTCTCCTTAGATGTAACTTTCTAGACATTGCCAATAATGTTATCTAATAATATTATTCGGATAATATGAATTATTGCTTCGATAATGAAAAATACTTGTGTAATGACAATTATTGAAACAACAAAGAATATAAAATATCAACGCAAAGAATTATTAAATCAATAAAATCTTGAGCGAATTAATTCGTAACAATTATTGAGTAGTGCCTTCTTATGTAAGAATCAATAATTGGTGCAATACTGCAGTGCTACCTTTGTTCAACAACGGCGTATTAGTGTGTTTTAACCACCGGGTATTCCAACAAGATAATTAGCATAATAACTACGCCAGTTATTTATAAACAACTTATATTTGTCGTTTTCTTCATCCAATCGCTTTACATTACGGGCCCACAAAAGATCTGCGGCCGTCGCATTTAATATTCCCCGACACATTACGAATATTCCACGACCAAACGAATATTCCCAACGATAATGAATATTTTATCACCACTTGCTTATTTAAAATATTTATGATTTTGCCCATAACTAACCACATTAATCAAATCCACCCTTACTATTTCAAAATAATAAATAAAGGAAATTCCTTTTATTTAAAAATTTCGGGTCTTACAACCTCCCTCCTTATGAAATTTCGTCCTCAAAATTGACGTCACGTACACGTGTTTGAAAAGATGAGATTACCTCACTTTCATTTCCGCTTCCAACTCCCGTGTCATTTTCTCAATAAAGATGGTTTCTCCACAAAACTTTAACTTGTGGTATAACCTCGGTACATAGGACATGTTCTTTCCTCTACAAGATCTTGACAGTACCTCCTCGTCACGTTAATTCTTCGCTCATCTCGTCCTGGGTTCTAACTCAATGACGTGGTTCGGTCGTCCACATATTTACGTAACATCGATCGTGAAAACGCGTTATGAACACGCGTCATACTTGGCGGTAAACGAGCAAGTCTATAGGCCACAGTTCCTATTCGATCGAGAATTTCAAATAGGTTAATAAATCGAAGGTTTGAACTTTCCTCACCTCACCGATTCTCGCTTTTGAAATAACAACTTCTTGCACCTCCTTCTTCAAATTCATCAGCTCCAGTGTGTAGCTTGAACAACTTTAACTTTATCGATTAAAATCGATTATACTCGTATATCATCACGTGGGTACCTAGAGTTTTCATCTCCATCTCTATTATTTATAAATTATACGAAATGAGTCTTTGACAATATCGTACTCGTACTTGTATACGATCTTCTACTCAACACGTCAGCTACCACGTTCGCTTTTTCAGGATGGCATGGTCAGAACATGTGCTGAAATGGGTCTCCTCTTGAGTTCTTCGAAGCTCTTCCCACATTCCTTGCTCCATTCGAATTTTGTATCTCTACGAGTCAGCTGCGTTAATGGAATAGCGATTCGAGAATATCCTTCAACGAATCTCCGATAATAACCAACTAAGCCTAGAAAGCTACGTATTTCGATTCTGAGACTTAGGTTGTTCATGAATCGTGACTTATATCCCAACCTTGGATAGCACGTTACAATGACACCTATCATTTTACTATCGCATCGAATATGGTGTCCCCTACGGAGAGTCCGGCGGTGCATTCCACAAAGGAAGTCACCGGATAAAGGCTCGGTACCAAATTCTATAGTTGATTTTTAACTCACGAAGTTCAATAGGAGCCATTCGATATGAGATTTTAGAAATGAGTTTTGTCTTGGGTTCAAAGTCGATACAAAATTTAATATCGAACTTTGGGAGTAAGCCAAGAAATTCTTGAAATACGTCGGGATAAATCAATAACAACAGAATATTATTCAAATCGACGTGTCTTTATTCAAATCCATAACATGGACTAAGAAAACTTGACATCCGTAATAAACGAATGACTTCATGGCTTGATATGAAAATGTTTGACTACAATGGTTTGATTGCTTGAATTGAATAACAAAGTTGCTTAGGAATATGAAAACTAACAACTTACGAAAGTAATCAATTTTGGCGTGATGAGTAGTTAACCTTAAAATCACATCAAAAGTAAATATCTCTATAGAAATAAGGTTAACGGTAATGTGTGATAGTGCCAACTGAATCAAGCAAGATTTCTAAACAACGGATGTAATGAAAGTTTCTCCTAACGTAGTCTCCATAAATAGGTCAAAGTCTAATTTCTCCGTAGTCAAGTTCAAACGTTGAGCGCAAGCAAGAGAGATAAAAGAATGGGTAGAACCCAGATTCTAGTAAGGTATAAACTTCGCAAGAATTTATAATTAACTAACCTGTGCTAACTTCGTTCGAGTTCCTCGCATTTTACCGGTCACGACAAACGCTCTTCCGTGAATTGTTGACTTTGACTTTTCTCGTCACCGCCTCGGTGCCAACGTCCCAATGGACTTGATTTCGCTATAGGACAAAATTTAGCTATGTGACCATCTTTTCCACAACTAAAACATACCTTGGAAGGCTTTGAACAGTTTGACCTATATGTCCTCCTCCTCTCATCGTAGTAGCATCTAATCGGCGATCGTTCTCTTCCCCTAGAATTTGTTCTTTGGTCTTTGATCTTTCTTTCGACGCCTTCCCGTCATCGTTAAATCTTCTCTTTTTAGATTGGACATCTCTTTCCATAATATCAACGCGTCGTCGTGCGGCTTTTACCCATGCATCACTCATTCTCACTCGTTCGCTTATTTCTTCTTTCAAATTTCGATTCGACTTTATCATCTTATACTCTGCCAAAAGAGTGCTTCATTCAAGCATCACATATCGGGTAACACAAGCTTGAATCGTTGCATCCTTTTGCTCCACGATTTTCACCGCAATTCTTGACTGCTCTTCTAACTCATGAATACGATTTTGCAATTCTACATTTTGATCATAAAATACCTCTAATAAACTCTCTTCGGTACTTCTTCTTCCTCTTCTTCTTCACTCTCAATTTGTTACCTCTGCGATTATCTCAAGGTGCAACTATCAATTCTTCACTCACCACATGGATATCTCTAATTCCTTCTTCACTTTGACATCACATTATCCCGGTTGGCGATTAGAGGTGTCTCCACGATCTCATTCACTCCATTGTTAACGTTCTCAAAGAGACCATTCTTAAAAACTATCATAAAACAAGGGTTAATTAAATAAATTAACAAATCACATAATACCCCTATATTATGACCAACCAACAAATAAGCTTAGGTAGGACACACTAGCGAAGGATTTACTCGTCTCTCCCCTCCTAGTTCTATTCCCCGATCTCCGCCAGAGATCATATCCCTAAGCTTTGATACCAACCGTGGCGCCCCCAATAGGTCCATTCCATCCAACCCATTCTGAGTCGCCAAATACATGGTACAGAAATAACTACAACTTTATTATTACAACATATAAACTGTGAGTTTAAATACAGATATTGCCATCTAGACAATATCCACACGCAAATAAATCCCCATCATAATTATTGATACATTATTTTACAAAAATGGTGAGGACTACTAAACAACTCTCTCTAGAAACTTCATTCCATACCCCGACTAGTACTCGCTACATTCTCGCCTCCTGAGAAGAAAAATGGAACAACAAGGAAAAGGGTGAGCTCAACTAGCCCAGTAAAGAATGTTATGACTAAGATAATATACAACAAATTACCGTTAGTCTTCAATAAGGAAAAATCTAATAGAATACAATAGACAACAAATTTTAAATCAATATTCGCAACGGAAATAATAATTCATTAGAAGAGTTAAGTAGAGAATGCAAACTACTATCTTCTATGTATGAATTTAAAAGTTCACCGCTCATCTTTTATCCCCTCAACATCAATCAATATACATCCGAATCAAATATTCATCTTTACTACACGGGCCAAAGATATTCATCGATTAATCATGTTCATCTAAACACTGCTCATCTTTGCACTACTGACCAAAGATATTCTTCGAAATCATTCATCTTTGCACTACAGGCCAAAGATATTCAATAATATCATCATTTAAGGTCGAGGATGATGAAAAATATTTTAAAAAAAACGAATCCAAAGGTGAAACAAAATGACAAGGATTAAGGATTAAGGATTCGTACTTTGTTTTATCCATGTTCAAAAATACCTCAAAAATAATCATAGTGGTGTAAAATTCAAGAATGATCAAAACATGGATACAATCAAAGCTAGTATCCGAATAGATATTTGGACGAAAAGAAGAAATTTCATTTTTCTATTGAATAGTCTTGTATTCGTGAATAATGTCAGATATCGTGAATAGTGTCAGTATCGTGAATAGTAACTCACACCAAAAGATAGAAATTTCACAAAAAAAATCTTCACGCTTCGTGAATAGTACTCGTGAATAGTAACTCGTGAATAGTAACTCATGAATAGTAACTCGTGAATAGTAACTCATGAATAGTAACCCCGACATGAAAAAGTTCCAAATTTGATAAAAATTTTCAACCAACATTTCAGCATAATGATATTGAAGAAATAATATCATTTTCGAATAAAATAACATCCCTTACCTCGAAAGACAGTACTTCTAGTTGAAACACCGGATATAGGTTATGACTTGAACTTGCACCGTATATCAACACTCAAAGTATACTCAAAATACTCACAAGAATACGCTCGATAATATAGAGAGAGAAAACTTCAGTTTCTGGTGTGATTTTCAATTCTAACCTAAGCACCCTATTTATAGGAAATTGCTTAGAACACCAAAGCAGAAAATTGAATATAATAATATTATATATAAACAAAATTCATACGCCCACATCTTGAATCTGAATTCAGCCACCATGCACATGTTAAATATGCCCACAACATTTAAAAAACGTTTTTATTAATAAAAATAAATAAAACTTCCAAAAATCAATTATTTGAACTTGAACTTCAATAATTCATAATAAATAGCCCTTTTTCAGAAAATTCAAATCTCTCGAGTTTTTATAGGAAATTCAATTCTCTACAACTTTGCGTAAGAAAGTTTTTCCAAATTCCAAAATGAAATTGACCAAATCCACAAATGGGCGATTTTACAAAGCTATAATCAAATTTCAATCGATAAATGGTGTCCACCGACATGTTTAACATGTTTTAAACATTTATTGCAACAAAATACTCTTCCTCCTCGTATACTCATATATCCCACATTCGTTGTAAAATATCACCGTTAATATATTATTAAAATAATATATTTAAATGAATTATTTTATCGAAAAAGATAAAATATTAATTTTCAACAATTGTCATTTTAAAATTTTCTCCATCTATATCCACATAAAATCAATATTTTCCTCATCATATAAATCAATAATTAATTATTCACAAATAATATTACGAGAATCACATTATTGATAACTAGGCGCTTCCCGAAAGAGGGGGCTTTCCAATAAGGATATCTCCTTACTGGCGCGCAATTAGGTGACCAAACCTCTCCTTAGATGTAAACTTTCTAGAGATTGCCAATAATGTTATCTAATAATATTATTCAGATAATATGAATTAATGCTTCGATAATGAAAAATACTGTGTAATGACAATTATTGAAACAACAGCAATATAAAATATCAACGCAACAATTATTAAATCAATAAAATAATTGAATGATGAATTACTGTAACAATTATTGAGTAGTGCCTTCTTACGTAAGAATCAATAATTGGTGCAATACCGCAGTGCTACTCTTGTTCAACAACACGCATATTAGTGTGTTTTAACCACCGGTATTCCAACAATATTAACTGTAGTAACAACTACGCCAATTATTTATAAACAACTTATATTTGTCGCTTTCTTCATCCAATCGCTTTCACATTCACGGGCCCACAAAAAGATCATACCGCAGTTATGCGAATATTCCCGACAAGACGTTAATATTCCACGACCAAACGAATATTCCCGACGATAATGAATATTTTATCACCACTTGCTTATTTAAAATATTTGCGCATTTTACCCATAACTAACCACATTAATAAAATCCACCCTTACTATTTCAAAATAATAAATAAAGGAAATTCCTTTTTATTTAAAAAATTTCGGGGTCTTACATTAACCCTGGCTAAATGCCAATGATCCTCCGGTGCGGTGAAATCCCCGGAATGTCGTGAATAACGTGGCTCGATGTAAGCTCATCCTGCACCACTCTGCGCCTCAATTCAGTGAGGGTCATGAACCATCGACTCATGTCCCCCAAAGCCATATGCACGCAAGGTCTGTCCAGTGGCAGCATCGTCAACCGTGCATACTCCTCCAAAGTAGGAGTCAACTCATGGGTCCCAAATCAGAAAACATGCCTATCTGATACCCAATGCTCTAACATGCCATCCACAAACCCTACGGGAACCTAAAACATCAATAAGGTCATGGTATGCTATAGCAAATGATCTACGGTCACCCTATCTGATGGTGACATGCTATCATACCACGATCGCATACCCGATGCCACCAATGATAGTGGGGTATGATCAATACGGCTAACTGTCGAAGAAGACATCTGTACGGGCCGTGTCATAAGATCATCTAGGGGTCAATGCTGAATATCTTTGGATATATATACATATGCATAACATGATACATGCATTGCAGATAATAGATGGCAATATGATATAGGGAATATAAAAAACTGTGTATACATTCCTAAGTATACCAACATCTAATACATCATCTCTATACAACTACAAATACAGGGAAATGGGGCACAGACGCCCTAATACTAACAGAGGCCTATCAAAAGATATAGCGAGAATGGGGCACAGCAACCCAATAGCTAATAGAGGCTTATCAAAAGATATAACGAGAATACACATCAGAAGAAGACAATGGTGTCGATGTCCACATCGTCAATCCTATCCACCTGATGTAACTCATCCTGAGTCACTGGATCTCTATCAACAGGGATGTCAGGCCTATATAGAGGAGGATCTGAACCTGCAAAACCGAATGGGTCATCTGAGGGGCCAGCGCCTGAGCTGGAAGGATCAAATGAAGCTGCCTCTGTCGGATCTCTACCCAAATGCCAGATAAATATGTGTGCATGGTCCAACTGCCGGGTCAAACTATCAATCTGTGTCATATGAGTCGGATCTCAGACACAAGCTATCCAATTCGTCATCTTCACGGATCCTAGAACCATATCCCCCATGAACTGTGTGGTGCGGGACTGGGCTCCGATAGTACGAGGGAACCATCAACGCAGGAACGTCTCTTGAGTACATGGACCCTCTGATAATTCAAAACTGTTAACCCCCAACAATGGGATGTCAATGATGGGTGACTGCGATACAGGCCAATGACGCCTGATAGGAGGCAAGATCGGCATACGAATCTCCCCTGTGGTTCTCCTAATAGCACGCTCTCCTAAATAGAGCTCCCAGCATCCATCTATGAAGAGAAGAACTCTTATGGTGGAAATCTCATACTCGACTCCAGTCGGGTATCCATCATCAAAACCGATGGTCAAGTGTTCCCCTGAATAGGGAATCCATGTGATGGTATCAGCTGTGAACAACTCCAGCTGCATGCGGTAGTGAGTGAAACCCTTAGCTACAGGACCTCCGGTAAAATGGAATGATGCCATCGTCGTCCTCGTGGATAGGTATCTAAACCTAACACACTCATAGGACGCAAGCATAGGAGCCTCTCGTAGGCCCAAAACTGCTAACACAATGGCAAAATATCTGCGATCAGTAAATACTCACCAACAAAAATGGGTAAAATCCTATCCAAGCCTCAGTCAAACCTTGTGAGAGAATACGCATGTCCCGGAGGAAATAGTCAAAGGTAAAGGAACCCCAATCATACTCTCCAATACGGTCCATATGACGCGTGGCACTGATCAAAGCGAAAGATACCGTAGAAGAGTTATCTACTATGAAGCAGCCTCTAATGATCATCAGGAACAATCGCCGAAGAATGCGATCCCTGACTCTGACATCATCAGGCATGGGCTCACTCAAAAGCCAACTCATAGCATCTACGCTCAAAGGACCTGAACGGACAGTTCTGCCCTTGAGCGCCACCGCCGAAACTCCTAACAAGGACCTGACGGCAGTAGGGGTAATATTTGCCATGCCAGACACTTGCTCCCCTCCAAAATCCATACCTGTGATAAATCGCTAATCCATCGGTGTCATCATCACCTTGTAATTCAACAGATGGAGTGACTGAGTCTGATGAAACCATCGCTCAGACAATGCCCTGAGGTAACCCCAGGAACAACGACGGGGAAGGATGGAGAAGAATGCCCCAAATCCCCAATCCTGCACTACTGCTCTATAATCAGGATGAAGAGCCTGATACATGGAGTGTATGCTAAACCAATTCCCTCGAGGCTGTGTGAAGTCGGGAACCTACATGAAATGCAGATCAACATCAAAACCCTTTAATCCTCATCAATAGGAAAAAAGGAAGATCAAGATCTAACGTCATACCACGTTATCATACAAGTACATCGAGGGATGTCTGCTCAAATCACCTAGAAGCTCTGGGTTTGCCACCTAAATACAAGGGAACTCCCTATGGGGAACATGTGCAGCAGAAGCGGGATCCTCAATCGAAATATCCTCCTCCTCTTCCTCAGCATCTGGAACATAAGGTTAGACTAGACGAATCACGGTCTCCACCAATCGATGAGGCTATCTGACAGAACGAGGTCGAGGCACTTTAGAAGCCCTCCTCCGTATAGCAGAAGTGGTCCTACGGGAACTACTCGGCTGATCCGGATCCATAATATCTGGACAACAAGTCTCCAAATCACATCAGAAAGGGTGTGGTATTTCCTTACCTGGAGCTTTCTAGAATGCATTTTATGACTATATGCATGCATGCATTAACTTTAACATATAATAGAGTTAAAATGCATGACTACCCAATGCCTATATTTAGAAAAAAAAATTCATAGTCCCCTTTGAAAATAGGACTATCCACATGAACATAGGCATATCTAGGTGGCCATTCAGTAGCACACCTGCCCCCAAAGTCATATACAATATATGAATTAAAAATCAAAATCATCCATGCATAAGGTTAACCTCAATATCAGAAGTACTTTACCTTTCTACCTTTTGCTCATTGGACCTCAAATAGGACAAAAAATAGCAGAAAAAGGTGCCATTTTGACTGTCTCAAAAGTTAAATTTTTTCACATCATTATGTTCAGCATGGTTTAATACTAACCTTTACTATATTCAATATTTTTTATTAAGTCATTCGTGCATACATAATCACCACTATGTGTTTCGATGCATTTCATGCGATAACTCAAATTCCAACGAATAAAAATTGGAAAAAATACATGCATACGTTACCAGGATAGTACAGAACACTTGTACGGTGACAGAATTTGCAGAAAGTAGCTCGAACTCAGCAGATCTGAAGGAGGCTCTCGGATTTTTCCTTGGCGAAATAAGTTGAAAGTGACTTGTGTGACCAACTTGCTGGATTATATCATCCACTGTTGGCCGCAGGCTCATCTGTGGCTGAAGCAGGTATACCCGCGACACCCCTCTATGGGCCCCACCCCTCTGGCTCGGTCCAGTTCGAGTTACAGAGGAGTTCTTATGGACTAGAAAGGTCAAATCGGGAATAAAAATGCCACACGATTGAGCAAAATAGCATACAATTCTGGTCTTCTCAGATGAAACTTTAAGTCTGTGCATCACTCATTGGTAGTCACCCGAACACGAGGTATACCCCGCCAATGGTCTCCTTTGTTACAAATCACATCCGGAAATACCTTGTGCAGGTCCAATGCCGCCAACTCTGGGTCATTACCCTAAAAGATCAACATAATCCCCGACGGGGGTTACAACGTGAGTCCCCGACGGGGGTTACAACGTAGATCCCCGAAGGGGGTTACAACGTGAAGCCCCGATAGGGGATTAAAATGGACATTAAGCCAATGACACACATATCAACGAAGGTCAAGCAGCCTTTTCATTATCTAAGCTGATGACAATTAAACCTATCAGAGATCTAGAGCTATTCGAGGATTTCATGCTCGATTACTCATATTCCCCAGCGGATCCCCGGCGGGGGTCACAACGCAATGTTTCATTGATTCACAAGTCAGGGAAGGTCAAGAAACCTTGACAATCTACCAACAGAGTATCAGCCGTTGATTCACACGTCAGCGAAGGTCAAGCAACCTTGACAGTCTATCCCACAGGGTTTTCAGCCGTTGATTCATATGACGGTGAAGTACACATCAACGAAGGTCATGCATCCCTGACAACATTTGCTATTAGTAGAAAATTCAACAGTATCTTGACATGTCCTGGCAATAACAACCAGGAAAGGTCAATGTTATCCATGAGGATCGATGATGGAATGTGTTATACACATCCTCAAACAGACCAAGTTTTATCCCCACAGATTTCTTATACATAAGAGGTACATCTTTTTGATCAAGTCGTTACCAAAGACCCGGGAATTTGGTGATAACCCCAACATCAACATCCTAACAGATTCATATTACACATCAAATCTGGTCATCATTGCTAATCCCTAGTTGAAGTAACAGGGACCCAACAATCATCGCTAGCATGTTGGGCTACAACCCCATACACATGCATCATACATTTGCATCATGCTTCTACATATAGTACCATGTTTGTCTTGTCGCATTTCAAGTGTCTAGGATTCTTTATCCTACCCATGCACCGCCATGCATGAGTATGATAAAGAGGGGCATCTGTAGACACACAAAATTTTCTGTACGCCTATCACTAACATTGTAGGAGGACATATTCGTCTTTCAAGAGGGAACCCTGGAAGATAGTTCATATCCGTTCCAGATACTACCGGAAGTTCAGCATCAACCCCGAAACACACATTAGGAGTAACAATTCCAACCTCGGATATAACCCCGAGGCGTGCAGATCCAATACCGGAACACACACTGGAGTAGACCGATTAATCTCGGAGATAACCCTGAGGTATCCAGTCTTAGTCCCAATCATGGGAATAGCCACCAACCTTGGTGATCGCCCCAAGGAATGCAGTTTCGGCGATAACCCCAGAAATGCTTGTTTCAAATGCAACCAGCTTCAATCTCGGTGCTCATAAACGAGATACTCAGTACCAACCTGGAGATAACATCGGGAGGACAGGCACACCTCAGAGATGACACTGAGGACCTTCAACAAATGGCAGCAGTCTAATCTCAGCGAAGCCTTGAGCAACGTCTATATTATAAGCCCAAACTGGCAATAACACTGGTGAGGGGCAACATCGTCATCACGCCAACGCGATGCCATGCCATGTCATCTCAATATTTCATACACACTTCTCTACACAATGATGTCCCACAAGAATCAAGGAAAACAAATCCAGAGTGACTATTGTGCGAGGCAACAGATAGAATTTGAAGCTTGAAGACCGGAGGGCATCGTCCCATCTTCAATGACTTTGTGCAAACTCAAATCCCATGCCATTGTATAACTCTCGACAACGGCGGTCTGAAATAGGTCCTTTATACCTCAAGCGGATGCCCGGATTGCACTTCTGAAAGTTCGAGCGGACATTAAAGTGCCCGAGTGCACGTACTATGAGACGACCCGACCCAAGAAACACGGGGCAACCTGGGTTACCTCTGGTACACCTGCGGCTGAGCCGCAGGTATAAATAGAGGGCTTGGGGTGGCCATTTTGCAAGAGAAAACGGCGAGGAAGCCCTGCTGAATTTTCTCTGTACTCACCCCACACGGAGAATAATTGATTTTTGATGTTTTAATTATTTTTTTTATGATAAACGTTTTTGTTATGTTTGGGGGCCCCACTGGTTGTTGAAATGGCTGAATTCAATTTTTCAAGATGGGCATAGGAATTTAGAAAAAATAATATTAATATTTTATTAAATTTTCTGCTTTGGTGTTCTAAGCAATTTTCTATAACTAGGGTGCTTAGGTTAGAATTGAAAATCACACCAGAAACTGAAATCTTCTCTCTCTATATTATCGAGCGTATCCTTGTGAGTATTTTGATACTTTGAGTGTTGCTATACGGTGCAAGTTCCTTTCAGGGTTATATCCAATATTCAGCCAGAAGTACTATTCTTTTAAGGTAAGGGGTATTATTTATTTCATATTCTGAATATATATTATTTTTCGTATTCATATGAATATTATTTTCGTTCAATACTCATAAACAGTATTATCTTCGTTCAATATTCGTAGGAATATTATCTTCGTTAAATATTCGTTGGAATATTATTTTTGTTCAATTGTTGTAAGGGATGTTATTTTTGTTCAATATTCGCTTGAAATAATATTTTCTTCCATACTCTATAGTATGTAAATAATATTATTTCGTTTCAGATTTCGAATTGTATACTCGTTTTGTTAATGTTTTGTCTTCTATACTCCATGAAATTAGTAGAATATCCTTGATATTTGTGCTTCATCCAGTATCTTTTCATGAAAATATTATTCTGAGCATTCTTGAAAAGTTTTAACTTTTTCATGCTGGGGTACTATTCACGGGGTTACTATTCCCGAAGTTACTATTCACAGATACTATTCACTCGATTACT
This sequence comes from Panax quinquefolius, assembly GCA_020205615.1. Lineage (NCBI taxonomy): Eukaryota > Viridiplantae > Streptophyta > Magnoliopsida > Apiales > Araliaceae > Panax > Panax quinquefolius. The sequence continues at coordinate 83,704,732 of CM035162.1, forward strand.
ATTCACCCGGGGGTACTATTCATGACAAAAATTGATTTCTTTTCGGTCCAATTTTTTTTTGATATAATATTATTCTTGAATTTTACTCCACAAAGCAATATCATGTTGACAATTTGGACATTATTGATTTCTGGATAAATTAAATTATAAATCTTTAAAAATTTATCCTTGAACTTGTTTTATTGAATTCTTATCATCCTCATGATTATATTATGTTAAAATTCATCTGTGGCCTGTAGTGCATAGATGGACTTGGTATGATTATGACCAGGGATTATTCGGTATAATCATGACCGTAATGTTATAAATGATGTTGTAAACGTCCTCATTGGCCCGTAGTGCATTGATGAACAGTTTTTGGTATGATTATGGCCATGGATTCTCTTCGGCCAAGGGTGCAAAGATGAATTGTTTTATGGCATGATCATGACCATTGATGAATACACGAATATCCTTGGCTCGTAGCGCATGAATAATTTGTGGTCGTGATACTAAAGAATATCATTGGCCATAGTGCAAGGGTGATTCGATGATGTGGATTATTTATTAAGCCGAGTCTCAGCGATAAAAGTGATGAAAAACCTTTTTAAATCATAGAAGATAGTAGATTTTATGCTCTACTTGACTCTTTTAATGGATTGCTTGTTCCGTTGTAGTTAAACTTGATGTTTGTTATATTTTATCAGTTTAACACTGTTGAAGGCTAACGATAAATTATTCTGCATTATCTTAGTCATAATATTTCTTACTGGGCTAGTTGAGCTCACCCTTTTGCTTTCATTGTTCTCTTCAGGAAATGAGAACGTAGACGGGACTAGTCGGGGAACGGAGTGACGGTCTAGATGATAGCATTAGTAGTCCTCACTATTCTATGAAATAGTGTGATAATAAATGTATTGAGGACTCCATTTGAGTTGAATACTGTCTGGAAGACAATATTCGTATTAAAACTCTCAGTTTATGTTTTGTCGTATTTCATACGACAATTGTGTTATTAAGTTGTATTTGAATTTTATACCATATATTTGGCGACTCAAGATGGGTGATGTATACTTATTTTGGGGGCGTCACATGCTTACTTTGCAAAATTTGTAAATAATACCCACAACTATAATATTATATCAAATCCACACCATAATATTCAAAAATATATATCGAGAAAAAATAATCTTTATTCATAAAAGTTGGGGACTTACAATACATTTCGTACTTCAGGGGATCAACCATTTGTACAATGTATTGCGCACAAACATTTTAACACTATTGTGTAATATAATCCCCTATACTAGGGTTGTTCATCTCAACTTTGACATTAGAATCCACACCAAATGAAGTTTGATTTGGAATAGTTTCAAGGAAATGTTAAGTGTTTAGAACGCTCATTAACTATGAATTAGTTGAATAATTAAGGGTTCACTAGCCATTTAACAACAACAATGTAATCTCATAAAGTGAGATTTCAAAACTTATATAATACAATGATTGCAAACGAATAAATATCATATATGGAAGTATGTTTTAGAAAGGCTAAAAAGCTTAATCAAAACATATGCATTGGTCATGATAAGAAACCTTGCTTGAATTATAAGAAGCAAAGGTTTGAAAACTTGTTCAATGAAAAAGTAGAGTTAAGAAACTTGCCTCGTGCGTTTTGTGACGCCCCCAAAATAGGTATACATCACCCATTATAAGTCGCCAAATACATGGTACATAAATCAAATACAAACTTCTTTTATACAATACGACAATAATGTAGCTTAGAGTTTTTACACGAATATTATCTCATAGACAGTATTCAAACCGAAATGAAGTCCTCATTATATTTATTATTACACTATTTCATAAAATAGTAAGGACTACTATAGCCACCATCTCGGACCATCACTCTGTTCCCCGACTAGTCCCGGCTACGTTCTCATTTCCTGAAGAGAAAAATGAAAGCAAAAGGGTGAGCTTAACTAGCCCAGTAAGAAATATTATGACTAAGATAATGCAGAATAAATTATCGTTAGCCTTCAACAGTGTTAAACTGATAAAATACAATAAACATCAAGTTTAACTATATCGGAACAAGCAATCCATTAGAAGAGTCAAGTAGAGCATGATATCTATTATCTTCTATGATTTAAAAAGTTTTTCATCAACTTTATCGTTGAGACAGCTTAATAAATAAACCACATCATCGAATCATCCCTGAACTACAGGCCAAGGATATTCATGTAATCATCAATGGTCATGACCATACCAACAAATGTCCATCAATGCACTACGGGCCAATGAGAACTTTTACCACATCATTTGTAACATTACGGTCATCATTTTACTGAATAATCCCTTATCATAATCATACCAATTGTAACAATCCAAAATTTTATTTTAAATTGTAATTCTAAATATTTATTGAGTTATATAAATATTTAATGGATGTGTTTATTATTGAATAAATATTTGTTTAATTTGATTTGGTTAATTATTTGTTAAGTAAATAATTAATGACTTAAGGAAATTAATTAGCATGAGATAATATTCTAATTTAATTTAATAGTTAAATTAGAGAGTTGATTAGGAGTAAATAGATTATTATAATGTTTTTAATTTAATTGGATAATAAAAGTGTGACAAATAACTTTGCTATAAATGAGTTATTAAAATAAATTAAAGGAGTTTAATTTAGTTTTTACCAAACAAGGATTAAAGATATTAAGTCTTTAATTTTTAAGGATTTTTGCCAAACAAAGTCTTATGGCTTTTGAATTTTAATTTTGAATTTTAATAAATAAAATAAATAGAATAAATCAAAATATTATATATAATATTTTATAACTGATATGTAATTATTATAATAATAATAATACGACAGTTACATACGTTTTGGGAGTGCCTGTTTTATCTTACGTTTACTGTTAGTTAGTCTGTATTGATACTAAGAAGAGAAAGAGCAGAGGAATTTGAGAGAGACTAGAGAGGGTTTGAGAGAAAAGGCTGAGTATTCCAAAGCAATTCTCTGTGTTTATCAAAGTTTATTACCGAGCAATTGAAGGTATTTTCATAACCTTAATATTATATATATATATATATGTTATAATATGTTTTACGTCATGTATTTTTTGTCCTCTATGAATCCAAATTCTCTTGAATTGTTGTATAAACTGAATTATTGCAATTGTAATGCTAGAGTTTATGGTTAGATAAGGAATTGTATGCTAATTACGTTTAAAAAGGAAGAAAACTGTTTAAAGTAAATATTTGTACAAATGGCTTTGGAAAGTACCAAATTTGGTGGTTAATTCGTATATTATTTTGTAAATTGAGTCCTGAATATGTTAATTTGGTAAGAAATAAAGATAACGTAGTTCAAATGAATTAATTTGGTGTATAATTGTGGTTACAGTGTTAACTTTGTCAAACAATGTCAAAAATGGAGTTTTTGGTTTAAAACATGGCATTCAAGGACTTAATTTTTCTAAAGTTGTTGTTTAGTTGTTTTAAATTAGTATACATATGATGGGTAACGTTTATGTGTAACTTGACTATGTGGTTAAAAATCAAACCATACATGAAATATATACTTATTTATAAATAGAGTATTTGTAATGACTAATCATGTCATGATGATATGTGTATAGTTTATTGTGAATCGAGATATTACGGTTTAGCTTACACGCAAGACAAGTTTTCTAACTCTAAACTTTCGTTGAGCAAGTTTCTAAACTTTATCTCTTGATATTGAACAAGTTTTCTTATCTTTAATTCTATTGTTACGATTGTGCAAGTTGCTTTACTCTACCTTGTTTATTATTGAGCAAGTTATTCATAATCCTATTTATATAATTTAAGTATATTCGTGCAAAGCTATTTAACCTAACTCTTACTTTGAGAAGGTTCGTTACTTTAAATTGTTTACTAGCATGCAAGTTTATCGTTCCAAATCACTATTTATTATGCATGCTTGATAATTCAATTCTAAACAACATTCTGACCTTAGCTTATTATTGTCCAAGCAAGGTATGTTACGTTATTTAATGTTTATGCTTTTAGTTCAATTCTAAAGCATGACCCTAAACTACAAATTTTGTATTTATCTATGACTTGTTCTATAGCATATTGTTATTGTATTTTATTCAACTAATCCTTAGTTGATGTTCGTTGAATTCCAAATTACCTTGAAACGTATCCAAACCAAACCTACTTTGGGGTGGACTTGTGTTCTAAATGCTGAGATGAATAACCCTGTTATATGGGTAATTTACGCATAGTATTGAAATGTTTGTGTACAATACATTGTCGAAGGGCTGACCCCCCTAAGTACGAGGAGTCCCTATAGTCTTATGATTGTTAAAGTTTAGGTTGAAAGATTATTTATAACTATGGACATAGTTCATGGTCTTATGACCCTCAGATATATATTTCAGAATTTGATTATCATTTATAGAGCATATTATTCAGTTCTATTGAGCCTATTATTTTGTAGTTGTTATAAAGTTTTATTCATTGTCATTTCAAGTGAGCATGGTTGGCTCACTCTTGCTTATATAACTATTACAGCTAAAGTTGAGAAGGTCGATGTACCTAGCACCAGTAAAGGGAAAGGAAAGATGAACAAGTATTGAAGACTTGTAAACATGTTAACTTTTAATATTGTCAGACTTTGTTTTTTGTTATTATGATGAAGTTATTTAATTTTCCGCACTTGATATTTGTATTTAAAGGTTAGATGACCTGGGAAATTTTATTGGAAATTATTGATGTAATGGAGTACCTGAATTTGGGGGTGTCACAAGTTGGTATCAAAACTTTAGGTTATGAACATTAGGTGTGGGAAAAGCCTTAGGAAATAACCTTTGAAAAGATAGTGGTGATAAACGCTTATCGAGTTTTAAGGAGGAAGTAATAAAACACTTATGTGCTTATGTGATTACAACTTATGTGCTCGTGAGTGTCGAGTAGTAATGATTAGTAATTAAAACTTAAATTTTTTTTTGACAGGATGGCTAATGTAGGAGAATCCAGTCAGGCTAGGGAGGAAGAACCCCAGGTGCCTAGAGAGGAGGAGCCTCGTGACATTCAGGTGGTTTGGGAACAACTACTTCCACGGGAGTTATCTCCTTTGGTCATAGTGGTTGAGTATGAGGGTTTACCTGGTGAGGATGATGAGATAGAGACAGACGAGGAGGACCCCGTTGAGCTGCCACAGTCGAATGACGATGAGGAGGATGAGGAGGAAGAGATTCCACTAAACTTGATCGCTTCTCGTATGTACGATGAAGTACAAGACCGCAATGTAGAACTTCAGGATACCGTCGAGGAGTTGGAAGAGATAGTAGCTGAACAACAGTCCTCGATGGCACAGAAGGACGATGAGATCCTGTGACCCCCCCAAATCCAGGTACTTCGATTCCACGGGATCTGGTGTTCACTGTAAAAATATCATCTATCTATCTACCCATAATAAATGCAAACCACGCAATAGATAGAAATAAAATCTTCCCTTTATAGGGTTACAACATCCGAATAATAATAATACAATCCCAGGTTAAACTAACCTTAAACATCTGTGCAGAATCATAAACAAATAAGTCTTAAACAACATCATTAACTCAAGTCTTAAACATAAATACATCATCTAATAAAAATAACAAGAATTCATCACTTGCTAACTTTGCCCTTGCCTTTACTAGTGGAAGGTTCATCAGTTCTTTCGTTCTTAACTGCAATGTTATTATTAAGCAAGAGTGAGCACTATTTCCCACAAGTATAATAATGAAATAACAGTATAATAACATGCGAATAATCAAAGACATCTGAATAAAGGCTCAACTTTTGAATCAAGAATGAATAACAAGAATCAAAATAATTCTGAGGGTCGTAAGACCTTGAACAATGTCCTAGGTTATCAAGGGTTATACTTGAAACTTTTAACAGTCATAAGACTATGGACCTTTCTACTCGTACTTAGGGGGATCAGTCCTTAGTACCATACTGTGCACAATATCTTAACGCTAACGCATGAATAAATCCCTTTACAGGGTTGTTCGTCTCAGTTTGACATTCGAGTCCGCACCAAAGGAAGTTTGGTTTGGATAATTCAATAAGGGTTCTGAAATTTAGAACGTTCATCAACTAAGGACTAGTTGAATCAATAAAGTTCACTAATCTAATAAGGTTCAACAATAATGATATTCAATTTGAATAATAATCTCAAGAAGTATACAATAGGACAATTATTGTATAACTGAATCATGCTTTGAAAATATAATCAATCTTTAATATAACATTTGAACTTGAATAATAATAATGATAGTTTACTCGAGGTAAATAATAAACTTGAACAATAATGACAAGTAGGGTTAGGAAACTTGCCTCAAATGCGTGAGATTACACTTTAACTAAGCACGCTTCTTTGATTTAAATCCTACATATCATTCATATTCACAATACCGATTAATTATAACTTAACTAATCATCATAAAATCATTCTCTTTGTCTACTTGATTATTAACTATACTTAGTTAATTTACCACTTTGTCACATAATTTACACATCATGAATAACAAGCTAATTATATATTCAATAATTCAATGCCCATGCAATTATGTTATTTACATGTTAAGTATTTATTTTAACATCTCATTATACTTATAACATATTTTTATGTTCATTACATTAGTTTACTACCACATTGTTAGACTAAAACATTTTAAAAATTACATTTACGAACTTTTCGGAGAGTGGTATATTGTACCACTTTTATATGATCTTCACGCATTTGACGCTGATGGCTAGGCGCGAAATAGACTCTCTCAAGGCCTAAGGCTTCAGCTTCGAGTTGAGCCACCATGCTGAAACTCCAGACTTTGATTCCCAGTTCGCGAAGAACAGAGAGTTCAACGAAAAGGACACAAAATGATCATTAATTTCACTAAATTAACATACCCACATGCTATGATTTAAACATAATCATTACTCAACATCTATAAAGTGATTTTAACCCATTAAAACACATAATCACAGAATTAAAATCTATAATTTCACTGACTTTGATGTTCTTGGAGGTTTTGAAAATAAAATATGAAAATTGATACTACGGATTCGTTATAACACCGAATCCGTTCGTTTAAAGTATGGTCTCTTTGTATCAATATGTATAATAATATACGAGTGTAAAATTTAGGAATAATATACGATCAATACATAAAATATCACGTATAAGGCCATAAGGCCAAAACCCATACTTTGTAATTTTTTAGAAATCATATACTACGTATTTTCATGAAACTAATGTTATGGTTTACAAAATATATATAATTAAATACGATGTGATACATATTAATACATACATAACCCATAAACATTACTCCTTTCTCAGTTACAGAGGCTTTACAACAGGTTTGAAAGCCAAATTTATAAAACTTAAACAACGTGAAATTTAGAATTTGGGAAGAGGAGATTACCCTGTAGAGTATAAATTAGAAGATGATCAATGATGATCCTTTCACAAGTATTTGATTGATTGCACACTCACAATATTTTCTAAATCTCAAATTTTTCTCTATGAACTCTAGATTATGCTCTGCTTATTTTCTAAACTTAGGAAATAATAAGAAATAAAAGAAGACGTATGATATAATAAGAGAACTGACGCACTGAGTGGTCAGTTAACCCAATAATGGGTAACTGCTCCAACTCCCCATAGGGCCTTGTTTAGCTAACAAAATAGATTTAAAAACCATTTACTTTAATAAAGCTTTATCATATAGTTTAATTCATGTCACACCCAATTCAAATATCTTATTTAAATTAATTAAATAACATATAATAATCTATCATAAATTCACATAATCATATAATTAATTTTCTCATTAATTAATTATATCAAATTATTAAATCTCTAATTAATTATTACATTAATTAAAATAACATTATGCTTATTAAATATTTCATTTAATACAATAAGCTCACATAATGACATACTTCGAATAATAATTATTCTCTACATTAATTTAATAAATGTAACACATATAATTAAATTAATCTACCACAATTGCATCAAGTAATTATTTAATCCAATAATTAAATCATCGAAAAATATTTATTTAATTCAATAAATTTTAAAATTAATTTACAAAATCTCGTTCGTCACAGATCCGAGATCGAGATGAACGTCTGAATAATGTTGAAGGGAAGCTGATCCACATTGAAGGAGAGAATGAAAAAAATGATAGAGGAGATTGCAGAGCTGAAGAACAAGTTGAAAGAAGAATCTACTAAGAGGGCAAGAGCCGAAGACCTGTACGAGGAATCTTAAAAACGAGCCGGGATAGCAGAGAGAGAGGCACACACAAAGAAGATCAAGATGGAAGAGATGAATAACGTATTCAAAACCGTGATTAATCGAGCTCAAGATCGAGTTATGTATTATCTGATTCAGTTTGAGACACTGCCACCGTACATATTAGATCGCAGAACAATGTTCCGGATTATGGAGGAAGAACGTCGTAAGGCTACGCAGCATCTTAGTAGAACATCGTAGGGAATGTACCTAATATGCGATTATTAATATGATAAATAATATGTAAATCCCTGGTGATATGTAATCAATGGGATATGATGTTAATGTTATCCTGAAACTTTAGTAGTTCAGGAAAGTAATGTAAATAGCAGTGATGTTATTGTTCTTATGTTTCCTAAAAGATTATGAATGAATAAAAGTTATTATTTTATTTTATTCAAAGTGTTATGTGCTATGTGATGATTTTTTTTTGTTATGGGGTGCAAGTTAAGTAGAAAATACTTAAAGGAATGCAGTAATAATATAATGAGTATATTTTAACAGAAAATGCCTCCAAGACGTCAACCCCGACAAAGAACCCCTACGAGATCTACCAATAATGACAATGTTGAGGCTAACCCAGTTCAGCAGCTAGTGAAGTTACTGACGGGTGCACTGCAAAATCAACCGCAGAATCAAGCTATGACATTTAAGGACTTCAAGGCGGTTAGACCACCAGAATTATGTGGGTCCATGAATCCAGTTGAGGCACATACCTGGATCATGGAGATAGAGAAAGTGTTCGAGGTAGCTAGGGTTGGTGAGAATTAGATGACTGCTTTCGCAACATTCATGTTTAAAGCAGAGGCTAGTTATTGGTTGCAAGCAAATAAAACTCGAGGAGGACAAGGGGTGATGACTTGGGATAGGTTTAAGGAGATATTCTTCGAGACTTATTTCCCAGAAAGTTTGAAGAATCAGTTGGAGGTGCAGTTTCTAGAACTGAAGCAGGGATCACTGACGGTATCAAAATATGCCACAAAATTTAATGAGTTGGTGAGGTATGCGCCATATCAATTCAACACAGATGAGCGAAAGGCTAAGAGGTTTGAGCAGGGATTGAAACCCTGGGTGTACAGTAGGGTCTCCATGTTTCAGCTGAAGACATTTATAGCGATCTTCGAGAAGGCAATTCATCAAGGTGAAGGTGGAGGCGTGATTTGAAGTTTAATCAAGAACAAAGTAAGAAGAAGAATGAAGGTGATGTTAAGAATGGTGGTGGTGGTGGTGGAAATAGTAACAATAACCTGAAGAAAAAATGAAATGGAAATGTGGGTGCTGGAAATCAGCAGGGAACCAGCAGAATAGGAAGTTTGAAGCATGTGCTACATGCGGGAAGTTCCACAAGGGTATATGCTTAATAGGGAAACATGTATGCTTTAACTGTGGCCAGGAAGGTCACATCAGCCGAAATTGCAATCAACCCAAGAAGAACGTTTGCTTCACGTGCGGGTCAAAGGATCATTTTGCTCGTGAGTGCCCTAAGAAGAAAGTTGGAGAGAAAACATGAAGGAAGGGAGGTAGCAGTGGAGGTACATGGACCATTGCAGGACTAACTTCCTTAAACAAACCCACAACCAAAACCTTAAACATGATTGTGCAAGATGTTGTGCAATCAAAGGATGTTGTGTCAGTTATTATTCCAATCAATGATATAGATGCTTATGTATTATTTGATTCGGGTGCTACTTGCTCGTTTATATATGATGAATTTACTAAGAGGTTAGGATTGCCTAGTGAAGAATTGAATTTCCTTTTAAACATAGAAATTTCGAATAAGGAAGTAATTCATGTTAGGTTCGTATACAAGAATTGTAGGGTGAATATTAAAGGGAATTTCATGATGGTAGATTTAATTTCAATAAAACTTGGAGAGTTTGATGTTATTTTGGGAATGTATTGGTTGTTCAATTATGGAGCGATAATTGATTGCCAAAAGATATGTGTAAACCTTATTACTCCGTCAAAGTTAGTTTTCTATGGTAGCAAATCGCATAGACATGCAAGATGTTTGACAATTATGCTGGCCAAGAAGTTATAAAGTTAAGGATGTGTGGGTTATTTATCTTACATAGTTGATACTCAGAGGAAGGGGGTGAAACGGGAAGAGATACCAGTGGTTAGGGAATTTGTAGTTTCCGGAGGGTTTGCCAGGACTTTCGCCTGATAGAGAAATTGAGTTCGTGATCGACTTAGCGCCAGGAACCGCTCTGATATCAAAGGCCTCATACAGGATAGCTCCGATAGAAATTAAGGAACTGATGGTACAATTGCAGGAGCTGTTAGATAAGAAGTACATTCAACCGAGTGTGTCACCGTGGGGAGCACCGGTGTTATTCGTGAAGAAGAAGGATCGGTCAATGCGTCTTTCAATTGCTTACAGGGAATTAAACAAAGTAACTATTAAGAATAAATATCCATTGCCAAGAATAGATGACTTGTTTGATAAATTGAAGGGTGCTAGATACTTCTCAAAAATAGATTTGAGAAGTGGGTATCATCTATTAAAGGTAAGGAAGGAAGATGTACCTAGAACGACATTCAGAACTCGTTATGGACATTACAATTTTTTGGTGATGTCTTTTGGTTTGACCAATGCCCCTGCTGCATTCATGGAATTGATGAACAGGGTGTTTAAACCATTCTTAGACAAGTTCGTGGTGGTATTTATCGATGATATTTTGGTGTACTCCAAATCTCAAGAAGAACACGTGGAACATTTACATTTGACGTTGGAGACACTAAGAAAGGAAAATTTTTATGCAAAATTCTCTAAGTGCAAATTTTGGCTAGATCATGTACAATTTTTGGGACATGTGATTGACAAAGATGGGATTTCAGTGGATCCATCAAAAGTTGAAGACGTAATCAATTGGGAACAACCAAGAACACCTTCGGAGGTGAGGAGTTTCTTGGGACTGGTCGACTATTATAGACGGTTTATTCAGGACTTTTCCAAGATTGCTACTTCATTAACAAATTTGACAAGGAAAGCTGTAAAATATTTTTGGACGGAGAAGTGTGAAGAGAATTTTCAAGACTTGAAAAAGAAGTTAAGTGTGGCACCTGTGTTGTCGTTACCAGATAATACAAGATACTTTGTGGTGTATAGTGATGCCTCACATAAAAGATTGGGTTATGTTCTTATGCAGAACGACAAAGTTATTGCATATGCATCAAGACAACCGAAGGACTATGAGAAAGGATATCCGACTCATGATTTAGAGTTGGCTATGGTGGTATTTGCTCTAAAGATATGGAGACACTATCCCTATGGAGAAAAATGTGAGATCTACACAGATCATAAGAGTCTGAAGTATATTTTCAATCAGAAGGACCTGAACACGCGTCAAAGAAGATGGATGGAATTGATAAAAGATTACGATTATGAGATCTTTTATTATCTAGGCAAAGTGAATGTGGTTCCAGATGCTTTAAGTAGGAAAGGTCGAGAAAAGGTGATGTTGATAACCACTCAGGAGGAGCTTATTTCAGCAATGACAAAGCTAGAGTTGGAAATAAAATTTCGAAAAGAATTCGATGAACGACTATTCCAGATAGAAGCTAGTCCAACTTTGGTAGACAAAGTTAAGAATGCTCAACTACAAGATGAAGAATGTGGGAAAATAAAAGAGAAAGTGCTTGAAAGTGGTGAAGTGAAATACAAGATCGTTACCGAAGGGTTACTAAGATTTGAGGGAAGAATCTGGGTTCCAGCAGTACCAGATATTAAAGAAGAAATCTTGACCGAAGCTCATAACTCAAGATACTCGATTCATCCAGGAAGTACGAGGATGTATCAAGATTTACGACGTCATTTTTGGTGGCCAAACATGAAAAGAGATGTCACAGAATGTGTCGCGAAATGCTTGACATGTCAAAGAGTCAAGGCCGAGCATTAAAGACCAATCAGATTACTTCAACAGTTGGAAATACCATAATGGAAGTGGGAACACATCACAATGGATTTTGTGGTGGGTCTTCCAACTAGTCAAAGAGGATGCAATGCGATTTGGATGATAGTGGACAGACTGACAAAATCAGCACACTTTTTGCTAATAAAGATTATATTCAATCTTCATCAGTTGGCAAAGCTGTACGTTAAAGAAATCATTTCGAGACATGGAGTTCTAGTGTCAATTGTATCAGATAGAGATCCGCACGTCAAGTTTCTGGAAGAGACTACAAGAATGCATGGGAACACGATTGAGAATGAGTACAACATATCATCCGTAAACAGATGGCCAAAGCGAACGAACAATCCAGACGTTGAAAGATATGCTTAGAACATGCATTATAGATTTCAAAGGGAGCTGGGATGAACATTTACCATTGGTGAAATTTGCCTAAAGTAACGGTTACCATGCAAGCATCGGCATGCTGCCTTACGAAGCATTATACGGCAGGAAGTGTAGAACTCCACTGTGCTGGGATGAAGTCGGTGAACGCATAATCGTTAGGGACCGAATCGGTATAGCAAAAATCACGAGGTAGTTAAACTCATCAGGACAAGATTGGTAGTTACTCAAGACAGACAGAAGAAGTATGCTGATCAACACAGAGAAAATCGTGACTTTGACATAGGAAATTACGTGTTCTTAAAAGTTTCTCCTTTGAAGGGGAAAATTCATTTTGGTAAAAAGGGAAATCTAAGCCCGAGGTTTATTGGACCCTTCGAAGTGCTGCGAAGAGTAGGAGAAGTGGCTTACGAGGTAGCTCTACCTCCAGAGTTGGAAAACGTTCATAATGTTTTTTATGTTTCGGTGTTACGACCATATAAACCCGATTACAAGCACGTGATCGAGTACGAACCATTGCAGTTTGATAAAGACTTATCTTATGAGGAAGTTTGATTTGTTTGAGTTGTGGTTCTGGGGACAGAATTCTTGTAAGGAGGGAAGGATGTAACAATCCAGAATTTTATTTTAAATTGTAATTCAAAATATTTATTGAGTTATATAAATATTTAATGGATGTGTTTATTGTTGAATAAATATTTGTTTAATTTGATTTGATTTGATTTGATTTCGTTAGTTATTTGTTAAATAAATAATTAACGAGTTAAGGAAATTAATTATTATGAGATAATATTCTAATTTAATTTAATAATTAAATTAGAGAGTTGATAGGAGTAAATGGATTATTGTAATGATTTTAATTTAATTTAGTAATAAAAGTGTGACAAATAACTATGCTATATATCAAGTTATTAAAATAAATTAAAGGAGTTTAATTTAGTTTTTACCAAACAGGATTAAAGATATTAAGTCTTTAATTTTTAAGGATTTTTGCCAAACAAAGCCTTATGGCTTTTGAATTTTAATAAATAAAATAAATAGAATAAATCCGAATAATATATATAATATTTTATAACTGATATGTAATTATTATAATAATAATAAACGGCAATTACATACATTTTGGGAGCGCCTGTTTATTCTTACGTTAACTGTTAGTTAGTCTATATTGATACTATGAAGAGAAAGAGTAGAGGAATTTGAGAGAGACTAGAGAGGGTTTGAGAGAAAAGGCTGAGTATTCCAAAGCAATTCTCTGAGTTTATCAAAATTTATTACCGAGCAATTGAAGGTATTTTCATAACCTTAATATTATATATACATATATGTTTTAATATGTTTTACATCATGTATTTTTTGTCCTCTATGAATCCAAATTCTCTTGAATTGTTGTATAAACTGAATTATTGCATTTGTAAGTAATTATAATGCTAGAGTTTATGGTTAGATAAGGAATTGTATGCTAATTACGTTTAAAAAGGAGGAAAACTGTTTACAGTAAATATTTTTACATATGGCTTGGGAAAGTACCAAATTTGGTGGTTAATTCGTATATTATTCTGTAAATTGAGTCTTGAATATGTTAATTTGGTAAGAAATAAAGAGAACGTAGTTTGAATGAATTAATTTGGTGTATACTTGTGGTTACAGTCTTAACTTTGTCAAACAATGTCAAAAATGGAGATTTTGGTTTAAAACATGGCATTCAAGGACTTAATTTTTCTAAAGTTGTTGTTTAGTTGTTTTAAATCAGTATATATACGATGGGTAATGTTTATGTGTAATTTATGTAAGTTATACATGATAAATTGGTGTTAGAAATTAAGATACATCAAAAAAAATTAGCTTTGTTCTTTTCTTCGTGCTCGGTTCTGTAATTCGGCGCCTCAGCGCCAAAATCAGCGTCGTAGCTCCAAACTTTATGCCACAGCGCCATTGCATGGCTTAGGCCAGCGCCACAACCAACAACACCAACAATTACCGTTAAAGACCTTAATGTAATGGCGAAAATTATCTTTCTTTATATGAAGTTTGTAAATGCTGATATGATGCAATATTATGACTGTTAAAAATGTAATTTTTGTTACTGTGGTATTATAGTGCTAAGAATGAGCATATTGTTAATAATTAATGAGTTTTATTACTAATGTGACTTCACTATGTGGTTAAAAATCAAACTATACATGAAATAGATACTTATTTGTATATAGAGTATTTGTAATGACTAATTATGTCATGATGATATGTGTATAAGATATTATGAATTGAATTATTACAGTTTAGCTTACACGCAAGTCAAGTTTTCTAACTCTAAACTTTTGTCGAGTAAGTTTCTAAACTTTATCTCTTGATATTGAACAAGTTTTCTTATCTTTAATTCTATTGTTACGATTGTGCAAGTTTCTTTACTCTACCTTGTTTATTATTGAGCAAGTTATTTATAATCCTATTTATACAATTTAAGTATATTCGTGCAAAGCTATTTAATCTAACTCTTACTTTGAGAAGGTTCCTTACTTTAACTTGTTTACTAGCATGCAAGTTTATCGTTCTAAATCACTATTTATTATGCATGCTTGATAATTCAATTCTAAACAACATTCTGACCTTAGCTTATTATTGTCCAAGGAAGGTATGTTACGTTATTTAATGTTTATGCTTTTAGTTCATTTCTAAAGAATGACCCTAAACTACAAATTTTGTATTCATCTGTGACTTGTTCCATAGCATATTGTTATTGTATTTTATTCAACTAATCCTTAGTTGATGTTCGTTGAATTCCAAATTACCTTGAAACGTATCCAAACCAAACCTACTTTGGGGAGGACTTGTATTCTAAATGCTGAGATGAACAACCCTATTACAGGGGATACTTTACGCATAACGTTGAATTGTTTGTGCACAATACATTGTACGAATGACTGATCCCCTTAAGTACGAGGAGTCCCTAAAGTCTTATGACTGTTAAAGTTTAAGTTGAAAGATTACTTATAACTATGGATATAGTTCGTGGTCTTATGACCCTCAGATATATATTTTAGATTTTGATTATCATTTATAGAGCATATTGTTAAGTTTTATTGAGCCTATTATTTGGCAATTGTTTTAAAGTTTTATTCATTGTCATTTCAACTGAGCATTGTTGGCCCACTCTTGCTTATATAACTATTACATCTAAAGTTGAGAAGGTCGATGTACCTTGCACCAATAAAGGGAAAGGAAAGATGAACAAGTATTGGAGACTTGTAAACATGTTGACTTTTAATATTGTGAGACTTTATTTTTAGTTATTATGATGAAGTTATTTAATTTTCCGCACTTGATATTTGTACTTAAAGGTTAGATGACCGGTGAGATTTTATTGGAAATTATTGATGTAATCCTTAAATGGGAAGGTTTATGTTCAATTTTATTATATTGGCTAGTTAGAAATTAATGTTTTCATCAAGTGAACACCAAATCTTGTGGGAATGAAGTACCCAGATTTGGGGGTGTCACAAGTTGTTATCAATGCTTTAGGTTATGAACCTTAGGTGTAGGAAAAGCCTTACGAAGTAACCTTTGAAAAGATAGTGGTGATAAACTCTTATCGAGTTTTAAGGAGGAAGTAATAAAACACGTATGTGCTTATGTGATTACGACTTATGTGCTCATTAGTGTCGCGTAGTAATGATTATTAATTAAAACTTAATTTTTTTTTTGTCAGGATGGCTAATGTAGGAGAATCCAGTCAGGCTAGGGAGGAAGAACCCCAGGTGCCTAGAGAGGAGGAGCCTCGTGACATTCAGGTGGTTTGGGAACAACTACTTCCACAGGAGTCATCTCCTTTGGTCACAATGGTTGAGCAGGAGGGTTTACCTGATGAGGATGATGAGATAGAGACAGACGAAAAGGACCCCATTGAGCTGCCACAGTCGAATGAGGATGAGGAGGACGAGGAGGAAGAGATTCCACTAAACTCGATCGCTACTCGTATGTACGATGAAGTACACGATCGCAATGTGGAACTTCAGGATACCGTTGAGGAGTTGGAAGAGCTAGTAGCTGGACAACAGACCTCGATGGCATAGAAGGACGATGAGATCCGAGATCGAGATGAACGTCTGAATAATGTCGAAGAGAAGCTGATCCACACTGAAGGAGAGAATAAAAAAATGATAGAGGAGATTGCAGAGCTGAAGAACAAGTTGAAAGAAAAATCTATTAAGAGGGAAAGAACCAAAGACACGTACGAGGAAGCTTATCAATGAGCTGGGATAGCAGAGAGAGAGGCACACATAAATAAGATCAAGATGGAAGATATGAATAATGTATTCAACACCGTGATTAATCGAGCTCAAGATCGAGTAATGTATTATCCGATTCGGTTCGAGACACTGCCGCCGTACATATTAGATCGCAGAACAATGTTCCGGATTATGGAGGAAGAGTTTCGTAAGGCTACGCAACATCTTAGTAGAACATCGTAGGGAATGTACCTGATAGGCGATTATTAATATGATAAATAATATGTAAATCCCTTGTGATATGTAATCAATGAGATATGATGTTGATGTTTCCTTGAAACTTTAGTAGTTCAGGAAAGTAATGTAAATAGCAGTGATGCTATTGTTCTTATGTTTCCCAAATGATTATGAATGAATAAAAGTTATTATTTTATTTTATTCAAAGTGTTATGTGTTATGCGATGATTTGTTTTGTTATGGGGTGCAAGTTAAGTAGAAAATACTTAAAGGAATGGAGTAATAATCTAATGAATATATTTTAACAAAAAATACCTCCAAGACTTCAACCCCGACAAAGAACCCCTGAGGGATCTACCAATAACGACAATGCTGAGGCTAACCTAGTTCAACAGCTAGTGACATTACTAACGGGTGCACTGCAGAATCAACCGCAGAATCAAGCTGTGATATTTAAGAACTTCAAGGCGGTTGGACTACCAAAATTTCATGGGTCCATGAATCCAGTTGAAGCACAGACCTGGATCATGGAGATAGAGAAGGGGTTCGAGGTAGCTAGGGTTGGTGAGAATCAGAAGACTGCTTTTGCAACATTCATATTAAAATTAGAGGTTAGCTATTGGTGGCAAACCAATAAAACTCGAGGAGGACAAGGGGTGATGACTTGTGATAGGTTTAAGGAGATATTCTTCAAGACTTATTTCCCAGAAAGTTCGAAAAATCAGTTAGAGGTGGAGTTTTTAGAACTGAAGCAGGGATCACTGACGGTATCGAAATATGCCACAAAATTAAACGAGTTGGCGAGGTTAGCACCATATTAAGTCAACAAAGATGAGCGAAAGGCTAAGAGGTTTGAGCAGGGACTGAAACCCTGGGTGTATAGTAGGGTCTCCATGTTTCAGCTGAAGACATTTACAACAATACTGGAGAAGGCAATTGTCGTTGAAGGTGAAGGCGAGGCGATAACTGTGACACCCCCAAATCCCGGTACTTCATTACCTCAAGATTTGGTGTTCATGTAATCAAAACATTCATATTTAACTACCCAATCATAATAAATTGAATAATAAAAACCTGCCCATACATGATTACTTTAATAAAAACATTATCTCCCAGGTTCTCTAACCTTTAATACAATCATTTAAGTGCGGAAATAAAATTATTACATCACATCATTATTAAAAGTCTATCATCATAACAATTTAAGCAAAATTACAAGTCTTCATCACTTGTACATTTTTCCCTTTCCTTTGCTAGTTGTAGGTTTATCTACCTTCTCAACCATAGCTGCAATAAATGTATAAATATACAAGAGTGAGCAAACAAAGCTCACTTGAAATAAGAATAAATATCTTTACACCATTTGCCAAATAATAGGCTCAATAAAACTGAAGGATATGTTCTATTATCATTTCAACATTTGCCAATTCATAGGCTCAATAAAACTGAATAATTTGTTCTATTAAGATTCTTAATTATACTACTTAGGGTCAAATAACCATGAACCATGTCCACAGTTATAAGTAATCTTTCAATTTTAACTTTAACAGTCATATTACTATAAGGACTCCACGTACTTAGAGGGATCAATCCTTCGTATAATGTATTGTGCACAACCATTTCAACGCTAAGCGTAAACCCCTAAACATAGGGTTGTTCATTTCAGTATTTAGAGTACAAGTCTGCACCAAAGAAAGTTTGGTTTGGATAAGCTTTCAAGGGTAATTGAAGTTTTAATGATCATCAACTAAGGAACTAGTTGAATCAATAATACTTGATAATACAACAGTTGTTTAATAACAACATAACTTATAACATTTGAGAATCATAAATGAACTGATTCTATATATCTAACTAATGCTTGAAATAACTATAGAGCATAAGTATTCAATAGAATGAATAAAATGGTTATCCTTTGCTTGAATAGTAAAATAAGCTAAGGTTCTAGTCTTATAACATTAGAATGATATTCCTGAACGTATATTTAACTGATAGCAAGCTGGAAACTAAAAACTTACCCAACAATGTATTATCTCATGCAAGGAATTAAAACAATTTAATTAATAATAGAGACGAGAGTTCAAAAACTACGCTCATTATACAATAATAGAACTTAAGAAACTTGCTTAATTATAAACAAGTTAGAATGAATCAATATAATAATAGAACTAACTCAACGAAAATGTAGAGTTAGAAAACTTGCCTTGAGTGTAAGATAAAATATTAAAACTCACGTTCACCTATACACAGTATTAAAACCACAACATCTATTAGACATACTAATATTCACTTTTTAATATAAAACGCATTACTAGCTAAACTTGTTATTTAAGCACAAGCCTTAAGCTACCATTTACATTTCAGAATTCCCAAGTGTTAATCATCATAACACTTAACTAACGTTCATTGTTTAAACTAAGTTATCACATAACGTGTTTTTGATTTACTAAACATTTTTGTAACTTTGAATTCATAATACATATATTACAACTCTGTATTAGCCTTGTTGTTACATGTTGGACACATTACCATAACCTTTAGCTAAGCCACAAAGAACGACCAAAGTCTGCAGAATAAACAAACTTCATTGTCTAAAATGGTCACACAGCATGCACCGCCAGTTTTTATCTTCGAGGTCATATACCGCTCCTAATGGATCGCTACTGCTACATGACATTTAACAAGCCCGCTACTTACGAAACCCAATTTTTCAAAATGTAGCTTGACATTTTATTAAGCCAACTAACACGAATTTAACCCATCAAATAGTGATAATAACACGTAAAATAAATATACAAATATCATAAACATGATTGCTAACATATACAATCACTTAACACAATTTAACACCTACTAATACTATTTTAATTTTTCAATTTTCATGTTTTTCACATAAAACTCCAATTTTTGATATTCATCCCAAAAATCATCATTGTGAATTCATTATTTGGCCAAATCACTCCATTCCAATTATGTTATGCTCGTATTTCAACAAACTAGCATAAACAAAACTTAATTAACATTTTAGCATGCAATTTGACCCTCAAAATTGGTACTTACCTAAGACATATGAACAATACATACAAACATACACTGTCGATTATTTCTTCTACTGTAAACCGAAATTAGCATGCAATTATTGTTTAAACATACTTTTTAATCATCATAAACATGTGTAACCACAAGTAATCCTTTGTAAAGCAACAATTCAGTAAATTTGAAATTCACAGAATCTAAAATAGTTGTCGTAGAACATATATATATGAATATATATATATATATATGTATATATATATATAGAGTTAACATACCTTCAAATTGCTTATATACAATCGTTGCTAAACACTGGAATTGCTGTGAAAATTCGAAACTCTCTCTCAATTCTCTCTGAAGCTCTCACAAAACTCAGTACTCTAAACTTAGAAATTAGAATGCGTAATAGAAACCAACTGGTATGCGTAATGATATAATACAAAATCGATAACCCTTAATAGTACTACTAAATGTTTTATCAGTTATTATCTTATATAACATAAATATTATATTTATTATTTTAATTTTATTTTATTTAATTTAAATAACTAGAAATCTCAAAAGCCATAAGGCTTGTTTGGCAAAACCCTTTAAATATTAAAGAATTAATATATTAAGCCTTGTTTGTTAAAACTAAATTAAACTACTTTAATTTATTTTAATAACTCCTTATAATATAGTTATTTGTCACACCATATTTAATCAAACTTTTATATTTATTTTAATTAATAAAAATCATAATTATTTAAATAAATCCTTTAATCACATAACACAATACAAATAAATAATCATTTAAATTGAAATATCAATATAATAATAATTTCCTTAATTCATCAATTATTTATTTAATAAATAATTAACTAAAAAAATTAAATCAATTGAACAAATATTTATTCAACGATAATCACATCCATTAAATATTTATATAAATCAATAAATATTTAATATTACATTTAAAATTCTTGAATGTTACATCATTCCCTCCTTAAAAGAATTCTGTCCTTAGAATCACAATTTAAACAATCAAATTGTCACATTCTTCCCTACTTATAAAGATTCTGTCCCTAGAATCGAAGACATAGATTAAACAAATAACTCAGGGTAATTTTTCATCATTTCAGCTTCGAGTTCCCACGTTGCCTCTTCGACATTATGATTTCTCCATATCACCTTCACAGAAGGTATCACTTTATCTCTGAGCACTTGTTCTTTCCTATCGACTATCTGGATAGGAACTTCTTCATAAGACAAATCTTTATCAAATTGCAATGGTTTGTACTCGATCACGTGCTTGTAATCGGGTTTATACGATCGTAACACCGAAATATGAAAAACATTATGAATGTTTTCCAATTCGAGAATTAGAGCTACCTCATAAGCCACTTCCCCCACTCTTCGTAGTATTTCAAACGGTCCAATAAATCTTAGGCCGAGCTTTCCTTTCTTGCCAAAATGAATCTTCCCCTTCCAAGGGGAAACTTTTAGGAAAACGAAATTTCCTACTTCAAATTCGCGATTCTGCTTATGTTGATCGGCATACTTTTTCTGTCTATCTTGGACTGCTACCAATCTTGTCCTGATGAGTTTGACAACTTTAGCAGTTTGTTGTACAAGTTCTGGTCCTAACAGTTGGCGTTCACCGACTTCATCCCAGCACAGTGGAGTTTTGCACTTTCTGCTGTACAATGCCTCGTAAGGTGGCATGCAGATGCTCGCATGGTAACTGTTGTTGTAGGCAAATTCTACCAACGGTAAATGTTCATCCCTGCTTCTTTTGAAATCCATGATGCATGCTCTCAGCATATCTTCCAACGTTTGGATTGTTCGTTGGCTTTGCCCATCGGTTTGCGGATGGTATGCTGTAGTAATTCGCAACTGTATTTCCATACATTCTTGTAGTCTCTTCCAGAAGTTTGATGTGAACTTTGGATCTTTATCTGATACAATTGACACTGGAACTCCATGTCTTGACACGATCTCTTTAACGTACAGTTTCGCTAGATGATCAAGATTAAATCTAATCTTTATTGGTAAAAAGTGCAGATTTTGTTAGTTTGTCCACTATCACCCATATCGTATCGTATCCTTTTTGAGTCGTTGGAAGTCCTACCAAAAAATCCATTGTGATATGCTCCCATTTCCATTCCGGTATTTCCAACGGTTGAAGTAACCCGCTTGGTTGTTGATGTTCAGCTTTCACCTTTTGACACGTCAAGCATTTTGTAACGCATTCTGCAACGTCTCTTTTCATATTCAGCCACCAAAAATGTCACCGCAAATCTTGATATATCTTTGTACTTCTTGGATGAATCGAATATCTTGTGTTGTGTGCTTCGGTCAAGATTTCGTCTTTAAGCTTTGGCACTGCTGGAACCCAAATTCTTTCTTCGAATCATAGTAGTCCTTCGGTATCGATCTTGTATTTTACATCGCTACCTTCAACCACTTTCTCTTTGATCGTTTCACATTCTTTATCTTGTAGTTGAGCATTTTTCACTTTGTCCACCAAAGTTGGACTGACATCTATCTGAAATAATCGTTCATCGTATTCCTTTGGAAATTTGATTTCCAACTCTAGCTTTGCCATTGCTGAAATAAGCTCCTTCTGAGTAGTTATCAACATCAACTTCTCCCGACCTTTCCTGCTAAAAGCATCTGCAACCACATTCGCTTTGCCCGGGTGATAAAAGATATCACAATCGTAGTCTTTTATCAATTCCATCCATCTTCTTTGTCGCATATTCAGGTCCTTCTGTGTGAAAATATACTTCAGACTTTTATGATCTGGGTAGATTTCACATTTCTCTCCATAGAGATAGTGTCTCCATATCTTGAGAGCAAACACTACTGCAGCCAATTCCAAATCATGAGTCGAATAACCTTTCTCATAATCCTTCAGTTGTCTTGATGCATACACAATTACTTTACCGTTCTTTATAAGAACACATCCCAACCCTTTATGTGAGGCATCACTATACACCATAAAGTTACCTGTACTATCTGGTAATGACAACACAAGTGCCATGCTTAATTTCTTCTTTAAATCCTGGAAACTTTCTTCACATTTCTCCGTCTAAACAAATTTCACAGTTTTCTTGGTCAAATTTGTTAATGGAGTGGCTATCTTAGAAAAATCTCGAATAAAACGTCTGTAATAATCATCCAGTCCCAAGAAACTCCTCACTTCTTCTTGAGTTTTGGAATGTTCTTGGTTGTTCCCAATTGATTACTGACTTCCACTTTTGATGGATCCAATGGTGCCATTCGAAATCCCATCCTCTATTCTTGGCAATCACGCCCCAAGAAATTGCACACATTCTAGCCAAAATTTTCTTGCACTTAGAGAATTCTCTTAGAGTGTCACGTCAAACGTAAGTGTTCCATTTCTCTTTCTTAGTGTCTCCAATGTCAAATCGTACAAAGTGTTCCATGGTTTAATACCCATTCATCAAATCTTTCTTGAAATCTACATTTGGAATACACCGTAATGTCGTCGAGATTTTTGTAATTTAATTTTAATATTTATCAATTAAATAAATATTTTCATGATTTAATTATTAGATTAAATAATTAATTGATGCAATTGTGATAGATTAATTTAATTATACGTGTTATATTTATTAAATTAATGTGAGAATAATTATTATTCAAGTATGTAATTATGTGAGCTTATCAATTAAAAGAAATATTTAATAAGCCTAATGTTATTTTAATTAATTTAATAATTAATTAGAGATTTAATAATTTGACATAATTAATTAATGAGAAAATTAATTATTTGATTATGTGAATTTATGAGAAATTATTATATTTTATTTAAATTAAATTAAATAAGATATTTGAAGTTATTAGAGATAAATTTGAATAATTAATGTGTGACAAATTATTTAAACTATAAGATAAGAGATTTATTAAATTAAATGATTTTGAAATGACCTTTTTATAGCTAGCAATTAAACAAGGCCCTAAGGGAGGTTGAGGCAAGCTAACCCATGATCGGGTTAATCGACCACCAAAGCTACCGCCTTTTATTATATATACGCCTTCTTTTTTTTTCTTTTTTTTCTAAGTCTAAGAAAAAACAGACAGAGAGAAATTGAGAAGAAATTTTAGAGAATTGAGAGGAGTTTGAAAACTCGTGATTGAAGAAAAGCTTTTGAAAAAGAGTTCTCATCTCTTTATACTCTACACTTTATACTCGGGTAATCTCTCCAAACCCAAATTCTATTTTTACGCCATTTAGTTTTCATAAAATGGCTTTCAAAGCTTTTGTAAAGTCTCTCAGATTGGGAAAAGGGTATGATTATGAGTTTATATATGTGTTAAATGTTACCATATCGTATTTGATTATATATATATATATATATATATACCATATCATCAAGCTTCATAAAATTATGTATATATGTTGCTTCAAAAACTTACAGAGTATGGAATATGGCCATATGGCCTTATACGTGATTTTAATATGTCAAACATAAATGTTTTTGTAAAATTTCCACTCTTATTTGATTATGCATGTTGATAATGAAGAGACCAAACTTTAAATGAACTGGATTCGTGTTATAATCTAATCCGTAGTATTAATTTTCATGATTTATGTTCAAAACCTTCAAGAACATCAAGAATAAAGTGAAAATTATATATTTTAATTCAGTATTATGTGTTTTAATGGGTTAAAATCATTTTATAAATGTTGGGTAATGATTATGTATGAATTATATCATGTGGGTATGTCTAAATTGTGTAGAAAATAAGAAATTGGTAGAAATTGGCATGTTCTCATGATTTTTCGCGAATCGCAAATTCAAATCGGCGAATCGGTACGCTAATGTCATATAAAGACGTAATCAGTCATCATAATCATATCCCAATCAGTCAAATACGTCTATAGTTAAAGTCAAAGCTCTCAGCCAGCCACCGCACAAGACGAAGACAAGACAAGATAATAAAAAAATGAAATAAGAATACCACTCTCCGTAATGTTCGTAAATGAATTATTTTTTTAAATGTTCAAGTCTAGCAATGTGATAGAAACTTAATTTAAAGAACATAGAAATATGTTAGAAATATAATGAGATGTTAAAATAGATTTTAATATGTAAATAACATAATTGCATGTGGATTGAATTATTAAATACATAATTAGCTTATTATTCGTGAAGTGTAAATTATGTGACAATAAGTGTGATAATTTGACTAAGTATAGTCATAACCAAAGTTAGACAAAAAGAATGAAGTTGCTATGATTAATTACGTTATAATTAACTCGGTATTGTGAACGTAAATGATATGTAGGATTTAAATCAAGGAACGAGTTTAATTAACGTAATCTACGCACGAGGCAAGTTTCCTAACCCTACTTGTTATCATTATTCAAGTTTATAAATCAAGTTCATTTGTTATGTTAAAGATTTACTATCTTTTCAAAGTATGATTCTCATATACAATAATTGTTCTATCAGATACCTATTGAGATTGTTATTCATTATAAATATCATTTATTGTTGAACCTTGTTAGACTAGCTTATCCTTATTGATTCAACTAGTCCATAGTTGATGAACGCTCTAAATTCGTAACCCTTATTGATTTATCCAAACCAAACTTCCTTTGGTGCGACTCTAATGTCAAACCGAGATGAACAACCCCGCAAAGGGATTTACTTATGCTTAGCGTTAAAGATATTGTGCACAAGATGGTACTAAGGGTCGATCCCCTAAGTACGAAAGTAGAAAGGTCCATAGTCTTACGATCATTAAAGGTTTCAAGTATAACCCTTGATAACCTAGGACATAGTTCAAGGTCTTACGACCCTCGTAAATCTTTTTGATTCTTGTTATTCATTCTCGATTCAAAAGTTGAGCTTTTATTTCGTAAGTCTTTGATTCACTCGCATGTTATTATACATTGTTATTTCATTATTTTACTTGTGGGCAATAATGCTCACTCTTGCTAATAATAACATTGCGCTTAAGAACTAAAAAAGTACCGACGAGCTTCTACTAGTAAAGGCAAGGGCAAGGTTAACAAATGATGAAGACTTGTTGGCGTTCAGATGTTGAATTTATGTGTTAAGACTTAATAATGATGTTGTTAAGACTTATTAATTGTTTATGTTTCCGCATGTATGTTTAAGGTTAGTTTAACCCGGATTTATTTTTATTATTCGATGTCAGAACCCCATAAGGGGAAGATTTATTTCTATCTATCGCATGGTTTGATTTATTATGGGTAGATAGATAGATGATATTTCAGATAAAGGAACACCAAATCCCGTGGAATCAAAGTACCCAGATTTGGGGGTGTCACAAGTCGGTATCAAAGTCAGAGGTTATGAACCTTAGGTGGGGAACAACCTTAGGTAATAGCCTTTATAGAAAGAACATAGTGATGGAAAACTCTTATCGAGTTCTAGGAAATGAATTTTTGTAATTCATCAAGATAATAAAAGACTTTATGTGCTTATGTGTTAAATTATGTGCTCACTAGTACGGATTAGTAACTAAAACTCAAAATTTTGTTGTCAGGATGTCGGATGTCGGAGGAACTAGTCAAGCTGGGGAGGAGGAACCCCGAGTACCTACAGTACCGACAGAGGAGGAACCCCGAGACATTCATGTCATTAGGGAACAATTGGTACAGAGGGAGTCATCTCCATTGATCACCGCTTGTTGGTCGTGAGCATGAACTCGAGATCGATCCCGAGAGGATCCCGAGGAGGAATTTGAAGAGGAAGAAGAAGAAGAGGAGTTTCCACAACACTCCATTGATGTTGAGATGTACGACACATTATACGACCGTAACGTAGAGTTACGAGATGAGGTGCAGGATCTGACTGAACGGGCGATTATTCAGCAGATTACTCTCGAGCAGAAGGAGAGGGAGATTTTGACTCTTCACTCACGACTGGGAAATGTAGAATGGGATTTGGTCCACGAGAAGGGTCAAACCAAGATAAGACCGAGGAGAGATAGAAGAAGTTGAAGAAGGAATCAAGGAAAGCTCAAAGGCTTCGATCATAGCAGAGGAAGGTCAAAAAGAGTCACGCCGGCCGATCTTGCGTAAGAGGATGGTCGTGCAAAGAAGGCGCGAAGCTTGGGGAGACATACTTACACACTTAATCATGCAATGGATGAGGCCCAGTGATCGAAGTTTTGAGGTACCCCATCCAGCTTAAGGACTTCCATCGTATATGCCGGATCGCAGGACGATGTCTCGCATCACGGAAGAGGAGCGTAGTAAGGCTATTCAAATACCTTCGACAGACATAAAGGATAGAATTTGTTTACTTATGTGATAAACTTATCTATTATTTAGATGTAAATTCAATGTAGTTATGAACAAAGGAATATTTTAATATTTAAATCTCGTGATTCTTTATCTCGTGATAGTTGATGTAAATAGCAAAGATGCTATCGCTTGATGTTAAAACTTTTGATTTGAATGAATATATATCAAGTTGTTTGAGATAATGTGTTAATAATTATATTAAATTGTTGAGTTAAGTCTTAACTATTTAGAGAATTTAATAGAGATTTAATAAGCATATATTTTAATGTAAATATGCCGCCAAGAAGAAGACAACAACGCCAACCAAATTTCGTGAAGAGTCAACAATAAACAACAATAATAACAATGCTAATCCTGCTCAAAGAATCGTTAACTTATAGATCGGAGCAATGAATAATCAACCTCAAGCTCCACCAAATACTACGCTTAAAGATTTCAAGGCGGGGGGACCGCCAGAGTTTAAAGGTTCCATGAACCCGATCGAGGCTCAAACGTGGGTTATGGAGATGGAGAAGGTTTTCGACGTTGCTAGGTTAGAGAAGACCGTAAGACCGCTTTTGCAACGCTTTATGCCAAAGTCCGCTAGCTATCGGTGGCAAGCAAACAAAGTTCGTGGAGGTGAAGGTGTAATTACTGGGAGAGATTCAAAGAGATGTTTTTCGAGATGTATTTCCCACCAAGCTTCAGCAACCAAATGGAGGTTCAATTTCTCGAAATCAAGCAGGGAAATATGAGCGCATTCTGATTATGCTGCTAGATTCAACGAAGTTGGCGAGGTTCGCCTGCATCAAGTACACACGATTTGAGAGAAAAGCCGTAAGATTTGAACAAGGACTAAAGCCCGGGTATATAGTAAAGTATCAATGTTTCAGATAAACACATTTGCTTGAGTATCGAAAAGGCCATCCTCACTCAAGGTGGAAGCGATGCGCAAGTACCAAGTACAATCAAGATCAAGAAGAAGAAGAAGAAGAAGAAGAAAGTGAAGGAAATAACAAGGCTAGTGGAAGTGGCACAAGAGGTGGTAATTTTAATCGTAAGAAAAGGTGGAATGACAACTCATCATCTGGGAATCAACAAGGAAATCAAGAAAAGAATCGAGCATGCCCGACCATGGAAAGCTCATCCGGGAGTTTGTATGAAGGGAAAAGAGTGTGCTACAATTGTGGTCGAAGGCCACATAACACCTAACCGCCCTAACCCAAAGAAGGGTGCTTGCTTTACTTGTGGTTCAAAGGACCATCTGCAAGAGACCGCCCCTAAGAAGGGATCGGGAGGGGCGAGATCAGAGGAAACCGGGAAACAACAAAGGAAATGCTTTGTCTATCACCGACCAACCGCAACAAACCGACAAACCGACCGACCGCCAGACTTTCAACACGACGGCAGCAGATGCGCTTCATCTCGTGATGTGGTGTCGTATCATTCCGATCAATAAAATTAATGCTTATGTTTTATTTGATTCGGGTGCTACTTGTTCCTTTATATCCGGCGACTTTGCTAATAGTTTAGATTTGCTTAAGGATGAGTTGAATATCCCATGAACATAGAAATTGCGAATAGAGATAATCCTCAAGTAAGTACGTATATAAGAACTGTAGAGTGGATATTAAGGGTAATATCATGAACGAGATCTTATCCCTATTCGACTTGGGGAATTTGACGTTATATTGGGAATGGATCGTTATTCAATTACGGGTCAGAATTGATTGCCAAAAGAAGCGATAACCTTACGACTCACCAAAGGTCAGTGTTTTATGGTAGCAAGTCGCCTAGATGTTTAAGTTATCCGACGATGATGCAGCCGTGAAGTTATTAAGACAAGGTCAGTAGGATACTTAGCTTACATAGTCGATAAATGAAAAAGAGAATCCAAAGGTAGAAGAAATACCGATTGAGAGACTTCACGACGATTTCCAAACGATTTTCCGTGACTTCCACCAGATAGAGAGGTAGATTTTCGATCGATTTGGCGCCCTGAACCGCCTCCAATATCGAAGGCACCATACCGAATGGCACCAAGAGAGATGAAAGAACTAATGGTACAACTACAAGAATTATCGGACAAGAAGTACATTCAACCGAAAGCGATCGCCGTGGGGAGCGCCGGTGTTGTTTGTTGAAAAAAGAAGGATGGATCGATGCGCTTCGCATCGACTACAGAGAACCAATAAGGTCACGATTAAGAATAGATATCCATTACCGAGGATCGACGACCGCTTGATCAATCAAGGGAGCGAGATACTTTTCCAAGATAGACTTGAGAAGCGGTTATCATCAATCAAGGTGAGGCCAGAGGATGTACCAAGACAAATGCTCGTAACGCGATATGGTCACTACAAATTTTTGGTAATGTCATTTGGTCTAACGAATGCTCCCGCAAAGATTTATGGGACTAATGAATGGTGTGTTCAAGCCGCTTTTGGACAAATTCAGAGTGGTATTTATAGATCTACATTTTGGTATATTCAAAACCAAAGAAGAACACGAAGAGCATTTGAGATTAACGCTGAGGTATTGAGAAGGGAGAAGTTGTATGCTAAGTTTTCAAATGTGAATTTTGGATCGAAAGAGTACAATTTCTTGGTCACGTGATCGATAAAAATGGAATTTCAGAGATCCATCAAAAGTCGGGCCGTGATTAATCGGGATCACCGAGAACGCCGCCGAAAGTAAGAAGTTTTCTTGATCAAGCAGATATTATAGAAGATTCATTCAAGACTTTTCCAAGATCGCAACTTCGCTAATGAATTTAACTCAAAAAGCTGTGAAATTTGTTTGGACGGAGAAGTGTAAGGAAAGTTTTCAAGAATTAAAGAAGAGGTTGAGTACGGCACCTGTGTTATCTCTCCCAGATGATACAGGAAATTTTGTTGTTTTTAGTGATGCGTCGCATAAAGGACTTGGCCGTGTGCTTATGCAAAACGGCAAAGTCATTGCGTATGCATCACAACAATTGAAAGATTACGAGAAGGGATACCCGACCCACGACTTGGAGTTAGTCATAGTTGTTTTTTTGCTTTGAAAATTTGGAGGCACTATCTCTACGGGGAGAAGTGTGAAATATATACGACCACAAGAGTCCTCAAATATATTTTTACACGTATGACTTGAATATGCGCCAAAGAAGGTGGTTGGAATTAATTAAGGATTACGATCGTGAGATTTTATACCATCCGGTAAAGCAAATGTGTCGTTGCCGACGCCTTTTAGTAGTAAAAAGGGTCGAGAAGTTGATGATGTCGACCGCTCAGAGGAGCTAATTTCGTAAATGGAGAAACTGGAGTCGAAGTGAAGTATCCTATGGAGATTGATGAGAAGCTATTTCGTATGCAACTGCACAACCCTACTAGATAAAGTTAAGGAGGCTCAACTTCGTGACGAGGAATGTAAAAAGGTGACAAAGAAGATATCCAAGGAACCGAACCGAGATTTAAGATGGATAAGGAAGGAATACCGAGATTTGAGAGCGAATTTGGGTTCCGCCAAGACAAGAGATTAAGGAAGAAATTTTGAGCGAGGCTCATAGTTCACGATATTCGATTCACCTCGGTAGTACCAAAATGTACCAAGATCTTCGACAACATTTCGTGGCCAAATTTAAAACGAGATGTCATAGAATGTGTTGCCAAGTGTCTTACCCGCCGTAAAGTGAAAGCGTAACATCGAGACCAAGTGGATTGCTTCAACCGCTGGAAATCCCAGTAATGGAAATGGGAACATATTACAATGGACTTCGTGGTCGGCCTTCCGACGACTCGTAAAGGCTACGACGCAAAGATGGGTTATCGCCGACCGACCGACGAAAAATCCGCACACTTCCTTCCGATCAAAATCGATTCAACTTAGATCACCAAGCAAGGTTATACGTAAAAGAGATTGTTTCGAGGCACGGAGTGCCGGTGTCAATTGTTTCGATAGGATCCGCGCTTACATCGAACTTCCGAAACGCCTACAGAAATGCATGGGTACGCAATTATGAATGAGTACAACATATCACCCTCAAACATGATGGACAGAGCGAAAGAACGATTCGTACATTAGAAGATATGCTAAGAGCCCGTGTGATGGACTTTAAAGGAAATTGGATGATCACCACCGTTAGTAGAGTTCGCTACAACAACAACAACTACCACGCTTAGTATAGTATGCCGCCTTATGAAGCGTTATACTACAGAAAGTGCGTAACTCCACTTTATCGGGATGAAGTTGGTGAAAGACAATTGCTAGGCCCGTAATTGGTACAACAGACATGCAAAATAGTCAAAGTGATCCGAGCACGACCGGTAGCAACCAAGATAGATAGAAGAAATACGCCGATCCACATCGTAAAAATGTTGAATTTGAATCGTAGTTACGTGTTCTTAAAGGTCTCTCCTCGAAGGGAAAGATCGGTTCTGGAAAGAAAGGGAAATTAAGCCCAAGATTCATCGGAGGACCATTTGAAGTACTCGAAGAATCGGAGAAGTCACAGACGAGGTAGCCTTACCTCCAAAGACTCGAGAATGTCCACAACGCCTTCCATGTTTCGTTTTACGACCCTACAAAGCCGATTACAAGCATGTAATTGAATACTTAACCCTCACATTTTGAAAAAGACTTATCTTACGAAGAAATTCCTGCTTCAAATTGTCGATGTAAAAGAACAAGTTCTCGTAAATAAAGTAATACCTTCTCGTTAAGGTAATTTGAGGAACCACAACGTCAAGAAGCTACGTGGGAACTCAAGAGAAATATGATGAAGAATTACCCTCATTTATTTACTTAAATTATGTGTGTTTATTCGGGGACGTAATCTTTGTAAGGGGGGGAGAATGTAATGGTTCAATTTATCGAGTCGTGATTCGGGGACAAAATCCTTTTAGGGGGAAAGATGTGACGAAACGAGATTTTTGTAATTTAATTTTAATATTTATCAAGTAAATAAATATTTTCGATGATTTAATTATTAGATTAAATAATTAATTGATGCAATTGTGATAGATTAATTTAATTATATGTTTATATTAATTAAATTAATGTGGAGAATAATTATTATTCAAGTATGTAATTATGTGAGCTTATCAATTAAAAGAAATATTTAATAAGCCTAATGTTATTTTTTAATTAATTTAATAATTAATTAGAGATTTAATAATTTGATATAATTAATTAATGAGAAAATTAATTATATGATTATGTGAATTTATGATAAATTATTATATTTTATTTAAATTAAATTAAATAAGATATTTGAGTTATTTTATAATTGGTGTGACATTTTTAAACTATAAGATAAAAGAGATTTATTAAATTAAATGGTTTTGATAATCCTTTTAAGGCTAGCCAAACAAGGCCCTAGTGGAGGTTGAGGGCGCTTAACCCATTATCGGGTAATCGACCACCACAACGCTGCCATTTAATTTTATTATATATACGCCTTCTTTTATTTCTTCATTTTTCTAAGTCTAAGAAAAAACAAAATCACAGAGAGAAAAATCGAGAAATTCAAGAGAGAATTTGAGAGTTGTGAGAAACTCAAGATTGAAGAAGCTTTTTGTGAAAAGAGTATCATTATCTCATCTTTATACTCTACACTTTATACTTGGGTAAATTCTCCAAACCCAAATTCTCTTTTTACGCCATTTAGTTTTCATAAAATGGCTTTCAAAGTTTTGTAAAGTCTCTCGTAATTGGGAAAAGGGTATGATTATGAGTTTATATATGTGTAAATGTTACCATATCATATTTTTGATTATATATATATATATATATTATATATATATCATCATCATCATAAAATATTAAATATGTCGATATGTCGCCAAAAATTTACAGAGTATGGAATATGGCCATATGGCCTTATACGTGATTTTAATATGTCAAACATAAATGTTTTTGTAAAATTTCCACTCTTATTTGATTATGCATGTTGATACGAAGAGACCAAACTTTAAATGAACTGGATTCTGTTATAACGAATCCGTAGTATTAATTTTCATGATTTATGTTCAAAACCTTCAAGAACATCAAGAATAAAGAAAATTTACATATTTTAATTCGTAAATTATGTGTTTTAATGGGTTAAAATCATTTTATAAATGTTGGGTAATGATTATGTATGAATTATATCATGGGGTATGTCTAAATTGTAGAAAATAAGAAATTGGTAGAAATTGGCATGTTCTCATGATTTTTCGCGAATCGCAATTCTCAAGAATCGGTACGCCATGCCAAGCAGCAAGCAACGACCGCCTTTTTAATCTTAATTCACATCAAATACCAAGTCTCAAAGTCATAAGTCAAGAATACCAATAAAGCAAAAATAAAGACTAAGTATAACAAAAGCAATAAATAATACGCCACTCTCCGTAATGTTCAAAAATGAATTATTTTTTAAATGTTCAAGTCTAGCAATGTGATAAAGAACTTAATTTAAAGAACATAGAGATATGTTAGAAATATAATGAGATGTTAAAATAGATTCTTAATATGTAAATAACATAATTGCATGTGGATTGAATTATTAAATACATAATTAGCTTATTATTCGTGAAGTGTAAATTATGTGACAATAAATGTGATAATTTGACTAAGTATAGTCATAACCAAAGTTAGACAAAAAGAATGAAGTTGCTATGATTAATTACGTTATAATTGATCGGTATTGTGAACGTAAATGATATGTAGGATTTAAATCAAGGAACGAGTTTAATTAACGTGTAATCTACGCACGAGGCAAGTTTCCTAACCCTACTTGTTATCATTATTCAAGTTTATAAATCAAGTTCATTTGTTATGTTAAAGATTTACTATCTTTTCAAAGTATGATTCTCATATATACAATAATTGTTCTATCAGATACCTATTGAGATTGTTATTCATTATAAATATCATTTATTGTTGAACCTTGTTAGACTAGCAAAATCCTTATTGATTCAACTAGTCCATAGTTGATGAACGTTCTAAATTTAGTAACCCTTATTGATTTATCCAAACCAAACTTCCTTTGGTGCGACTCTCTAATCAAATCGAGATGAACAACCTCGCAAAGGGATTTACTTATATGCTAGCGCTAAGATATTGTGCATGTGATGGTACTAAGGGTTGATCCCCTAAGTACGAGTAGAAAGGTCCATAGTCTTACGATCATTAAAGGTTTCAAGTATAACCCTTGATAACCTAGGACATAGTTCAAGGTCTTACGACCTCGTAAATCTTTTTTTTATTCTTGTTATTCATTCTCGATTCAAAAGTTGAGCTTTTATTTCGTAAGTCTTTGATTCACTCGCATGTTATTATACATTGTTATTTCATTATTTTACTTGTGGGCAATATGCTCACTCTCGCTAATAATAACATTGCGCTTAAGAACGAAAAGAACCGACAAACCTTCTACTAGTAAAGGCAAGGGCAAGGTTAACAAATGTCAAGACTTGTTATTTTATTGAGATGTCAATTTACGTATTAAGTTAATGATGTTGTTTAAGACTTATTTGTTTATGTTTCCGCATGTATGTTTAAGGTTAGTTTGACCGGGATTATATTTATTATTCGATGTCAGAACCCCATAAGGGAAGATTTATTTCTATCTATCGCATGGTTTGCATTTATTATGGATAGATATAGATGATGATATTTGTACAAAAATAACATCAAACTCTCCTATCTAATGGAATCACCACCAAAGATCTCCTTAATGTTCACCCTATAGAATCTAAGTACGTTGTGGGTTTGTTTGATGCTATACCTCCATTGTTACCTCCATTTCTTCTGGTTGTCACTCCATCCTTCTTCTTAGGGCATTCACGAGCAAAATTATCCTTGGATCCGCACGTGAAGCACACGTTCTTCTTAGGTTGAGTGCAATTTGGGGCGATGTGATCCTCCTGGCCACAATTAAAGCATACTCATTTCCCCATCAAGCACGCACCCTTGTGAAACTTCCCGCATGTAGCACATGCTTCAAACTTCTTGTTTTGCTGGTTACCCTACTGGTTTCCAGCACCCACGTTTCCATTCCACTTCCTCTTCAAGTTGTTGTTGTTATTGTTGTTGTTGTTTCCGCCACTACTACCACCATTCTTAATTTCCACCTCATTCTTCTTCTTCTTCTGTTCCTGATTGAACTTTGTCACTGCCTCACCTCCACCTTCAGTGAGTATTGCTTTCTCCATCGCTACTGCGAAAGTCTTCAACTAGAACAGGGAAACCCTACTATACAACCAGGGCTTCAGTCCCTGTACAAATCTCTTCGCCTTGCGTTCGTCCGTGCTGACTTGATAAGGCGTAAACCTCGCCAACTCGTTGAATTTAGCGGCATACTCGACATCATCATCGTTCCTTGCTTCAGCCTCGAAATCGCACTTCCAAATTTAATTCTTCAACTCTCGGAAAATAGGTCTCGAAGAATATCTCGTTAATCCTATCCTAGGTCATCATTCCTGGTCCTTCTCGAGTTTTATTGGCCTGCCACCAATAACTAGCTTCTGCTTTCAACATGAATGTTGCAAAAGCAGTCTTCTGATCATCTCCTACCCTAGCAACATCGAACACCTTTTCTATCTCCATAATCCAAGCATGTGCCTCAACTGGATTCACTGACCCACGAAATTCAGGTGGTCCAACCGCCTAAAACTCCTTAAACGTTGTTCCTTGGTTCTGCGGTTGATTCTGCAATGCTCTTGTTAGTAACGTCACTAATTGTTGAACTGGGTTAGCATCAACATTGTCGTTATTGTTTGTTCCTTCGTTGGTTCTCTGTCGTGGTGGTTGACGTCTGGGAGACATTTTCTATTTAAAAATACACTCATTAAGTTATTATTCAACTCGTTTAAGTAATTTCTACTTAACTTGCCTCCACAAAAGAAATAACCACATAATCACGTAACACTTTGAATAAAATAACAACTTTTAATTATTCATAACCTCTTTAAAAAACATAAAACAATAGCATCACTGTTATTTACATTACTTTCCTGAACTACAAAAGTTTTAGGACAACATCATCATCATATCCCATAGGTTACATAACACTTGGGATTTACAATTTATTTAACATTTATTAATCGCATAACAACTTTCTGATTCTCTACTAAGATTTAGCCTTTAATTTAACTTATTATTAATGAAATTTAATTTTCTATTTATTATTTTGAAATAGTAAGGGTTGATTTGATTAATGTGGATAGTTAGGGTAAAATACGCAAATATTTCAAAATAAGCAAGTGGTTATAAAATATTCATTGTTGTCGGGGAATATTCGCTGGTCGTGGAATATTCAGATCGTCTGGAATATTCGTATTTACTTTGGCGCAAATGCATGTGTGGGCCCCATAACTAAAAAGCGATTGGATGAAGAAAACGACAAATATGAAGTTGTTTAAAATAACAAATAGAAGTTGTTACCAAGTAATATCGTTAAAATACTCTGGGGTTAAAACACAAGAAGATACCAGATTGCACCAATTATTGATTCTTACGTAAGAAGGCACTACTCAATAATGGTTACAAAGAATTACTGCTCAAAGATTTTATTTTATCGATTCAATAATTGTCATATTGATATTTTATATTGTTGTTGTTTCAATAATTGTCATTACACAAGATTTTCATTATCGAAGCAATAATTCATATTATCCTAATAATATTATTAGATAACATTATTGGCAATGTCTAGAAAGTTCTCGCCTAAGGAGAGGTTTGGTCACCTAATCATGCCGCCAAGAAGGAGAAATCTTTATCGAAAGCCCCTCTTCCTGAACCGCCTCGTTGTCAATATCAGATTCTCAGTAATATTATTTGTGAATAATTAATTATTGATTCATATGATGAAGAAAATATTGATTTTATGTGGATATAGATGGAGAAAAATTTTAATGTGACAATTGTTGAAAATTAAAATTTTATCTTTTCTCGATAAGATAATTCATTTAAATGTATTATTATATTTTAAATATATAATAATGGTGATATTTTTACAACGAATGTGAGATATATGAGTATACGAGGAGGAAGGGTATTTTTGTTGCAATAAATGTTTAAAACATGTTAAACATGCTCATGGACCCCATTTATCGATCCGAAATTTGATTATAAATTTCGTAAAATCGCCTGCTTGTGGATTTCTTTTGGCCAATTTCTGCTTGGAATTTGGAAAACTTTCTCCCGCAAAGTTGTAGAGAATTGAATTTCCTATAAAAAGTCGCAGATTTCAATTTTCTTTGATAAAAGGGATATTTATTGTGAATTATCAAGTTCAAGTTCAAATAATTGATTTTTGGAAGTTTTAATTATTTAAATTAAGAAAACGTTTTTAATGTTTTGTCACATGGTGGTGATGTCTTGGACCAAATTAGTGGGCGAGGAAATTTGAAAAAAATAATATTATTAATTTATTAAATTTTCATATTGGTGTTCTAAGCATTTTCCTATAAATAGGTGCTTAGGTTAGAATTGAAAATCACACCGTAAACTCAAGTTTTCTCTCTCTATATTATCGAAATTATTCTTGTGAGTATTTTGAGTATACTTTGAGTATTGCTATACTAAGCAAGTCCAAGTCATAGCCTATATCCTGTTTCAAATTTAAAGTACCGATCTTCGAGGTAAGGGATATTATTTTTTTCAGAATGATATTATTTCTTCAATATCATTATGTTGAAATATCGATCCAAGTTTTTATCAAATTTGGAACTTTTGGTGTCTGAGTTACTATTCACGATACTGTAACTATTCACGATACTTGATTATTCACTTAATACTTATTCTATTCATCGAAAAATGAAAATTTTCCTTTTCGTCAAAAAATATCTATTCGATACTAGCTTTGATTGTATCCATGTTTTGATCATTCTCAATTTTACACCACCGTGATTATTTTTGAGGTATTTTTGACGTGATAAAACAAAGTACTAATCCTTAATCCTTAATCCTCATCATTTTGTTTCACCGATTCGCTTTTTTAAAAATATTTTTCATCATCTTCATTTTAAATGATGATATTATGGAATATCTTTGGCCAGTAGTAAAGATGAATGATTTCAAGAATATCTTCGGCCCAGAGTAAAAAGATGAACAGTGTTTAGATGAACACGACTAATCGATGAATATCTTTGCCTCAGAGTGCAAAGATGAATATGTGATTCCGATATATATCGATTGATGTTACAGGATAAAAGATAGACGATGAACTTTTAAATTCATACATAGAAGATAGTAGTTTGCATTCTCTACTTAACTCTTCTAATGAATTATTATTTTCACATGCGAATATTGATTTAAAATTTGTTGTCTATCAGATTCTATTAGATTTTTCCTCGTTGAAGACTAACGATAATTTGTTGTATAATATCTTAGTCATAATATTCTTTACCGGGCTAGTTGAGCTCACCCTTTTCCTTTTTGTTCCATTTTTCTCGTGAGGCGAATATAATGCGAGTACGAAGCCTGGGTATGGAATGAAGGTTCTAGAGAGAGTTGTTTAGTAGTCCTCACCATTTTTGTAAAATAATGTATCAATAAATGTGATGAGGATTTATTTGAGTATAGATATTGTCTAGAAGATAATATTTGTATTCAAACTCACGCTTTTACTATTGTAATAATAAAGTTGTAGTTGTTTTCGCATCAATGTATCGACAACTCGTAATGGGTGATGTATACCTATTTTGGGGGCGCCACAGCTGGTATCGTAGCTTAGGATATGATCTCCGCGAGATCGGGGAATAGAACTAGGAGGGAGAGACGAGTAAATCCTTCGCTAAAGGTGTCCTACCTAAGCTTATTTGTTAGTTGGTCAAGATATAAGGATATTATGTGATATATTGATTTCCTTAATTAACCCTTGTTTTATGACAAGATTTGAGAATGTCGATCGAGAATATTAACAATGGAAATGAGATCGTGGAGACGCTCAGACTCACCAACGAAGAGAACGTATAACAGTCGGGCAAATGTTCCTCCCGTGAACAACACCAATCGAAAGCGTATGATGAACGAGGGATGTTTAGAAGCTTTTTCAGCAGCTCATGCAAAAATCGCATTTAGGGAGACTCGTGTTCAAAATACAGGAGGAAATGATAGCAATTCACTTACAAGTTGTCACAAATGCAAGCAGCTTCAAAGAGTCGGGGACCACCGTAATTTAAGGGAAAGCCAGATCCGATCACGGTGAAAACACGGGTCAAGCAAATTACCAAGATATTCGATGTCTTGGGATGCACGGAGGAACAGAAGGTTCCATTCGCCACCTTTATGTTCCGCATGGCGAGGCGTCATCACTGGTGGGAGTCTCATGAAGCATACCCATCCAAATTGCAGACTCAAAGATGTCTTGGGAGACATTTCAGAAATTATTTAATGACAAATACTTTCCCGAAAGTGTTCATTATATGAAGGAAGTGGAGTTCATCGATTAGAAAAAAACAACACGACGGTGTCTCAAAGACGAGGCAAAGTTTGCAGAGTTATCCGTGTTTGCACCTCATTTGGTGGAGAATGAGGAACGATGACGCGGATGTTTCGAGAGGTTTGAAACCCAAGATACGACAATATCTCATTTCTCATAAATTTTCTCTATTCAGATGTTGTTAATGTGGGCTCAATTGTTAGAGCGAGATAACGAGTATGTTCAACCGAGGGACCATAACCAGGATCGCACTCGTAGATATAGCAACAAATGTAATAATGATAACCAAATGAGAAAGAAACAGACGGACAAAAATGGTAACCACTCCGTGGTAATCATGGCCATGAAAATAGAAGAAGCGAGTCGAGGAGATTTTAAAAGAGGAGATTTAACAACGACTATGTGAAGAAGATGACAAAGGTTTAAGAAAGAATCGGTTCTAAGGGAGGAGAACGACCACCCCATATATGCTACAAATGCGAAAAGAGGGACATATCACCAAACCGCCCACAACAGCTCAAGGTATGCTATAGTTGTGGAAAGGAAGGACATATCGCCGAGATCGCACGGCAGAACGAAACCTAGTTCAATGCGGGGACGGTGACTCAAAAGATCGTCCTAAAAAGTCAAAGTCAACGATTCCGGAAGAGCGCTTGTTGTCAGATCGGTCAAAATGCGAGGAACCCAAACGAGGTGATCACGGTAAGCTATTTATAAATTCTCAAGTTTATACCTTACTTGATACCGGCATACCCATTCATTTATCTCTCCCGCATGTGCTCAACGCTTAAACTTGACCGAGAGAAATTAGACTTTGACCTATCTGTGGAAACTCCGTTAGAGAAACTTTCATCACATCCACTCGCTTATAAATCTTGTTTGATTCAAGTTGGCACCATCACCTTACCCGTGACCTTATCTCTTTAAAGATACTTGCTTTTGATGTGATTTTAGGGATTGATTGTTAACTACTCATCATGCCAAAATTGATTGTTTTCGTAAGGTTGTTAGTTTTCATATTCCTAATCAACCCGTTGTACGAATTCAAGCAACTAAACCATTAAAATCAATCACCGCTATATCTAATCATAAAGCTATTCGCTTATTGAAAACTGGATGTCAAGCTTTCTTAGCCCATGTTATGGATTTGAATAAAGACATGTCAAATTTGAATAATATTCCTGTTGTTATCGACTTTCCCGACGATTTTTCCAAGAACTTCCTGCCTACCCCGTAACGTGAAGTCAATTCTTTATTGATCTTGAACCCGCACAAAGCCCATTTCTAAAACCCCATATCGAATGGCTCCTATTGAACTTCGTGAGTTAAAGGTCCAACTACGTGAATTGTTGGACATCGGCTTTCATTCGGCCCTAGTACATCTCCTCGGGGTGCTCCTGCTTTATTCAGAAGAAGAAAGACGGAGTATGCGACTTTCAGATCGACTATCTGGAATTGAATCATGTCACCATCAAGAATAGGTATCCTCACCTCGTATTGATGACTTGTTTGACCAATTGCAAGGGGCACAATTCTTTTCAAAATCGATCTTCGCTCGATATCATCACCAAGATTAGAACCGAGGATATTCCAAAGACCGCCTTTCGTAACTCCCAGATGGGCATTATGAATTCTTAGTCATGTCTTTCGGACTAACTAATGCTCCCGCGGCTTTCATGGATATGATGAACCGAGTATTCAAGGAATATTTGATCATTCGTTGTTGTTTTTATTGATGACATCCTCATATATTCCAAAAGTCGTGAAGATCATGAGCACCATTTGAAGTCGGTACTCCAAAGGCTTCGTGAAAACAAACTATATGCCAAATTGAAGAAATGCGAAGTTCTAGCTTGAGGAAGTAGCATTCCTTGGGCATGTGGTGTCGAAACATGGAGTATCCGTGGACCCGCCAAGATTGAAGCAATACAAAGTTGGGAGCAACCAAGTCGGTGATCAAGTACGAGCTTTTTTT
Source organism: Panax quinquefolius (assembly GCA_020205615.1). Classification (NCBI taxonomy): domain Eukaryota; kingdom Viridiplantae; phylum Streptophyta; class Magnoliopsida; order Apiales; family Araliaceae; genus Panax; species Panax quinquefolius. The sequence goes on from CM035162.1 coordinate 83,746,509, forward strand.
GGCTTAGTCAAGGTTATTATCGAGATTCGTGGAAGGGTTTTCTAATCGCTACTCCATTAACTCAAATAACTCGAAAGGATACAAAATTCATTTGGAGCGAAGAATGCGAGAAGAGTTTCCAAGAGCTTAAGAGGAGACTTATTTTGCACTCTGTTCTAACAATACCATCCGGTTCGGATGGATTTGTTATCTACAATGATGCTTCGTGCAAAGGGTTAGGATGTGTTCTCATGCAACGTGGGAAAGTCATAGCCTATGCCTCATGACAACTTAAAGAGTATGAGAGGAATTATCCTACTCATGATCTAGAGTCAAGCAAAGCAATGCTGCGCTAAAAGATATGGAGGCACTATCTATATGGGGAGAAAGTGGAGATATATTCGCACCATAAAAGCCTTAAATATTTCTTCACTCAAAAAGAACTCAACATGCGCGAAGCAAATGACGCTGGCTCGAGCTATTGAAAGACTACGACCACACTATTCAATACCATCCTGGAAAAGCGAACGTGGTAGTTGATGCATTAAGTAGAAGATCATATGCGGGAATGAGTGCGATGATGTCAAGTATACGATAGAGCCAACTTTAATAGAAAAAGTTAAGGTCGCTCAAGCCACCGAATCTTGAGTGATGCGTATGAAGAAGAAAGTACAAGAAGGAGCTATTCCTGAAGCGAGAATCGATGAAGAAGGAATACTTCGAGTCCACTCTAGACTTTGTGTCCCTAACGACTCTGATTTGAAGTACAAGATTATGATGGAGGCACACAATACACCATTTGCAATCCATCCTGGAAGTACTAAAATGTATCGTGATCTTCGACATACATTTTGGTGGAACAATATGAAGAGAGAGATTGCAAAGTTTATCTCGATGTGTTTAACTTGTCAACGTAAAAGGCGAGCATCTAGTACCTAAGGGTCCATCAGCAACCACTTGAGATTCCGAAATGGAAGTGGGAACACATTACCATGGATTTCACACATTGGTCTTCCTACGGCTTTCAAGGCATCAATGCTATTTGGGTTATTGTTGATAGATTAACCAAGTCCGCTTTCATTTCTTGCCGATACGGAGACTTATTCCTCGAACGCCTTGCTAGTATGTACGTGAATGAGATTGTGAGGTTGCATGGCATGCCAAGATCCATAGTTTCGGATCGTGACCCAAGATTCACTTCAAGATTTTGGGTTAGCTTGCAAAAAGCTATGGGCACGGATTTACGATTTAGTTCGCATACCATCCTCAAACGGACGGACAATTCGAAAGGACTATTCAAACTCTTGAAGATTTATTAAGACTCGTGGTCCTGAACTTCAAGGGCGCTTGGGATAAGTATTTACCATCGGTGGAATTCTCCTACAACAACAAAGCTTATCGTGCAAGTATAGGTGTGGCTCCATTTGAAGCATTATATGGACGAAAGTGTCGCTTCCAAAGATGTTGGGACGAGGTGGGTGAAGCAACATTGTTGGGACCCGAAAGTTAATACGTATGACTCACCGAAAAGATCCAAATGATTCGACAACGATACAAACCAAAGACAAGATCGACAAAAGAGTTATGCGATCTTCATCGAAAGGAAGTGGAATTTAGTATAGGGATCATGATTTTTGCAAGTTGCTCCATGGAAGGGAGTTACAAGATTTGGGAAGAGAGGAAAGCTCAATCCACGATTTATCGGTCCATTTCAAATTCTTGACCAAATAGGAAATGTAGCCTATAGACTCGCTACATTCTCCGAGTATGTCTCGTGTTCATAATGTGTTTCATATATCCAGTTTCAGAAATATATGAAAGACCCAACCACGCTATAAAGTTAGAACCGGACGAGATAGCCAAGACTTAACGTATGAGGAGGTACCACCAAGATCTTGGATAGAAGGAACATGTCCCACGCCAAGAAAGGTCATACCACAAGTTAAAGTTTTGTGGAGGAATCATGCTATAGAGGAAATGACCGGGAATTGAAACGAAATGAAAGCGAGGTATCCTCACCTTTTCAAACACTGTGCACGTACGCCAATTTCGAGGACAAAATTTCATAAGGAGGGAGGTTGTAAGACCCCAACTTATTATTAATGAAATTTAATTTTCTATTTATTATTTTGAAATAGTAAGGGTTGATTTGATTAATGTGGATAGTTAGGGTAAAATACACAAATATTTCAAAATAAGCAAGTGGTTATAAAATATTCATTGTTGTTTTGGGAATATTCGTTGGTCGTGGAATATTCGTGATCGCTTGGGAATATTCGTATTTACGACAAAGCAACCCATGTGTGGGCCCCATAACTAAAAAGCGATCGATGAAGAAAACGACAAATATGAAGTTGTTTAAAAATAACAACAGAGTTGTTACTCAAGTATCACCGTTAAAATACTCTTTAGTGGTTAAAACACAAGAAGATACCAGTATTGCACCAATTATTGATTCTTACGTAAGAAGGCACTACTCAATAATGGTTACAGAATTATCGCTCAAAGATTTTTTTTTTATCGATTCAATAATTGTCATATTGATATTTTATATTGTCATTGTTTCAATAATTGTCATTACACAAGATTTTTCATTATCGGCAATAATTCATATTATCCTAATAATATTATTAGATAACATTATTGGCAATGTCTAGAAAGTTCTCGCCTAAGGAGAGGTTTGGTCACCTAATCATGCGCCACCAAGAAGAGAAATCTTTATCGAAAGCCCCTCTTCCTGAACCGCCTCGTTGTCAATATCAGGATTCTCGTAATATTATTTGTAAATAATTAATTATTGATTCATATGATGAAGAAAATATTGATTTTATGTTGATATAGATGGAGAAAATTTTTAATGTGACAATTGTTGAAAATTGAAATTTTATCTTTTTTCGATAAGATAATTCATTTAAATGTATTATTATATTTTAAATATATAATAATGGTGATATTTTTACAAATCGAATGTGAGATATATGAGTATACGAGGAGGAAGAGTATTTTGTTGCAATAAATGTTTAAAACATGTTAAACATGCTCAATGGACCCCATTTATCGACCGAAATTTGATTATACCGTCGTAAAATCGCCTTCGCTTGTGGATTTCTTGGCCAATTTCTGCTTGGAATTTGGAAAAATTTCTTCTCGCAAAGTTGTAGAGAATTGAATTTCCTATAAAAAGTCAAGAGATTCAATTTTCGGATAAAAGGATATTTATTGTGAATTATCAAGTTCAAGTTCAAATAATTGATTTTTGGAAGTTTTAATTATTTAAATTAAGAAAAACGTTTTTAATGTTTTGTCACATGGTGGTGATGTCTTGGACCAAATTAGTGGGCGAGGAAATTTGAAAAATAATATTATTAATTTATTAAATTTTCATATTGCTGTGTGTTCTAAGCATTTTCCTATAAATAGGTGCTTAGGTTAGAATTGAAAATCACACCGTAAATCAAGTTTTCTCTCTATATTATCGAGCGATTCTTGTGAGTATTTTGAGTATACTTTGAGTATTGCTATACTATTGCAAGTCCAAGTCATAGCCTATATCCTGTTTTCAAATTAGAAGTACCGATCTTTCGAGGTAAGGGATATTATTTTTTTCATAATGATATTATTTCTTCAATATCATTATGTTGAAATATCGATCCAAGTTTTATCAAATTTGGAACTTTTGGTGTCTGAGTTACTATTCACGATATATACACTATTCACGATACTGAGACTATTCACTTAATACGACACTATTCATCTAAAAATGAAAATTTTCCTTTTCGTCCCAAAAATATCTATTCTCGATACTAGCTTTGATTGTATCCATGTTTTGATCATTCTCAATTTTACACCACCGTGATTATTTTTTGAGGTATTTTGGACGTGATAAAACAAAGTACTAATCCTTAATCCTTAATCCTTGTCATTTTGTTTCACCGATTCGCTTTTTTAAAAATATTTTTCATCATCTTCATACCTTAAATGATGATATTATGGAATATCTTTGGCCCAGAGTAAAAAGATGAATGATTTCTCAAGAATATCTTTGGCCAGTAGTGCAAAGATGAACAGTGTTTAGATGAACACGACCAATCGATGAATATCTTTGGCCTAGAAGTGCAAAGATGAATATGTGATTCCGTATATATATCGATTGATGTTACAGGATAAAAGATAGACGATGAACTTTTAAATTCATACATGTAAGATAGTAGTTTGCATTCTCTACTTAACTCTTCTAATGAATTATTATTTCACTCATGAATATTGATTTAAAATTTGTTGTCTATCAGATTCTATTAGATTTTTCCCTCGTTGAAGACTAACGGTAATTTGTTGTATAATATCTTAGTCATAATATTCTTTAATATCTTTTCCTTTTTTGTCATAATATTATTTACCTGGGCTGGAATGAAGGTTCTAGAGAGAGTCACCCTTTCCTCACCATTTTGTTCCATTTTATCTCGTGAGGCTTTATTTGAGTATAGATATTGTCTAGAAGATAATATTTGTATTCAAACTGGGGGTTTTATGGAATAAAGGTTCTAGAGAGAGTTGTTTAGACAACTTCGAATGGGTGATGTCCTCACCATTTTTGTAAAATAATGTATCAATATGGCGGTGTCGATGAGGATTTATTTGAGTATAGATCGATTAACTAAAGATAATATTTGTATTCATCTCTTCAACTTCATTCTCTTTGAATGTGCGCCTTTCAATAATAAAGTTGAAATATCTCCTCATATGTGTCCTCGCTCTTGCCCTCTTCGTAGCTTCTTCCCTTAACTTCAATTCAATGGGTGATCATTGTTGTATCTCTATTTTTCTCCTCGACATTAGTTAGTCGCCTCACGAGTAACTCAACGGGATCCTCCTCATCTGTCTCCACATCATCATCCTCATCTTCAACCACTGTGACCAATGGTGCTGACTCCCGTGGCAGTAGATGTTCCCAACTAACATGAATGTCGCGAGGCTCCTCCTCTATAGGCCTCTGAGGTCTATCCTCCCTAGCCTGACTGGATTCTCTAACATTAGTCATCCTGACAACAAAATTTTAAGATTCAATTATTAATCATTACTACTAGACACTCACGAGAGCACATAAATATAAACACATAATCACATAAGTGTTTTATTATTTCTTCCTTAAAACTCGATAAGAGTTAATCACCACTATCTTTTCAAAGATTACTTCCTAAGGCTTTTCCCCACCTAAGGTTCATAACCTAAAGCTTTGATACCAACTTGTGACACCCCCAAATCCCGGTACTTCATTACCTCAAGATTTGGTGTTCACGTAATCAAAACATTCATATTTAACTACCCAATCATAATAAATTGAATAATAAAAACCTGCCCATATAGGATTACTTTAATAAAAACATTATCTCCCAGGTTCTCTAACCTTTAATATAATCATTCAAGTGCGGAAATAAAATTATTACATCACATCATTATTAAAAGTCTATCATCATAACGATTTAAGCGAAATTACAAGTCTTCATCAGTTGTACATTTTTCCCTTTCCTTTGCTAGTTATAGGTTTTTCTACCTTCTCAACCATAGCTGCAATAAATGTATAAATATGCAAGAGTGAGCAAACAAAGCTCACTTGAAATAAGAATAAATATCTTTACATCATTTGCCAAATAATAGGCTCAATAGAACTGAAGGATATGTTCTATTATCATTTCAATATTTGCCAATTCATAGGCTCAATAGAACTGAATGATTTGTTCTATTAATATTCTTAAGTATACTACTAAGGGTCAAATGACCATGAACCATATCCACAGTTATAAGTAATCTTTCAACTTTAACTTTAACAGTCATATAACTATAAGGACTCCACGTACTTAGGGGGATCAATACTTCGTACAATGTATTGTGCACAATCATTTCAATGCTAAGTGTAAACCCCTAAACATAGGGTTGTTCATCTCAGTATTTAGAGTACAAGTCTGTACCAAAGAAAGTTTGGTTTGGATAAGCTTTCAAGGGTAATTAAAGTTTTAATGATCATCAACTAGGGAACTAGTTGAATCAACAATACTTGATAATACAACAGTTGTTTAATAACAACATAACTTACAACATTTGAGAATCATAAATGAACTGATTCTACATATCTAACTCATGCTTGAAATAACTATAGAGCATAAGAATTCAATAGAATGAATAAAATGGTTAACCTTTGCTTGAACAGTAAAATAAGCTAAGGTTCGAGTCTTATAACATTAGAATGATATTCCTGAACGTACATTTAACTGATAGCAAGCTAGAAACTAAAAACTTTCCTAACAATGTATTATCTCATGCAAGGAATTAAAACAGTTTAATAATAGAGAAGAGAGTTCAAAAACTACGCTCATTATACAATAATAGAACTTAAGAAACTAGCTTAATTATAAACAAGTTAGAATGAATCAATATAATAATAGAACTAACTCAACAAAAATGTAGAGTTAGAAACTTGCACAATGTAATAAATGAACTAGCTCAACAAAAGTGTAGAGTTAGAAAACTTGCCTTGAGCGTAAGCTAAAATATTAAAACTCACGTTCACCTATACACAGTATTAAAACCACAACATCTATTAAACATACTAATATTCACTTATCAATATAAAACACATTACTAGCTAAACTTGTTATTTAAGCACAAGTCTTAAGCTACCATTTACATTTCAGAATTCCCAAGTGTTAATCATCATAACACTTAACTACCGTTCATTGTATAAACTAAGTTATCACATAACATATTTTTGATTTACTAAACATTTTTGTAACTTTGAATTCATAATACATATAACACAACTCTATATTAGCCTTCTTGTTACATGTTGGACACATTACCATAACCTTTAGATAAGCCACAAAGAATAACCAAAGTCTGCAGAATAAACAGACTTCAAAGGTTCCGAAATGGCCACTCGTGCTGCATTACGAGAGTTATGTCTTGGGAGGTCATGCCTACCGCAATAACATCTCGCACTTGCGCGCTTAAGGTCTACGCTACCGCTTAAGGTCTAAGCTACCACACGACTTACAGAACCCAGTTTTTCAAAATAGAGCTTCGACACATTTTATTATGCCAACTAACACGAATTTAACCCATCAAACAGTGATAATAACACGTAAAATAAATATACAACTATCATAAACATGATTGCTAACATATACAATCACTTAACACAATTTAACACCTACTAACACTATTTTAATTTCTCAATTTTTATGTTTTTCACATAAAACTCCAATTTTGATATTCATCCCAAAAATCATCACTGTGAATTCATTATTTGGCCAAATCACTCCATTCCAATTACGTTATGCTCGTATTTCAACAAACTATTATAAACAAAACTCAATTAACATTTTAGCATGTAATTTGACCCTCAAAATTGGTACTTACCTAAGCAATATGAACAATACATACAAACATACATTGTTGATTATTTCTTCTACTGTAAACTGAAATTAGCATGCAATTACTGTTTAAACATACTTTCTAATCATCATAAACATGTATAACCACAAGTAATCCATTGTAAAGCAACAATTCAATAAATTTGAAATTCACAAAATCTAAAATAGTTATCGTAGAACATATATATATATATATATATATATATATATATATATAGAGTTAACATACCTTCAAACTGCTTATAGACAATCGTTGCTAAACACCGGAATTGCTGTGAAAATTCGTAACTCTTTCTTAATTCTCTCTGAAGCTCTCACAAAACTCAATACTCTCAACTTAGAATTAGAATGCGTAATAGGAACCAACTGGTATTGTAATGATATAATATAAAACCGATAACCCTTAATAGTACTACCATGGGAATAGCCACCAACCTTGGTGATAACCCCAAGGAATGCAGTTTCGGAGATAACCCCGGAAATGCTTGTTTCAAATGCCATCAGCTTCAATCTTGGCGCTCACAACGAGATAGACTGTACCAACCCAGCAATAAGGACCTTCAACAATTGCAGCAGTCCAATCTCAACGAAGTATGAGCAACGTACCATATAATCATGGACAGTACCATATAAATGAATACTATTCATGGACAGTACTCCGACATGAAAAGCTTAAAATTTAACAAGAATGTGCAGAAAATATCCTTGTGAAACGATACTAGATGAAGCACAAATTTCAAGGATATTCTACTAATTTCATGGAGTATAGAAGCAATACATTAACAAAATGAGGGTATAATCAGGAATACGAGACAAAATAATATTACTCAAATACTACAGAGTATGGAAGAAAATATTATTCCTTATGAATACTAGGAAAAAAATATATCCCTTACCTCAGAAGAAGACTGGATACAATTATAGTGAAGTAGTAGACTTCTCTTCTTCTTTTTCTCTATAGCTTCTCTCTCTATAATTGCTCTTGTGATTCTTAGTGAATTGGTGAGAATGAAAGAAGAATGAGCTTCTATTTATAGGAAAATATAGTTTCAATAATTGCACGTTTTGGGGCTAGAAATATTACAGTATAATACCTTCATCTTTTTCTTCATTTTTAATTTAGTCCTGTAAGTTTTATCAAACTTGCACCACCTCACTTAATAGTACATGAATATGAATCAATAGTACATTCATGTGAATCAATAGTTCTATACATGTGAAAAAAATAGTTACGGTATAGTACCTTCATCTATACCTCTATTTTTAATTTAGTCATGCAAGTATTATCAATCTTGCACCACCTCCCCCAATAGTACATGCATGTGAACAAATAGTTATAAGCATGTGAATTAATAGCAATTAATTGCTCATTTATCTGATTAATTACCCGATTGATCAATATAACCTCCAGAAATTAATTATTATCGAAATAAATGTCAATTTCTACTAACACTAATAATCCCAACACAATGGAAATATCAATTTCATCTTTAATCAACACGAACTTATTCATCATTAATATTATAACTCACAATATTTAACAACTAGATCATTCCTAGAAAAGAGGGGGCTTTTCGATAAGGATTTCTCCATATTGGCGCGCAATTAGGTGACCAATCCTCTCCTTGACAGAACTTTCTAGACATTGTCAATATTGCAAATAATAATATGAATAACTTTGTCGTCTCAATTATTGATTTAATAATATAAAATATTATGCAGATGATACTGTGACAATAATTGAATCAATAATATGAGAGATATTATGCAGTAATTACTGTAACAATAATTGAGTATAACTGAGTGACTTCTCGCGTAAGCATCAATAATCAATAAAGTGTGTTACTATCCAACCACACGTATTACTATTCTTTTACCACCGGGTATTTTAATAGTTTAACGGTAAAACTTTCGTCGTTATTTTTATAAAAAGATAATTCTGTTGTTTTCTAACTCCAACAATAATTCTGTTTGTGGGGTCCACCAATGATTGTGTCGTCGTACGAATATTCCCCGACCAATCGAATATTTTATAACCAATTGCTTACTTTGCAAAATTTATAAATATTACCCACAACTATAACATTATATCAAATCCACACCATAATATTCAAAAATATATTTTAAGAAAATTTAATCTTTATTCATAAAAGTTGGGGTCTTACAACCTCCCCTTCTTATGAAATTTCGTCCTCGAAATTAGGGTGCGTACCTAGTATGTTGAAGAGGTGAGGATACATTGACTTCATTTCAGATTCTAACTCCCAGGCCATTTCCTCAACATTGTGGTTTTTCCACAAAACTTTGACTTGAGGTATAACCTTGGAGCGTAGAATATGATCCTTCTTATCAAAGATTTTAATAGGTACATCTTCATACATTAACTTTTCTGCTATTTCGTCCGGTTCTAATTCAATAATGTGGTTTGGGTCTTTCACATATTTACGTAACATAGATATGTGAAAAATGTTATGAACATGAGACATACTTGGCGGTAAGGCGAGTCTATAGGCCACAGTTTCTACTCGATCGAGGATTACAAATGGGCCAATCGAGGATTGAGCTTTCCTCTCTTTCCAAATATCGTAACTCCTTTCCATGAAGTAACACGTAACAATACATGATCTCCAATATTAAATTCCACGTCCTTTCGATGAAGATCAGCATGACTCTTTTGTCGATCTTGTGAGGTTTTTGTACGTTGTCAGATCGTTTAAATCTTTTCCATAGTCATATGTACCAACTCTGGTTCAAACAACGTTGCTTCACCAACATCCGATCATATTGGAGAATGACACTTTCTTCCATACAATGCCTCAAATGGAGCCATGCCAATACTTGTGTGATAACTGTTGTTGTAAGAAAATTCCTCCAATGGCAAGAACTTGTCCCAACTTCCTTTGAAGTCAAGGACACATAGTCTTAATAAATCTTCAAGAGTTTGAATAGTCCTCTCTGACTGCCCGTCCGTTTGAGGATGATATGCCAAACTAGATTATAAATCCGTGCCCATAGCTTTTTGCAAACTAACCCAAAATCATGAAGTAAATCTTGGGTCTCGATCAAAAACTATGGATACTGGCATACCATGCAGTCTTATGATCTCATTTATGTAAATACAAGAAAGACGTTCAAGTGAATAAGTTTCTCGTATCGGTAAGAAATGAGCAGACTTGGTCAATCTATCAACAATGACGCAAATCGTATCTATGCCTTGAGAAACCTTGGGGAGACCAGTAACGAAATCCATGGTAATGTGCTCCCACTTCCATTCTAGAATTTCAAGTGGTTGCAATGGACCTTTTGGCACTTGATGCTCCGCCTTGACTCGTTGACAAGTTAGACACCTTGAGATAAACCCGGCTATCTATCTCTTCATATTGCTCTACCAAAATGTATGTCGAAGATCATGATACATTTTGGTACTCCCAAGATGGATTACAAATGCTGTGTTGTGCGCCTCCATCATGATTTTATACTTAAAGTCAGAATCGTTAGGAACACAAAGTCTGGAGTTAACTCGAAGTATTCCTTCTTCATTAATTCTTGCTTCCGGAATAGCACCTTCTTGCTTTTTCTTCTTCATACGCATCAGCTCTAGGTCTGTAGGTTGAGCAGCTTTAACTTTATCGATTAAAGTCAATTCTACTCATATATTTGCCATCATCACGTGGGTCCCTGGAGTCTTTAACTCTATCTCCATCCTTTGTAAGTCATACAAAATGGGCCTTTGCGTTGACAATATCGTACTCATACCCACATATGATCTTCTACTCAATGTGTCAGCTACTACGTTCGCTTTTCCAAGAATGTATTGAATGGTATGATCGTAATCTTTCAATAGCTCAAGGCAACATCGTTGCCGTATGTTGAGTTCCTTTTGAGTGAAAAAATATTTGAGGCTTTTATGATCCGTATAGATCTGCACCTTTTCTCCATACAGGTAATGCCTCCAAATCTTAGGCGCAAAAACGACAGCTGCCAACTATAAATCATTAGTATGATAATTCCTCTCATATTCTTTGAGTTGTAGTGAGGAATAGGCTACGACTTTCCCATGTTGCATGAGAACACATCTTAAACCTTTGCCTGAAGCATCACTGTAGATGACAAATCCCTCCGAGCCGTTGTATTGTCGAGCAATAAAATTTGAAATGAGTCTCCTCTTGAGTTCTTGAAAACTCTTCTCACATTCCTCGCTTCAACCGAATTTTGTATCTTTCCGAGTCAGCTGAGTTAATGGACTAGCGATTCGAGAAAACCCTTCAACGAATCTCCGATAATAACCAGCTAAGTCGAGAAAGCTACGTACTTCGGTCACTGACTTAGGTTGCTCCCAGCTTTGAATTGCTTCAATCTTTGTCGGGTCAATAGATATTCCATGATTTGATATCACGTGCCCAAGGAATGCTACTTTCTCAAGCCAGAACTCGCATTTCTTCAACTTGGCATATAGCTTGTTTTCACGAAGCTTTTGGAGTATCAGCCTCAAATGTTGTGTGACGCCCCCAAAATAGGTATACATCACTCATCTTGAGTCGCCAGATACATGGTACAGAATTCAAATTCAACTTAATAATACAACTGTTGTGTACAATACGACAAAACATAAATTGTTAGTTTGAATACAAATATTGTCTACTACAGAGTATACAAACTCAAAAGGAGTCCTCATTACAATTACTATCACACTATTTCCCAGAATAGTGAGGACTAATAATGCACCATCTAGGACCATCACTCCGTTCCCCGACTCATTCCAAATTTATATTCTCATTTCACAGAGAACGGTGAAAGAAAGGGTGAGCTCAACTAGCCCAAGAAGAAATATTATGATTAAGATAATGCGTAATAAATTATCATTAGCCTTAAACAAATGTTAAACCGATACAATATAACAAACATCAAGTTTAACTGCAAGTGGAACAAGCAATCCATTAAAAGAGTCAAGTAGAGAATAAAATCTACTATCTTTTATGATTTAAAAGGTTTTTCATCACTTTTATCGCTGGGACTCAGCTTAATAAATAATCCACAACATCGAATCACCCCTGCACTACGGCCAAGGATATTCTTTAGTATCACGACCATAATTATCCATGCACTACGGGCCAAGAATATTTGTGTATTCATTAATGGTCATGATCATGCCAACAACTGTCCATCAATGCACTACGGGCCAATGAGTACTTTTACCACTTCATTTGTAACATTACGGTCATGATTATACCGAATAATCCCTGGTCATAATCATACCAAGTCCATCTATGCACTATAGGCCACAGATGACTTTCAACAAAATATAAACATGAGGATGATGACAATGATATAAGAATTCAATAAAACAAGTTCAAGAATTAATTTATCCAGGAACCAATAACGTCCAAATTGTCAACATGATACTGCTTTATAGAGTTAAATTCAAGAATGCTCAGAAGAATATTTCCATGAAAAATACTGGATGAAGCGCAAATATCAAGGATATTCCACTAATTTCATGGAGTATAGAAGTCAAAACTTTAACCAACTGAGTATAATAAGGAATGGAATAACAAAAGAAATCACCAGGCATGCGATAGATCGAACAAAACAAGTTATTCCAATGAATAATAATTAATCGAATTCAGTCCCGTAAAAAACGCATGCATGTGATATTCCAATGAATAATAAAGACGGAATCGAGTCCCATAGAAGACGACGCATACATGATATTCCAATGTAATAATAAAGACGAAATCGGTCCAAATAGAAAATGCATGTAATGTGATATTCCAATGTAATAATAAAGATTTAAATCAGTCCGGCATAAAACGCATGCATAAGATATTCCAATGTAATAATAATGAATGAAATAATGTAAGAATTTCACCAAGTATAGGGTAGGTAGCAGCATGATATCTGATTATTCCAACCAAATAATAAATAATGGAATAACAGAAGTTCTCTTCATGAATACAAAAGAAATAATACCCCATACCGTAAAAGAAACTGGATATAGGAAAAGAAAGGTAACAGACTTCTCTTCTTCTTTCTCTCTATAATTTTCTCTCTAGAGTTTCAGTGAATTAAGTAAGAAATGATGAATGAATGAGCTTCTATTTATAGAAGAATGAAAAGGATACTATGCAATAAAATATTCTAATAAGATGAAAACTTAAATAAAATATATATATATATATATATATATATATATATATATATATATATATATATATATATATACCATCCTGACCATCCTCCGTGAATTAACAGGATTCACGTGAATCCTTTAAACATGTAATCTATATATATATATATATATATATATAATACTTATATATATATATATTAACAAACTTTTTATATAATATATATATAAATAATATCCACCAGCCATCACCCGTGAACATCATTTGGAACAAAACTCCCAGCAATTCAATTTTCTACCGATTATTTTGAAAAAGGAGTAAGTGGGGGTCCAAATAATACGCCAATATTTACAACAAATACTATAGCAATAATTGAACAAAACTGAGTGACTTCTTACGTAAGCATCAATAATCAATACCGTATGCTACTATGCAACCACGCCAGACATTCTTGTTTTTTAACAAGGTGTGTTTCAACAGCTTAACGGTAAAACTTCCATTTATTTTTTCATAAAGTATTTTATCTTTTTTTCTCAATCCGACAATAATTATGTTGTGGGGTCCACTAATGATTGTCTTGATTAAATGCGAATATTTCTTGTTTAAAACGAATATTCCCCACCAATCGAATATTATATAACAACTTAATGCATTTTGCAAAAAATTATAAATATTACCCACAACTATAACATTATAACAATTTCACTCCATAATATTCAAAAATATTATTTATAGAAAATTCATCTTTATTCAAAAAGTTGGGGTCTTATATGTTGCTCATGATCTTCACGACTTTTGGAGTATATGAGGATGTCATCAATAAAGACAACCATGGAATGATCCAAATATTCCTTGAATACTTGGTTCATCATATCCATGAAGGCAGCAGGAGCATTAGTCAATCCAAAAGACATGACTAGGAATTCATAATGCCTATACAGAGCTCTGAAAGCAGTCTTTGGGATGACATTGGTTTTAATCTTTAATTGATGATATCCGGAACAAATATTGATATTTGAAAAGAATTTTGCGCCTCACAACTGGTCAAAAAGATCATCAATGCAAGGCAACAGGTACCTATTTTTGATGGTGACATGATTCAACTCCCGATAGTCAATACAAAGTCGCATACTTCCATCTTTCTTATTCATAAATTGAACAGGAGCACCCCAAGGAGACGTACTGGGACGAATGAAACCGATATCTAACAATTCTGTAGTTGGGTTTTTAACTCCTGAAGTTCAATAGGAGTCATTCGATATGGGGCTTTGAAAATGGGTTTTGTACCGGGTTCAAGGTTAATACCAAACTCGATTTCAAGCTCTTGGGTAGGGCATGAAGTTATTCAAGGAGTACATCAGGAAATTTATTAACAATAGAAATATTATTCAAATCTGACGTATTTTTGTTTAAATCTATGGCATGGGCTAAGAAAGCTTGACATCCATTTTTCAATAAACGAATAGCTTTATGGCTTGATATAACATTGATTGACTTTAGTGGTTTGGTTGCTTGAATTCTCATAATAGGTTGGTTAGGAATATGAAAGCTAACAACCTTACGAAAACGATCAATTTTTGCATGATGAGTAGTTGACCAATCAATCCCTAAAATCACATCAAACGCAAGTATTTTCAAAGAGATAAGGTCGACAGGTAATGTGCGAGTGCCGATTTGGATCAAATAAGACTTATAAACAGTTGATGTAATGAAGGTTTCTCCCAACGGAGTTTCAACAAATAAATAAAAGTCTAATTTCTCCAGAGTCAAATTTAAACGTTGAGCGCAAGTAGGAGAAATAAAAGAATGGGTAGAACTGGTATCAAATAAGGTATAAACTTCGCTAGAGTTTATGATTAGCTTACCCGTGATCACCTCGTTCAGATTCCTCATTTTTTGGGAGGTTACGACAAACGCTCTCCCTTGAACTACCGGTTTTGTCTTATTTGGGATGGCCTTTGATGCCTCCATGCTGGATTTGACCTCGGTGAACGACAAAATTGAGCTAGGTGACCTTCTCTTCCTCAATTATAACATGCTTTGGACTACTGCGTACAGTTTGGACTGATGTGTCCCTCCCCTCCGCATTTGTAACATACGACCATCGGTCATTCTCCTTCCTTAACAACAGGTGCTGGTGCTGACGTCTTTCCATCATTATTGAATTTCCTCTTCTTGAAATTTCCACTTCTATTATCTTGGCCATGATTACTACCGAAGTGGTTACCATTTCTAGCATGTTGATTCCCTCCACGTTTGTTGTCACCGCTTCGATGACTACTACCACTGGTATTATCAATTTGCTGGCTGCACTCTCTTGGTTGGGTTGATTCATTATCGCGCTCCAATAACTGAGCCCTATTTACAACATCTGAATACAAACACAGTTTGTGATAAATTAGGTATTAACATATCTCTGGTTTCAAACCTCTTAGAAACATCCGCATCATTCTCTCCTCATTATTAACCAAGTGGGAGGCAAACCGGGATAACTCAGCAAACTTAGTTCGTACTGTGACACGGTCATATTGTTTTGCTCCAGCTTAATAAACTCTACCTCCTTCATGTGACGAATACTTTCGGGAAAGTACTTGTCGTTGAACAGTTCTTAGAATTTCTCCCAAGACATCTTCAGTGCGGCAGGTTGAGTACGCTTTATAGATTCCCACCAATAATCTGCCTCTCCTCGCAACATGAAGGTGGCAAAGGGAACCTTTTGCTCCTCGGAGCATCCCAAGACATCAAATATCTTAGTGATCTGCTTTATCCACGTCTCTGCTGTAATACCCGAGAATTTCCACGTATTATTAAATGAATATATTAATGGAAATAATATTTATGTGAATATAAGTGTTATTATTTTGTGAGTTGGTTAATGCAATTGATTCTTATTAGATCAATGCGTACTAAGAAGTGATATTTGACAATAAGAATTGAGAAATGCCTTGTGTGGCATATGGTGAAACGAGTAAATCCATTAAGCAAATTAAAACGAGAATTAAGAAGATTAATCGTGTTGATCATGTGATTTCATATAAGTAATCAATACCCTCTTAGACTTGTAATATTACTCATCTGGACAATAATTCATGTCGTATAAAACGAGTTAGGCGATGAAAATTGGCACGGGCTTGAAGCTAAACCAGTCTTGATCGCTTTGTCGAGAATGCAATGGCAATTGTTCTTGTCGTCAATCCAAGAAGATAAATCCTTGTAAATGCTACCAGCCAATGGTCGATTGGATAAAAACTAATTTTTTTACTTTAGAAATTAAATGGAACAATTATGTGATATGTGTAACATTGATAAACCATGAAATAAAGTACGTTATGTTCGACAACGGAATTATTAAGTGGACCATTATTTAATATTAATTAATTGTGGTAGAATATTGATTTCTTGGTAATTAATTAATAATATGTGATTATTATTATTTGCAATATATCTATATATATAATAAGAATTATTTAAATAATTAATGTTTATGAAGAGCCATAAATACATTAATCGATGATAATTGATTTAATTTATATTGGTGGTAATTAATCGAGAAGTGAATAATTTGTTTATTTGACATAAATAAGTAAGTTAGTAATATAATAATATTATATTGACAGTTATGTGGAAGTGAGCAATAATGCGACTATACTATATAGTGTAGTATGACTTTTATGTGACTATATACTAAGTTTTATGACACTATATAGTATGAAGCAATATGATTAGGCATATTGAAACTATATGGTATACATATATCATGAAATGTGTAAGTAACCATATACATGTGGGTATGATGTGAGTATGAAATTATCTTTAAAATCCTAATATGGTAACAATTGTACCTTAATATTACATTATGGGAATTAAAAGGACCAAACCAAGCTTACATGACCAATTGGTGAAATTTTCCTCTCTTGTCCCAAAATAAGTGTCACCAAGTACATGAATAGTAACTCAAAGCTAAATCACATATTTCTCCAAAAGGCTAGAGTAGGTGATGATGGCTGAGCTTGGGGGTGGTTGGTTAACCCTTGAATGACCATTGTTTCCTTCTAAAACACAATGGATACTACCCTTTATACAAACCCTAAATACAGTCCAAGTTCTCTCTATAAATACAAGCCCAAATGCAGATTTTTGTGATTGCTAGAAGTTACTTGATAGTCTAAATTGGAGAGTGTAAGTTGCTGAGCTTTGTAGAAGCATATTCAGTGAGTAGGAAGTCTAATTTAAGCTTAAGAAGGTATAATTTCTATTTATGTTCTTGAGATGGGTTTTGTTTGATTCTTGAATTTATTTGTTAATTGATATGAGTAATCATGTTATAAGGTGTTTAGGAAGTTTACTAGCATGTATAAACACTTTGGTAAAGGTTTGAAGCATGCTTGAATCGTTGGAAACCAAGTTGGAAATTTCGCTACAAAATAGAGCATGCATACTACTTCTGAACTCGACCTGGCGCATCTGCATACAGTTATCTTGAGGTCTTGAAAGCAATTGCTGCATTGCACCTCGAAACATATCTTTGTTTTGTCCATGCTACATGTTGAGAACTTGATGTCATGACTTAATTATTTACCTAAAAAGAGGTATGGCATGAAGTATAAGGTTTTCGTATATAGTATGAAGTGTCCAAACATAAATTAGTAGGAAATCTTTAACAAGAGCTTTAAGTTTTTAAAATAAACTTTGATAAAATTTATGTTCTACAAATTATGGGCTTAATAAACTATACACATGACTGATTTCTACAAATAAATGAGCATGTTAGAGTGTACATAGTTCCTTTGATCATGACCAAACTTGTTAAGCCTTGTGACTAGAGATGTTTCAAGAAAAATCTTAGCCTAGTGAGCTAACAAGCATGATTACTATATAGTTTATGTTCTGACCTTGCAAACATGTTAACATAACTTGACTGCATATTTTTAGAGCTTTGAAGTTGTCTTAGGTGTGTTAGATTGCATAGGTTAAGCCCAAAATCGTTTCAAAAGTAAACTGTAACATATTTTCAAAATCTAGTTGCATCATATGAATATCTAGATGCTAAAGAGATAAGATGTCATGTTATGTCTATAATATCTCTAGGTATGAGTTATATGTATGGAACATGATGATTTCAAAATAAACATGAGTTTAAAGCATGATTCCAAGTTTTAAACAATAATAGCTATGAAAAATCAATATTAATGCTACAAGTATATGCATTAACAGAAATTGAAATGTCTATGTGAATATATAGCCAAGTAATGAGTCATGGTAACCACTTGATAATGTTTTTCTTTAATGCCATGTAAGATGTAAGTTTAAACTTATATAAGTGAACTCAAGAACGGTTATGTGATTATGTGAGTACCTCTAACATGTAGGTATGATAAAGTATTAGTACATAGATGTGTAAGGTTGGGGCGTAAATGAAAGCGAGTTTCAAATACAGTGCAGGCGGAGGACAAATATAAGATTCTTGTAGATCCTTAAGCGTGAGACAGGCGCAATCACTACTGTGATCTTTAAATGGCTTCTATTTTTGAACTGATGTTTGATTCGGGTGCCTATATGATTGCTTTAACTTGTAATATATGATTAAAATACTATGTAATGTGTTAAGGAGCATGCCATGTGATAGAAATAAAGGTTATTCATGACTTTCGAATGATAAGTCCAAAAGGATGTTTGCATAATATCAAAACAAAGATACATGGGTTGAACTTGTGATGACGTATAAACTGATTTTGTACCATATGTGCATACTAGAATCATGTCAAGCTTGATTAAAGACTGTGTTAGCTAATGAACATCTTGAATGTATAATATGCTATAAATAGGATTTGAAAGTGTTGATTTTTTAACGTGGATAAACTACGCTTAAGGCAAGTATCCGAACCCTACTTTACATTGTGCAAGTGTTCTAACTCTTGCATTACTTATTCGACGAATATCATAAACTTATCTCATTGAATGAGCTATTATGTTAAACTCTTGACGAAAACTATTATTCATGTGAACTTAGTATTGTTCTTGAATATTGTTAAGGTATCTATGCCATTTGATTCGGCTAAATTATGTGCATGTTTATAAAATTGTCCAAACCAATTGATTGGTGCAGAAATCTTGAAAATTGAGTTGAACAACCCTTAAGGTAAGGGGAATGTATGTTGTTGAAAACCCCGACACATGAGTATATTATTACTGTGGTGTTATGCATAACTTAAAGTATTCTAGACTGATCATATATAGTACTTGATTCTTTTGGGTTATCAGTTTAATATTTGTAATTCTAGTAGATGTTCAATAGTTCTTAGTGACTGCTCAGTATAAATTATTATCTAGTCGGATACCTTGATAGTCTTTAAATACATATATATATGTCAATTTATATTGAATTATCATTCTTATTCCAAGAATTGTTGACATTCATTATTCATGATATTATTTTGAAACTCTGAACTATCTTAAAAATGATACTTCGATATTTCAAACTTGTGTTGTAAAACTCCTTACCCTTGTTGTATATTACTTCCTAGGAAATTTATGCTCATTCTTTCTTATTTAAAACCTTTCAGTTAAGGCGGAACAGGGAGGTGTCTCTGGGAAAGACAAGGGCAAGGGCAAGGCTACCGACTAGTTTGCCCTTTTATGTTTAAATTTATTATGTTGTATTAAGACTATTTTCAGACTATGTTTAAGCTTAAGTAGAATTATGTAATAAGTCTTTATTCGATATTATTATGTATTCTATTAAGCACTGTAGGTTGCGAGACTTGGGAGAATAATTATAATAAAACATTGTATATTATTCTAAATTAGATCTTTCGTTGTGAATGTGTGATTTTAGTTATTATGGTGTTACCATGAGAACGTGACGAACGAAATTCGAGTGACAAAGTGGCGGTCAGAATTTATGGGCGTCACATCTGCCTTAAGTGGTTTTGGATCTCCCAAAAACTCATGTGGTCCCAGCTCCTTGAACTGTTTAGCGGTGACCGTCCGAGAGTTTCCAGTGTTTCAACCTGCATTTTGAACATGAGTCGTTCTCGCCTATTGTTGCATGAATTGCATAAATCCTCTTAACGTCCCATCGTTCATCATTTGGTCAGCGGTTTTGTTTTCCTGAGGATTATTGTCATCCTAATGCACATTATCCTGGGTATATATCGTTGGTGACTCTGTAACATTCCAAATTTTTTTAAAATGTAAATTATAAATATTATTGATTTATATAAATATTTATTGGATGTGTTTATTATTGGATAAATAATTGTTCAATTTGATTGATTTGATTTAGTTAATTATTTATTTGTTAAATAATTAATGTGTTATGTGGATTGAATTATGTGATTAAGTGAATTATTTAATAAATTGTTATTAAATAAAGTGTGACAAATAACTGTGTTATAAAGAGTTATTAAAATAAATTAAAGTAATTTTAATATAGTTTTGCCAAACAAGGTTTAAGTATATTAATCCTTTATTTTAAATGGTTTACCAAACAAAGTCCTATGGCTTTTGGTTTTAATTTTTGAATTATTGTTATATAAATAAAATATGTATATATATATATATATATATATATATATATATATATATATAATTTTATAACCGATAACTTATTAGCAATATTTATTAAGGCGTCAGTTTTTACATTTCAAAGGTAAGTGTTGGTTTTTAGATAATATTATGTATAGTGTATTTTGGCTTAAGCCTAAGAAAGGTTTACAGAGTAAAAAAAAGAAGGAAGTTCAGAGGGAGTTTGAGAGAGAATTCCAAAAACAAGTTCGGTGTTCGTCAAAAGCTATTCTCAGTGAAAGGTTTTCTAAAAGCAACAAAAAGGTATGTTTTATAATCTTAACATAGGTTTTATAGTATAAATATTTAGCCTCTGTGTTTCTTGAAACTCAACTTCACTGTATATATGAGTTTTTACAAAGGTTGTCTGTAAATCATGTTTATGTAATTAATTTTGAAATCCTGAATAATTATAATTGTAATTGATACAACTAGCATGTATATATATATACATGTATTGTATGATAAATTACTTTTTAAAAGAAAGGAAATTTTTGTTTTACAGTATATATATATACATACATGAACTGTAGGAACTGTGATTGTTAATTTTGTATGATAACAAAGTTAGTGTATGCTAATTGGGAAATTGAATTATGCATGTTAATTGGTTTATATGTTAGTATGTTTGTGTTTTAAAGGAATCAAATTGGATTTTATATGAACTTACAGTGTTCACTGTGTTTACCAATTATCAGTAATGGAGTTTGATGTAAAACAGTGTTTTCAAAGAACTAAGTTTTCTAAAAAATTCGTTGTTTAATTGTTGGTCGTTGGTATATGAATGATTATTAGCATTTATGTGTAAATTACGTGAATATATACATGTTAATTGGGGTTAAATACTATTAAAAATAAAGACAGTAGCTTTGTTCTGTTCTTCATTTTGTATTCAGAGTTTTAGCCGCATGCATAAAAAATCCACGCCCAATTTCAAGTCTCGCGCCTCAAAGAAAAAATAGGCTAGAAGTTCTCTCCACGACGCTAGAATTAGCACCCGAGCGCCACTGTCTCGCGCCCCAGCGCTGGAAAAGTGGTCTGGGTCGGACATTTTTGACCTCGTGTAGTAAAATGGCCATAACGTTTTCATACGAACTCCGATTGAGGTTATTCAAGATTATTCGAAAAGGGGACGAATAGGACTATAACTTGTATTCTTTAAGGGTTTCAATTTGAAATCGTTATGAAGGGTCAAAATGGCCATCGTTAGGACTGTTGTGTATTTGGAGCCAATCAGAGGGCGTCGGGATGCGCGAATGCAAGTGCAATCCTTTGAGTATTAGTATAACCTAATGATAACATGTTGGACATGTAATATGATGTTGTATTAAGTTGTTAATGTGTATGTGGTGCAATGACATGATCACTTAAGTAGTTGTAATAAAGCTAAAAAGTAATGTTCATGCAAAGATGCAATGTTATTTAAACTTAAACTTAGTTAGTAGCTATACTAAAAGTAAGAAAGTAACTCATGAAGGTAATCTTAGTGTAACTAATGTGTATTGTCAATACATATGGTATGTGTAGGACTAGGGGTGAATGTGAGTAGTGATTGTTTAACCTACGCACTAGGCAAGTTCCCTAACCTTTGCTACTTTATTATTCAGCAAGGTTACTTTTCACTATTATGTTATACTTATGCAAATTCTCTATTTCTAATCTCTTGTTTAACGATTTATTGTCATGCAAGTTCTTTAACTCTACTTTTATAATAGTTGAGCAAGTTTTCTTATCCTAAATCTTCGCTATGCAAGTTTCTAAATCTATTGTTAAATTGAGTAAATCTTCTAACTTCATACCTTCGTTGAGTTAGTTTGTTATGATTATACAAGTTTTTCCTAAATCTAAACTTGTTATATTAGCATGCAAATATCTTTATTCTGTTAAACAATTTACCGTTCAAAGTTATTATTTGTTATGCATGCTTAATATTAAATTCTAAGATGTAACCTTAGCTTAATGTTGTTCAAAGTAAGGTATGATAAATTATTCCATTGTTATACTATTAGATTATTCCTAAAGCATGAACTTAGAACGAAATGTTTATTCAGTTATGATTATTCAATAACATAGTGTTATTATCTTTTATTCAACTAATCCTTAGTTGATGTCCGTTGAATTCCAAATTACATTAAAGTGTATCCAAACCAAACTGACTTTGGTGCGGACTTGTACTCTAAATACTGAGATGAACAACCCTATTATTAGGGGTTGCACTTAGTTTTATACTTTGTGCTGAAATGTTTTTATACAATACATGTACGAAGGATTGATCCCCCTAAGTACCTTTGAGTCCTTATAGTCGTATTACTGTTAGAATTAAAGTTGAAAGATTACTTATAACTGTGGACATGGTTCGTGGTCATTAGACCCTCAGTGAATGTTATGATTTTTTTGAATGTTAATATAATGTATTGTTCAGTTCTATTAAGCCTAGTATATGGTAAGTGATGTAAAGGTTAATGTTCTATTTATTGTTATTCCAAGTGAGCCTTGTTTGCTCACTCTTGCCTGTAAACTTTCTTACAGCTAAAGCTGAAAAGGGTGACGTACCTAGCACCAGTAAGGGAAAGGGAAAGATAAACAAGTACTGAAGACTTGTAATAGTTTTGATAGTTTTATTATCATACTTTGGTTTAAAGATTGTAATGAAGTTTATTTAATTTTCCGCATGTATGACTTTTGTAAAGGTTAGATAACCTGGGAGATTTTATTTAATGTAATCTTGTATGGGAAGGTTTATTTATTCAATTATATTATGATTTGGTAGTCAGATATGAATATTTTGATTAAGTGAACAACAAATCTTGAGGTAATGACGTACCGAGATTTGGGGGTGTCACAAGTTGATATCAAAACTTTAGGTTATGAACCTTAGGTGGGGAAACCTTAGGCTATAATCTTCTAGGAGATCGAAAGCATAGAGTTGATAAACTCTTATCGAGTTCTGAGGAATGAATTAAGGAAATTCATTGAAGATAAAATGATAAAAGACTTTATGTGTAAGACCCTGAATTTTATGAAATAAAAGTATTCAATTTTCCTATTCAGTAAATGGTTAAATTGATAAAAGTTAAAGTTAAGGGTGATATATGAATTTTTTTCAAAATACGCAAGTGGTTATAAAATATTCATTGTTGTCGGGGAATATTTGTTTAGTCGTAGAATATTCTTTCTGTCGGGGAATATTCGTATGACAACGCAGCCATTTGTGGGCCCCATAACGAATAACTGTCGGATGAAGAAAATGACAAAATTGAATAACGGCGTAGTTGTTACCGTTAAGACTGTTGGAATACCCGGTGGTTAAAATACAGTAATACGCGTGTTTGCACAGTAGCACATGATTTTACACAGTATTTTTGAATTATTGATCCTTACGTAAGAAGGCACTACTCAATAATTGTTACAGTAATTACTGTTCAATATTTTATTTTATTGGTTCAATAATTGCTACATTGATATTTTATATTATTGTTGTTTCAATAATTGTCACTGCACAGTATCTCCATTATCAGATCAATAATTCATATTATTTGTGACGCCCCCAAAATTAGGTATACATCACCCATCTTAGGTCGCCAGATACATGGTACAGAATTCAAATACAACTTACTAATACAATTGTCGTGTACAATACGACAAAAAATTAACTGTGAGTTTGAATACAAATATTGTCTACTAGAGATTATACAAACTCAAAAGGAGTCCTCATTACAATTATTATCACACTATTTCACAGAATAGTGAAGACTACTGATGCTATCCTCTGGACCATTACTCTGTTCCCCGACTCGTCTCGGCTATATTCTTATTTCCTGAAGAGAACAGTGAAAGAAAAGGTGAGCTCAACTAGCCTAGTAAGAAATATTATGACTAAGATAATGCAGAATAAATTAACATTAGCCTTCAACAGTGTTAAACTGATAAAATATAATAAACATCAAGTTTAATCTGCTGCAATGAACCAAAGAATCCATTAAAAGAGTCAAGTAGAAAATAAAATCTACTATCTTTTATGATTTAAAAGGTTTTTCATCACTGTTATAGCTCAGACTCAGCTTAATAAATATTCCACATCATCGAATCACCCCTGCACTACGGCCAAGAATATTCTTTAGTATCACGACCATAATTATCCATGCACTACGGGCCAAGAATATTTGTGTATTCATTAATGGTCATGATCATGCCAACAACTGTCCAACAATGCACTACGGGCCAATGAGAACTTTTACCACATCATTTGTAAAATTACGGTCATGATTACACCGAATAATCCCTGGTCATAATCATACCAAGTCCATCTATGCACTATAGGCCACAGATGACTTTCAACAAAATTTAAACATGAGGATGATGACAATGATATAAGAATTCAATAAAACAAGTTCAAGAATTCTTTTATCCATGAATTATTATCGTCTAAATTGTCAACATGATACTGCTTTGTAGAGTAAAATTCAAGAATACTTAGAAGAATATTTCCATGAAAGAATACTGGATGAAGCGCAAATATCAAGGATATTCCACTAATTTCATGGAGTATAGAAGTCAAAGTTTTAACCAACTGAGTATAACAAAGAATTGAATAACAAAAGAAATCACCATGCATGCGATAGATCAAGACAAAAGGTGTTATTCCAACGAAATAATAAATAACGGAACCAGTCCCACAGAAACACACACACAGATAGGATATTCTAACAGAATAATAAAGAATTTGAACCAGGTCCGGCGTAAAACACACAGACAGGATATTCCAATAGAATAATAAAGAATGGAACCAGGTTCGGCGTAAAACACACAAACAGGATGTTCCAACAGAATAATAATAAATACGGAACCAGGTCCGGTGTAAAACATATAGACAGGATGTTCCATCATAATAATAGAAGAATGTCACCAAGTATAGGGTAAACCGCGTATATAGGTTATTCCAACAGAATAATAAGCAATGGAATAACAACAGTTCTCTTAATGAATAAGAAAGAATAACACCCCTTACTTTAGTAGGAGATTGAATACTGCAGTAGTGTAGTAATAGAATACTCTTCTTTTTTCTCTCTTATTATCTCTATACTTTCTCTCTCTATAGATTGAATGAATTCGTGAAAAATAATGAAGCACTAGGCCTCTATTTATAGAAGATTTCTAGCTTAGCACTTGCCATGTGAAAAGGCAAGTGGCTTGACGGCTGGTGATGTGAAAAGAAAAGTGGTTTGACGCCTGTAATGTGAAACGACAATTGGTTCAACGCCTGTAATGTGAAACGACAAGTGGTTCGACGCCTGTAATATGAAACGGCAAGTGGTTTGACGTCTGGTAAAGGTAATTACTATTGATGAAGGTAATTTCTATTCACAAAGGTAATTACTATTGACGAAGGTAATTACTATTGACGAAAGTAATTACTATTCATGAAGGTAATTACTATTGACAAAGGTAATTATTATTGACGAAGAGTCTCTTAGATGATGACATATGGGCCCCCCATAAAATAACCAAACTTACCACAAACGTCTCATAACAGACTCTTCATATACATCAAGGATTGAATAAATATTACCACAAATTATTTTATTTTTAATTAACACATATTTAATCTTTCAACAATTATTAATCATTTATAACTTGTCGTCTCAATTATTGATTTAATAATATAACATATTATACAGATGATATTGTGACAATAATTGAATCAATAATATAAGAGATATGATGCAACAATTACTGTAGCAATAATTGAGTATAGCTGAGTGACTTCTCACGTAAGCATCAATAATCAATACCTTGTGCTACTATGCAACCACGCCAGACATATTACATTTTTTTACTAAGGGTAGTTCAACAGCTTTTAACGGTAACACCTCCCACCATTATTTTATAGAAAGATAATTTTGTCGCTTTCTAACTACTTACAATACTTCCGCTAGGGGTCAAGCAATGATTGAGCCGTCGTATTTAATATTCCCCGACAAAAAGAATATTCCCAGACCAAACGAATATTTTATAACAACTTGCTTACTTTTGCAAAATTTATAAATATTACCCACAACTATTATATCAATTTTACTCCATAATATTCAAAATAATATTTATAGAAAATCCATCTTTATTTATAAAAGTTGGGGTCTTACAACCTCCCTTCTTATGAAATTTCATCTCGAAATTAGGGTACGATGACAGTATGTCGAAGAGGTAAGGATACCTTGATTTCATTTCAGATTCTAACTCCCAAGTTATTTTCTCAACATCGTGGTTTCTCCACAAAACTTTGACTTGAGGTATAACCTTGGAGCGTAGAATATGATCCTTCTTATCCAAGATTTGAACAGGAACCTCTTCATACGTCAAGTATTCCGCTATTTTGTCCGGTTCTAACTCAATAATGTGGTTTGGGTCTTTCACATATTTACGTAACATGGATATGTGAAAAACGTTATGAACACGAGACATACTTGGCGGTAAAGCGAGTCTATAGGCCACAGTTCCTACTCGATCGAGGATTAAAAATGGACCGATGAATCGAGGATTGAGTTTTCCTCTCTTTCCAAATCTTGTAACTCCTTTCCATGGAGCAACACATAACAACACATGATCTCCTATATCGAATTCCACGTCCTTTCGATGAAGGTCAGCATAACTCTTTTGTTGATTTTGTGAGGTTTCTATACGTTGTCGGATCGTTTGAATCTTTTTCGTAATCATACGTACCAACTCCGGTCCCAACAACGTTGCTTCACCCACCTTATCCCAGCATACTGGAGAATGACACTTTCTTCCATTCAACGCTTCGAATGGAGCCATGCCAATACTTGTTTGATAACTGTTGTTGTAGGAAAACTCCACCAATGGTAAGAACTTGTCCCAACTTCCCTTGAAATCAAGGACACAGAGTCTTAATAGATCTTCAATAGTTTGAATAGTCCTCTCCATCGTCTGGTCCGTCCGAGAGGATGATATCTTAGAAGCTAAATCGTAAGTCTGTGCTTGTAGCTTTTTGCAAACTAACCCAAAATCGTGAAGTGAATCTTGGGTCTCGATCAAAAACTATGGATACCGCAGATACCATGCGATCCTTACAATCTCGTTTATGTATATCTGAGCAAGACGTTCAAGTGTATAAGTTTCTCGATTCGGTAAGAAATGAGCGACTTGGTCAATCTATCAACAATGACCCAAATCGCATCTATGCCTTGAGAAACCTTAGGAAGACCGAAGAACGAAATCCATGGTAATGTGCTCCCACTTCCATTCTGGAATTTCAAGTGGTTGCAATGGACCTTTTGGTACTTGATGCTCCACTTTAACTCGTTGACAAGTTAGACACCTTGAGATAAACAGCGCTATCTCTCGTTTCATATTGCTCCACCAAAATGTATGATGAATATCATGATACATTTTGGTACTCCCAGGATGGATTGCAAACGGTGTGTTGTACGCCTCCATCATGATTTTATACTTTAAATCAGGGTCATTAGGAACACAAAGTCTGGAGTTGACTCGAAGTATTCCTTCTTTATCGATTCTTGCTTCCGGTATAGCACCTTCTTGCACTTTCTTCCTCATACGCATCGCCTCCAGTCCAGTGCAGTAGCTTGAGCAACTTTAACTTTATCGATTAAAGTCGGTTCTACTCGTATATTCGCTATCATCACATGCGTCCCTGGAGTCTTTAACTCTATCTCCATCCTTTGCAAGTCACACAAAATGGGCCCTTGCGTTGATAATATTGCACTCGTACTTGCATATGATCTTCTACTCAATGCGTCAGCTACCACGTTCGCTTTTCCAGGATGGTATTGGATGGTATGATCATAATCTTTCAACAGTTCAAGCCAACATCATTGTCGCATGTTGAGTTCCTTTTGAGTGAAGAAATATTTGAGGCTTTTATGATCCGTAAAGATCTCCACTTTCTCCCCATACAAGTAATGCCTCCAAATTTTAAGTGCAAAGACAACACCGCCAACTCTAGATCATGAGTAGGATAATTCCTCTCATATTCTTTGAGTTGTCGCGAGGCATAAAGGCTATGACTTTTCCATGTTGCATGAGAACACATCCCAACCCTTTTCTCGAAGCATCATCAGAGATGACAAATCCCTCCGAGCCGGATGGTATTGTCGAGCAGGTCTTTGAAATGAGTCTCCTCTTGAGTTCTTGAAAACTCTTCTCACATTCTTCGCTCCAATCGAACTTTGTATCTTTCCGAGTCAGCTGAGTCAATGGAGTAGCGATTCGAGAAAATCCTTCCACGAATCTTCGATAATAACCAGCTAAACCGAGAAAGCTATGTACTTCAATCACTGATTTAGGTTGCTCCCAGCTTTGAATAGCTTCAATCTTTGCTGGGTCAACAGATATTCCATGACTTGATACCACGTGCCCAAGGAATGCTACTTCCTCAAGCCAGAACTCACATTTCTTCAACTTGGCATAAAGCTTATATTCACGAAGCTTTTGGAGTGTCAGCCTCAAGTGTTGCTCATGATCTTCACGGCTTTTGGAATAAATAAGGATGTCATCAATAAAGATGACCACAAAGTGATCCAAATATTCCTTGAATACTCGGTTCATCATATCCTTGAAGGCAGCAGGAGCATTAGTCAATCCAAAGGACATGACTAGGAATTCATAATGTCCGTACCAAGTTCTGAAAGCCCTCTTTGGAATGTCATCGGTTCTAATCTTCAATTGGTGATATCAGGAACGAAGATCAATCTTTGAAAAGAATTTGGCTCCTTGCAACTGGTCAAACAGGTCATCAATACGTGGCAATGGATACCTATTTTTGATGGTGACATGATTTAACTCCCGATAATCAATACAAAGTCGCATACTCCTATCTTTCTTCTTCACGAATAGAACAGGAGCACCCCAAGGAGAAGTACTAGGATGAATAAAGCCAATGTCTAACAATTCCTGCAGTTGGGTCTTTAACTCCTGAAGTTCAATAGAAGCCATTCGATATGGGGCTTTGGAAATGAGTTTTATACCGGGTTCAAGGTCGATACAAAATTCAATTTCACGCTCTGGGGGTAGGCCAGAAAGTTCTTCGGGGAATACGTCAGGAAATTTATTAACAATAGAAATATCGTTCAAAACTGACGTATTTATGTTTAAATCTGTGACATGAGCTAAGAAAGCTTGACATTCGTTTTTCAATAAACGAATAGCTTTATGGCTTGAGATGACCGTGATTGATTTTAATGGTTTGGTCGCTTGAATTCACATAATAGTTTGATTAGGAATATGAAACCTAACAACCTTACGAAAACAATCAATTTTTGCATGATGAGTAGTTAACCAACCAATCCCTAGAATCACGTCAAATGCAAGTATTTTTAATGAAATAAGATCGACATTTAATGTGAGGGTACCGATTTGAACCAAACAAGACTTATAAACAGTGGATGTAATGAAGGTTTCTCCCAATGGAGTTTCCACAGATAAGTCAAAGTCTAATTTCTTCGGAGTCAAATTTAATCAATGAGCGCAAGTAGGAGAAATAAAAGAATGGGTAGAACCGATATCAAATAAAGTATAGACTTCATTAGAGTTTATGATAAGCTTACCCGTAATGACCTCATTCGGGTTCCTTGCTTTCTGGGAGGTCACAACAAACGCTCTCCCTTGCACTATCGGCTTTGACCTTTCTGGGACGGCTTTTGGTGGCTCCATCCTAGCTGAAATTGTCTTCGGTGAACGACAAAATCGAGCTAAGTGACCTTCTATTCCACAATTATAACATGCTTTGGACGGCATAGCGCAATTTGGACTGATGTGTCCCTCCCCTCCGCATTTGAAGCATATGATAGGTTGTGTTTCTCCATCTTTAACAACGGGTGCTGGTGTTGACGTCTTTCCATCATTGTTGAATCTCCTCTTCTTGAAATGTCCATTCTTATGGTTTTGGCCCTGATTACCACCGAAGTGGTTACCATTTCTGGCCTGTTGATTCCCTCCATGCTTGTTGTCACCGCTTCGATGACTACTCTAGCTGGTATTATAATTTTGCTGGCTGCTCTCTTTTAGTTGCGTTGATTCATTATCGCGCTCCACTAACTAAGCCCTATTTACAACATCTGAATACAAACACAGTTTATGAGAAATAAGATGTTGACGTATCTCCGGCTTCAAACCTCTTAAAAACATTCGCGCCATTCTCTCTTCATTATCCACCAAGTGGGACGCAAACCGTGATAACTCCGCAAATTTAGCCTCGTATTGCGACACGGTCATATTATTTTATTCCAACTTGATAAACTCCACCTGTTTCATGTGGCGAATACTTTCGGAAAAGTATTTGTCGTTGAACAGCTCCTGGAACTTCTCCCAAGACATCTTCAGTACAGCAGGTTGAGTACGTTTTACCGATTCCCACCAGTAATTTGCCTCTCCACGCAACATAAAGGCGGCAAAGGGAACCTTTTGCTCCTCAGAGCATCCCAAGACATCAAATATCTTGGTGATCTGCTTTATCCATGCTTCCGCCATAAGTGGTTTTGGCTCTCCCTTAAACTCTCGTGGTCCCAGCTCCTTGAACTGTTTAGCAGTGACCGCCTGAGAGTTTCTCGTGTTTCCACCTACGTTTTGGACAGGAGCCGCTCTCGCCTGCTGTTGCATGAATTGTATAAAGCCTCTGAACATTTGATCATTCATCATTTGGTCAGTGTTGTTGTTTGCGTGAGGATTATCGCCTTCCTGATGCACATTATTCTGATTATTGATATGTGGTGAATCAATGGTCGCTTGTGCTCCATTGTTATTCTCAACATTCTTAGATGTCATTTTCAGATACTGCCACAAAACAAAAGGTTAATTGACGTGTAACATATTATCCCTATATTCTGACTGACCAATAAAATAGCACATAAACTTAGGTAGGTCATACTAGCGAAGGAATTCCCCGTCTCTCCCCTCCTAGTACTATTCTCACATCTTAGCCAAGGATCATATCCCTAAGCTTTGATACCAACTGTGACGCCCCCAAAATTAGGTATACATTTCCCATCTTTGGTCGCCAGATACATGGTACAGAATTCAAATACAACTTAATAATACAACTGTCGTGTACAATACGACACAACATAAATTATGAGTTTGGATACAAATATTGTCTACTAGAGATTAAGCAAACTCAAAAGGAGTCCTCATTACAATTATTATCACACTATTTCACAGAATAGTGAGGACTACTAAGGCTATCCTCTGGACCATTACTCCGCTCCCCAGACTAAGTCCCAACTATATTCTCATTTCAAGAGAACAAAGGAAAAGAAAGGGTGAGCTCAACTAGCCCAATGAAGAAATATTATGACTAAGATAATGCGAAATAAATTATCATTAGCCTTCAACAAATGTTAAGCCGATAAAATATAATAAACATCAAGTTTAAGCTGCGCAATGAACCAAAGAATCCATTAAAAGAGTCAAGTAGAAAATAAAATCTACTATCTTTTATGATTTAAAAGGTTTTTCATCACTGTTATAGCTGAGACTTAGCTTAATAAATATTCCACATCATCGAATCACCCCTGCACTATGTCCAAGGATATTCTTTAGTATCACGACCACAATTATCCATGCACTACGGGCCAAGAATATTTGTGTATTCATTAATGGTCATGATCATGCAAACAACTATCCATCAATGCACTACGGGCCAATGAGAACTTTTACCACATCATTTGTAACATTAGGGTCATGATTACACCGAATAAT
Organism: Panax quinquefolius; assembly: GCA_020205615.1. Taxonomy (NCBI): domain Eukaryota; kingdom Viridiplantae; phylum Streptophyta; class Magnoliopsida; order Apiales; family Araliaceae; genus Panax; species Panax quinquefolius. The sequence continues at coordinate 83,779,339 of CM035162.1, forward strand.
CCCTGGTCATAATCATACCAATTCCATCTATGCACTACAGGCCACAGATGACTTTCAACAAAATATAAACATGAGGATGATGACAATGATATAAGAATTCAATAAAACAAGTTCAAAAATTATTTTATCCAGGAATTATTAACGTCCAAATTGTCAACATGATACTACTTTGTAGAGTAAAATTCAAGAATACTTAGAAGAATATTTCCATGAAAGGATACTGGATGAAGCGCAAATATCAAGGATATTCCACTAATTTCATGGAGTATAGAAGTCAAAGTTTTAACCAACTGAGTATAATAAAGAATGGAATAACAAAAGAAATCACCATGCATGCGATAGACCGCACAGGCAGGTTATTCCAACAGAATAATAAATAACGGAACCAGGTCCGGCGTAAAATGCACAGACAGGATATTCCAACAGAATAATAAAGAATGGAACCAGGTCCGACGTAAAACACACAGACAGGATATTCCAATAGAATAATAAAGAATGGAACCAAGTCCGGCTTAAAACACATAGACAGGATGTTCCAACAGAATAATAATAAAGACGGAACTAGGTGCGGTGTAAAACACACAGACAGGATGTTCCAACAAAATAATAGAAGAATGTCACCAAGTATAGGGTAAATCGCGTATACAGGTTATTCCAATAGAATAATAAGCAATGGAATAACAACAGTTCTCTTCATGAATAAGAAAGAATAACACCCCTTACTTTAATAGGAGATTGAATACTGCAGTAGTGTAGTAACAAAATACTCTCTATACTTTCTCTCTCTATAGCTTGAATGAATTCGTGAAAAATAACGAAGCAGTAGGCCTCTATTTATAGAAGATTTCTAGCTTATCACTTGCCATGTGAAAAGGCAAGTGGCTTGACGACTGGTAATGTGAAAAGAAAAGTGGTTTGACGCCTGTAATGTGAAACGGCAATTGGATCGACGCTTGTAATGTGAAACGACAAGTGGTTCGACGCCTGTAATATGAAATGGCAAGTGGTTTGACGTCTGGTAAAGGTAATTAAAATTGACGAAAGTAATTACTATTCATGAAGGTAATTACTATTGACGAAGGTAATTATTATTGACGAAGAGTCTCTTAGATGATGACATATGGGCCCCCCATAAAATAACCAAACTTACCACAAACGTCTCATAACAGACTCTTCATATACATCAAGGATTGAATAATTATTACCACAAATCATTTTATTTTTAATTAACACATATTTAATCTTTCAACAATTATTAATCATTTATAACTTGTCGTCTCAATTATTGATTTAATAATATAACATATTATACAGATGATACTGTGACAATAATTGAATTAATAATATAAAAGATATGATGCAGCAATTACTATAGCAATAATTGAGTATAGCTGAGTGACTTCTCACGTAAGCATAAATAATCAATATCGTGTGCTACTATGCAACCACGCGTATTACTGTACTTTTACTACCGGGTAGTTCAACAGTTTTAACAGTAACACCTCCGCCGTTATTTTTATAGAAAGACAATTTTGTCGTTTTCTAACTACGACAATACTTCCATTGTGGGGTCCACCAATGCTTGAGTCGTCGTACGAATATTCCCTGACAAAAAGAATATTCCCCGACCAAACGAATATTTTATAACAACTTGCTTACTTTGCAAAATTTATAAATATTACCCACAACTATTATATCAATTTTACTCCATAATATTCAAAAATAATATTTAAAGAAAATTCATCTTTATTTATAAAAGTTGGGGTCTTACATTATTTGAATAATATTATTAGATAGCATTATTGGCAATGTCTAGAAAGTTCTGTCAAGGAGAGGTTTGGTCACCTAATTGCGCGCCAGTAAGGAGAAATCCTTATCGAAAAGCCCCCTCTTTCCTGGGAACTGCCTGGTTGTCATTATTGTGATTCTGTAATATTATTTGTGAATAATTAATTATTGATTTATATGATAAGGAAATATTTATTTGATGTGGATATAAATGATGGATTGATTTATGTTGTTATAAATGAAGGAATTAATGTTGAGTTATTTTATCAGTATTTTGTCGGATTGGAGGTATTAAAAGATCAAATCGGTGTTCTTACAGCTTTATTGTGTGAGTTAAAATATTTAATCCGACCGTTGGATCGTTGTAATTTTTGGATATGTTATACATATATAAGTTGAGTATAAGTCCACAAATTTTGAACCGTTAAAAATTAACGAATGATTTGTTATGAATTTTAAGATGTGACTGATTCAGAAATTAGGTTTATAAATGATTTTGGTGGAAAATTCTAGAAATGAGTGGGCCTCACTTTTGGTTGTTGGGGATGGTGGCTAATTTTTGGTGGGTGGAATAGTAGCAGGTAAAGCCATCAGGTTGCAGGTTAAGTCTGCTTCGGCGTGCTAACATTTTCCTATAAATAGAGGGCTAACTTAGAATTGAAAATCACACCAGAATTCTTAAGTTTTCTCTCTTTTTCTCTTTAGATTATCGAGTGTATTTTGTGAGTATTTAGATACTTGGTGAGTTGCTATTCATCAGTGCAAGTTTCCTTCAGTGTCATATCCGATATCTAGTCAGAAGTGCTGCTCTTTTGAGGTAAGGGATATTATTTGTTGTACTCGTAAGGGATATTATTTGTTGTACTCGTAAAGGATAGTAGGGGATTTTAAGGGTTGTTATGATTTTAAGTTTTGTAATTTTTCTAACCTTCAAAAATTTTGGAAAAATTTGAAATGATAATTTGATGAGTTTTCTAGATTGTGTCCAAAAATGGCGATTTTTGGATGTATAGATTATGAGTTATGAATTTTATGGGAAAAGACTATTTTAAAAGAAAACCTTTGTAACTTCTTGTGGTTAACTCTAAAATTGATGAAATTTTTATTGGGAGTACATGTATATGATAGAAGTATACTCTGTAAATTTTAGAATGTTTGGAGAAAAGTACAATTTATGATAAATGTCTAAATATTCGGCAGTTTAGACCATATGAAAAATAGTAAATGTTTTTTTAAAAATTCCGAGAAAAATATATGTTCAATATGGGACTATATTATGCTAAATCCTAGAAAAAAAATATTTTTGGAACTGATTTGGTATTTTTCATGAAAATGGTCTAGTTATGAATAAAGGAATTAAATATGTTATGTGAAGGAAGAAAATTGGAAAATATGATTTTATGGCTTGAGAATCATATATGTGGTATATGCAGATTTTTGATGAGGGTTTTGGTTATTGGTGATGAAATCTTATGAGTTTGGCATTTTAGAATGATTAAATGCATTATTTTAGTAAATTGTAAACAATTAAAATAAATTGTTTATAAGTTTAAGAAATGTTATTCTTTCAATATCATTATACCGAAATATTGGTATGGATTTTATTGTGGAATTTCTACCTTTTTTGTGTCGGGGTTACTATTTATGAGTTACTATTCACGAGTTACTATTCACGACAAAATTGGTTTCTTTTTCTAACCAAATTATAGTTGATTTATGAATGTTACTCTGGAGATTAAAACTATATATATTGTTTTTATTATCATATATAACATTTTTATAGCCCCGGTGTTGAAATTCTCTTTGACTTGAGTGTAAAGATCGGTAGATTATTGGTATGATCATGACTATGGGTTCTCTTTGGCCAGTAGTGCAAAGTTGAATCATTGACTGGTATGATCATGACCATTGAATTTACAATTGAATATTTTTAGCTTAAGTGCAAAGCTGAATTGATCACAATGGTTATAATTATGGTTTATATAAATTCTTAAATAATTATGTATTTCTTTGAGATATTAATATCTTTTGCATGTAGTGCAAAGATGAAATGATAATGAATATCTTTAGCCTGTAGAGCAAAGATGAATTATTGATGAATATCTTTGGCTCGTAATGCAGAGATGACTTGTTGTTGAATATCTTTGGCCTGTAGTACAAAGATGATTTGTTGATGAATATCTTTGGCTCGTAATGCAAAGATGACCTGTTGTTGAATATCTTTGGCACATAGTGCAAAGATGACTTGTTGATGAATATCTTTGGCCCGTAGTGCAAAGATAAATTTATTAGTATGATTATGAACATGAACTGTGATTTGGTATAACCATAATCTTTGATGTTTCAGGTGATGAAAATTATCTTTGTCCTGGATGAGAAAAGGAATTTAGAACTACAATTACAATTATGAGTTATACATGTGATTGTGGACAGGAATTATTGATTGATGTTACAGGGATAAAACATTGTTGGTGGACTTTTAACATGGAGAATATAATAGATTTTATTGTCTATTTGACTCTTCTAATGGATTGCTCGTTCCGCTGCAACTATGGTTGAAATTTTTTATCATCTACCATATGTTCTAAATCTCTGATTTATTACTGTTGAAGGCTATTGATAATTTAATTATATTTAGTCATGATATTCTTTACTGGGCTAGTTGTGCTCACCCTTTTGCTTCACAATTCCTTTTCGGTAATAAGAGTGTGTAAATTTGGGTCGGCCAGAATATGAGGGAATAGAACGGTGGTCATCATTTAGTAGTTATATTTGGTGAATGTTTTGCCACTATCATACAAGATGTCTAAAGACATACAACCTCGTGTCATCATAAGACAGGGTTGTGCACATCCACTTACTGAGTATATCTACGAGCACTACCTATATTGGTGTTTGTTTGAAGTATAATTCTCAATTAGAGACAGTAGAGATAATGATATGTCAAGAGAAGACTTACCATTGGGAAGAATATGATAGTAATCTTCTTGTTTTTCTTTGGGGTCTATTGGGTCAACCAAGGATAATTTTGTGGCCATATGATATCTATCATAACCTAGACGCATGACCTCCCATGTACGAAGGTTACCTTGAGCACTTCCCAAAGATTTTAATTTCTAAAATAGTTTTTGACTATACCTTTATGTAAGGTGTCACTGTGAGGTGTTGTCCACGGTTGGGACATGTGTCACATTTGGTATATATTTGTATCCAAAATCACAGCATATGTGTTGTTGTATTTTATACGACAATTGTTGTAATAAAGTTGTAGTTGTTTTCTGTACCATGTATTTGGCGACTCAGAATAGGTTGGATGGAATGGACCTATTTTGGGGGCGTCACATTATGTGCTTATGTGTTAATGACTTATGTGCTCGTGAGTACTTAGGAGTAGCAAGTATTATACATATCAAGTTGTGGAGTTATTAAAAATTTGTTGTCAGAGAGATTGATAAAGGAAGATAGGGATTAGGAGCCTTGAGAAGTTATATAGTTTGAGTATGGTTGGTATTGGGAAAGCCATACCCGTGGATTTTTGTTGTAGAACTTGGGTATGAGCTTGAATTTGATCCGGAAGATGAGTTTTAGAAGGTAAATATGAAGTATGAGTAAGAAGAGTTAGGAAAGCCATAGAGATAGTGTGACGCCCCTAAATTCAGACACTCGTATCTCGAATTTGGTTGGCCACGTGCTAATTCTAACATCACACTAAAATCATTAACAACGGAAATAATAGAATAATTTACATTGATATAATATAAATAATCGCGTTCCAAGGTTCTGTAACCATTACTACACCAATCCAGTGATTAAACTTAAACATAATTAATCATCCTTAGTACATCATAATACGCATAGAAATAATAGTACTAATACTCTTAAAGAACTAAGCTACTCCGTAGCCTTGCCCTTCCCCTTGTCCTTTCACGAGGTACTGCCTTGCTTTGCCTTAACTGTAATGTTTTTAAGGAAGCAAGAATGAGCAACAAGTTTGCCCAACAACTAATATAGAAAAGAGAATGAACAGTAATAGCATTTGAATCTTTAAGGGTATAATAGTAAATGGTAGTTCAAGGATATCAAGAAATATCAAAAGTGTTTAATAAATGTCACTAAAGATTGAAGGATATCAATAATATTTTAAGGTTTAGTTATTTCGAGGTTCAATAAGAATGAACACTGAGCAGTCATTAAAGACTGTGAACTCTTACTAGAATCAACAGTATTACACTGCAATCCAAGATAGATGAGTACAACATGTGATCAGCCTAAGGTACCCTACGTTATGCATAACATTTAATCATACTTGTGTGCGTACGTCGGTTCCCTGATAATATAGAATTTCCCCTTTTTAAAAGGGTTGTTCATCTCAGTAGATTTTCAAGAGTCCACACCAAGTCAATTGGTTTGGATAGCTTTCTAACATATGATAACAATGCCTCTACCAATCAAAGGTTTAGACAACTTTTATAATGCACTTTAAGAACAATAAGTCTAATGCTTGCAATAATGTCAAAGTAATTGATTTTCGTATAGTAATAGTCATTTGCTCAATATAAATATATCAATAATTCGGATTCATACAATGTACAATGTAGGAATTTAGATAACTTGTATTCGATATGTGAATCAATTGAAGTTAGAGAACTCGCACAAAATCCAAAGTTGTGAGAGATAGGAGACTTGCCTTTAGCGTTGATTACCACTTAAAGCGTAATACCACTTTAATGAACTACGTTATCCTATATATATATATATATATATGTATATGTATTCATTAGTCATATATACTTGATATGCATTTTCACATACTTCCATCACACATACCTAAATTCATGTAGGCTACACACATTCAAACTTATAGATGCGTAACTCACATTGATTTTACCTTTAAAGTCTTTTATACCATATGCTCATCCTTTGTATTTTCAAAATATCTCTTACTCTACATATTTTTAAGTTGTTTCACATATTAAAGAAACTTTAAGCTAGTTTTGACCCTTTATTAAAGTTATTCATATATTTCCATCTTTCAAAGTTAAAAGACTTCATTACATAATTCAACTAGCCATAGTATTCATTATACTACATAATATTGTCAAACAACTTCTTTCTACACATGCTTGCATAATTTATCACAATGTTTAACTAGATGCGTGAACATGTCGAATATCTCTGGAGGCATATGTATCCTATTCTAATTGTTCCTAAGTTCACAATATAATTCATAGAGTTTGACATCTCAATTGGTTTTCAATTACAAAGATGTCATGACTATCAATCTATACATGCAAGGTACATTAAGTCCACACCTCATATGTATTTATCAAACCAATTAAGCTATAAACATATGCTCACAAGGCTAGATTCAAAAAGGCGTAAGGTTTTATAAACATGTTTTTCATCTTTTTAACTTTTCTTTAAAAAGGTTATGATTCAATTCCAAATCTACTAAACACCTTGTAAAATACATTGATATATGTTTAGGGAGTATGTATGTTCTTGAAATGAAGTGGAGTGTAAGACTTCTTGCATTAAATAAGCAAACCAAACTCATTTCCTGTTACAAAGACCTTCACGGGGCGTGGGTATTTGCTTTCTTCAGACCCCTCATTTGGGTGGGTAGTCCTCGCTAAAACACGAAAGTGTCCCCTGCTCATCTCTTGTTAAGATTTTTGAGAAATTTTCGATCCAATTCTCATCTAAGCAACAGTGTAATCATGTATAATTGTTATAAACTTGCTACATAACCTTCCTAGCATGTTTCTAACATTCCCACACATACAAACAATAAATTTCAAAGATCAATTCAAGGTTTTTGGCCATTTTTCTAAAGTTTAACACCCATAGCAATTTTCTTCCTTACAAAATCGTTACTAGATCGTTTTACTTCGTTTAACTTTCATTGGATTCATTTTTGATCACATTAACAATATCTAGCATCAATTGATACATTCTAGCAAGTTTCAACTATAAACATTTCAACTCAACAAGTGTTTTTCTAAGAACTTTGCAAGGCTTGAGTGTCTGAACATTTAGAGGATTTTACCTTTTCTGAAGTTGAATTGTTACTCTAGCTTCAATTTGCAGATTATATAAGCTCTCAATACTCACACTCTTACTAGAAATCTCAGAGAATTTAGCAACATACTTATGAATGAGAAGGGCTCTATTTATAGGCAAACTTGTGACCAATTTGATTTTTTTCAATGAATCAACCCATTGGAATGGAGAAGAAGCTAATGGTTATGAAGGATTTGGTAGAAGAGTACAATTTAGCCCACTCCCTTCTCCATGATTTGCTAGCTATGGAGTTGGTGTTGGAGGGACTAGGCCAATGGCCTATAACGTGAGAAAAGAAGAGTGACTCTCATTTTGGGACACTAGCAAATTCTCAGCACATTAGTAGTACACTTTGGTCCATTTTGCCCTTGTTCTCAACAGAGCATACCATTACACCCACTCATATATTACACATAAAATCATATAATCCATGTATATTGATTTATTTCAAATAATATTTATCCTAGACTAGGATATAATTTAATTGTGTACCAATGCTACTTATTATTAATTTATTTATTTAATCAAGTTACTTTCTCTCATAGGTTTAAAATACCCATTTAATTATTCCCACACACATCAATATGTCACATAAGACTTTTTATACAACTTGGTCAATTACCTAAGTCAAGCTTACTTTTATCACATAGTGTTATATAATAATTATTTCCATTACAATGTCACCCCTCACTTTATATTAAATGAAAACCTTATAATATATGATTTCTCTTCACACACTACTATTTATGATAATTAACAAATAACAAATAAATCAACCTCCTTATGAAATTATTTACTTATTAGTAATACTAATTAATTCCATCATTAGTTAAATTAGTATTTTCAAATTCATCATCTCTTGCCACACTAGGCATAACTCCACAAGTTTAAACTAAGCTTCTCATCGCTTTTGCTTCATTGTTTAATTATCACTTAGCTTAATCAATTAAAATGCTTATCATCAATTAAAATGCTATATATATATATATATATATATATATATATATATATATATATATATATATTCAAATAAATATGCAAACAAATCTTTATTCTCAATATTATAATTTATTAAAATTTGCGGGTATTACATCTTCCCCCTTTATAAAAATTCCATCCTAGAAATTGTACAAAGTTACTCAAATAAATGGGGATAATCCCTACGCATCTTATCCTCTAATTCCCACGTGGCTTCTTCGGTATCGTGGTTTCGCCAAACCACCTTTACAGAAGATATAACTTTATTCCTCAACGTTTGCTCCTTCCTATCTAGTATTTGAATAGGAGTTTCCTCATACGTTAAATTTTTCTCTACTTGAATAGGCTCATAGGAGATCACACGTCTCGTAGTCGGCTTTGTAGGACGTAATAATCGAAATGTGAAACACGCTGTGGATGTGTTTCAATTCGTGGTAATGCAACTTTGTATGCCACTTCCCCACTCGCTTCAAAATTTCGAACGGTCCTATGAATCTCTTGACTTAATTTCCTTTCTTTTGAAATCTCGATCTTTCCTTTCCAGGAGAGACCTTCAAAACACAAAACTTCGACTTCAAAATCTCTACTCCGACGATGCAAATCACAGATTTCTTTTGGCGATCTTAAGCTGCTACCAATCTGGCCCTTATTGTTGTTACCACGTCAGCTGTTTGTTGAACTAATTTCGGTCCCAAAAGTCATCGTTCTCCGACTTCATCCCAACATAATGGTGTTCTACACTTTCTCCTGTAAAGAGCTTCATATGGCGGCATACCAATACTCGCATGATAACTATTATTATAAGCGAATTCTACTAATGGTAAATGGTCATCCCAATTCCCTTTGAAGTCCATCACGCAAGCTCTAAGCATGTCATCCAACGTTTGTATGGTTCGCTCACTTTGTCCGCTTGGCTTTGAGGGTGATAAGCAAGATACTTAACCTCAACCGAGTTCCCATTCGCTTCTTGCAAACTTTTCCAAAATTTTGACGTGAACGCGGATCTCGATCGAGATGATCGACACCGGCACTCCATGTCGTGACACGATTTCCTTTATGTATAAATTTGCTAATTGGTTCAAACCGAATCAAATCTTGATAGGTAGAAAATGAGTCATTTTGTTAGTCGGGTCCACGATAACCCAAATGGCATCATAACCTTTCTGTGTGATCTAAGTCCAACCACGAAGTCCATGGTAATATGCTCCCATTTCCATTCTCGTATTTCCAAATGCTTGAAGTAGTCCACTAGGCCTTTGATGTTCTACTTTGACCCTTTGACAAGTAAGACATCTACTAACGATTCTCGCAACTTCTCTTTTCAAATTAGGCCACCAAAAGTGATGTCAAGATCCCGAGACATCTTTGTGCCTCCTAGATGAACAGAGTAGTACGAGTATTATGTGCTTCGTGTGCAAAATTTCCTCTTAGTTCAATAATAGCAATAATTCTCAAATCTTAATATACCATCCTTATCTACTTTGAACTTTTCCTCCTCATTTTCTACTATTCTCTTCCTTATCTTCTCACATTCTTCATCTTTCTCTTGTGCTTCTTTTACTCTATCCAAGAACGCCGGTGAGCTTCCATCACAAATAATTTTCCTCCTGCTTCCTTTGGTCCTTTCACCTCTATTTCCAATTTTTCCATTTCTCATATTAATTCCTCCTGAGTTGTCAGCTTGAACAACTTTTCCCTTCCTTTTCTACTTAAAGCATCGGCTACTACGTTTGCTTTTCCTGCGTGATAAAGAATTTCGCAGTCGTAATCCTTGATTAATTCTAACCACCTTCTTTGTCTCATATTCAACTCCCTCTGTGTGAAGATATATTTCAGACTCTTGTGATCTGTGTACATCTCACATTTTTCTCCATACAAATAATGCCTCCAAATCTTTAAAGCAAATACTACCGCTGCTAACTCCAAGTCATGGGTAGGGTATCGCTTTTCAAAATCCTTCAACTATCGTGACGCATACGCAATGACCTTGCCATGTTGCATTAGCACACAACCAAGTCCTCTATGCGAAGCATCACTATACACTACAAATCCTCATGTATCATCTGGTAATGATAATACAGGCGCTTCACTCAACCTCCTCTTCAATTCTTGAAAACTCTTCTCGTATTTGTCCGTCCACACGAACTTCACCGTCTTCCTTGTTAGATTGGTCAGTGGGCTTGCTATCTTAGAAAAATTCTGGATAAATCTTCGATAGTACCCAGCTAAACCTAAGAAACTTCTTACTTCAGTTGGCATCCTGGTTGTTCCCGCCACTTTACCACCTCCACTTTTGCAGGATCCACGGAAATTCCATTTTGATCTATTACGTGTCCTAAAAACTGAACCTTCTCCATCAAAAATTCCCATTTCACAAATTTAGCGTAAATCTTTTCCCGTTGTAAGGCTTCCAATACCATCTCCAGGTGTTCGGCGTGTTCTTCCCTAGTTTTTGAATAAATCAAAATGTCGCCAATAAACACTACTACAAACTTATCTAAGTATGGCTTGAAAACTTCTGGTTCATCAAGTCCATGAATGTCACCGAGCATCGTTAACCCAAATGACATCACTAAAAATTCATAATGTCCGTAACGTGTTTGAAACGCCGTCTTTGGTATGTCCTCTTCTCGTACTTTCAACTGATGATAACCCGTTCATAAGTCTATCTTGGAAAAACACATCGCTCCCTCCAATTGATCGAAAAGGTCGTCTATCCTTGGCAATGGATATCTATTCTTAATTGTCACTCGGTTCAACTCCTGATAATCAATATAGAGCCTCATCGATCCATCCTTTTTCTTTACAAATAACACCGGTGCTCCCCAAGGAGACACACTTGGATGAATGTAACCCTTATCTAGCAATTCTTGCAGTTGTATCATCAATTCCTTCATTTCCACTGGCGCCATACGATATGGGGCTTTTGAAATTGGTGTCATTCCTGGTGCTAAGTCTATTATAAATTTGATTTCTCTGTCTGGCAGAAGACCAGGCAGATCGTCTGGAAACACGTCTCGAAAATCTTTGACTATCGATATATTCTTCATGTTTACCCCTTTTTCCGAGTATCTACTATATAGGCCAAATAACCTACACATCCTTTCTTTAATAATTTCTTGGCATGCATCATCGTAAGGCAACACGATTGCTTGAGCGATGAGCTACCATAAAACACTACCTTAGACTGATTTGAAGTCTGAAGGTTCACACTCTTCTCTTGACAATTGATTACCGCAGCATGGCTGGATAACCAATCCATTCCTAATATCACATCAAATTCTCCCAATCTAATTGGAATTAAGTCTACCTTTAGTTCGTGTCCTCTAATGTTCGCACGACAGTTTCGGTAAACAAACTCTACTGGAATAATTTCCTTATTTGCAACCTCTATGTTCAACGAATTTTCTAAGCATTCATGGGTTATGTTTAGTTGCCTAGCAAATTCTTCAGACACAAAGGAATAGGTAGCGCCTCAAATCAAATAATACATATGCATTTATATTATTGATTGGGAGAATACCTGACACCACATCCTCAGCCATCAAGGGATCTGATACAGTCATGTTAAAGGTTCTCGCGCATTGGTCGGTTGATTGCGCTGGTCCGCCCGATCATCAACTTGTCGCCTCCCTCTGTTAGCCGCTTCTCCGCTGCCCCTTCTTTGGGGCAATCCTTGATTTGATGCTCAATTGAGCCACACGCCAAACATCCTCGATCTTTTTTGCTTTTGGGCGCTTAGGTGAAATGTGCCCTTCCGGCCGCAGTTGAGCAGAGCAGACGCTGCGTCCCTTCCAAAGACTCCCTCGATGATTCCTCCCACATTTCAAACAAGCTTCAGCTTCTTTTCTTAAACCTCCTTGATAACCCTCTCGACCGATCGATGGTTCGATTGTTGGTATTGTTGTTGTTATTATTGTTATTACTACTGCTATCCCATTTCCTCTTTCCTGCAGATGGCTTCCACCACTACTACTCCCTCCACGAGTTTCTCCCACTACATTCTTTTTTTTTCTCTTGTTGTATTGGTTCAATGCCTCGCTACCTCCCTCAAAGAATTATCGCCTTCTCTAACAATGTGACGAATGAACTAATTTGAAGGACCGACACCTTGTTGAACAACCAAGGTTTTAGTCCTAGTTTGAAGCGTCGAGCTTTCTTTTCTTCGGTGTCGACTTGATGTGTTGTAAATCGTGCGAGTTCATTGATTTTGGCCGCGTACTGCGCCACCGTCATCTCTCCTTATTTCAGCCCAAAAATTTTTTACCTCCATCCTATTCTTCATGCTCTTCGAAGTAATTCTCAAGAACAACGCCTTAAACCTTTCCTGTGGTATAATTCCTTCTCCCGCTTTCTCGTTGATTTGCTTCCCACCAGTAGTTTGCTTCACCCGTCATCATGTATGTAGCGAACATGGTTTTCTGGTCTTCACCCACACGAGCAATGGCGAAGGCTTTCTCCATTTCCTTGATCCACATTTGCGCTACGATAGGATCGGTAGTACCCATGAATTTCGGAGGTCCCACGCTCTTAAAGTCTTTGAAGTTTGCGACCGAAGCTACTGGGGGATTGGGTGGTACTGGTTCATTTCTTCCCCTAAGAGCTTCTCCTAACAAGTCAACAAGTCTCTGTATTGGGTCCACTGGTCCTCTCTCATCATTAACCGATTCTTCTCGTGCAGTTACTCTATGTTTGGGCGGCATGTTTCTGCATCATAAAATTTTTCCATTTTATCATTTAGTTATATTACTTGGACATTTCCTGATTAGAAAAAAAATTTATAACACGTTTTGGAATTAAGATCATTTATATTCATATGCCAACTCATTACATCATATGGTTATCTCTAGCATACTTCTATAAATGACAACACTTATCCGCTAATATCACAAAAGACGGGGACGACACTAGCTTACTACCCCTCTAACATTTTTTTTTCTTCAAAAGTTGGGGTTACCATCATTTTACGTCTTACAAAAAAACTAAGATAACAACAACATATTAACAACACATAATAAACTACTATACTACTGAGATTTCCCTCTAGACTCAATCTAACATCCCACGCCCACTTGCCACCTCGATACTCCTTATGTGTAATGTGCGCCACCATATCCCGACTTATGGTATGTGTGTCTCCGTCTTGCTCAATTGGGTAGTGATTTACCCCACGATCAACCTCTCTCCATAGCGCATGCGTAGCATAGCCCATCTTGTTCATCTTCCTCCTCTTGCACCGCACCTCATCCTCTAAATCATCTACCCTATCATTGAATCCTCCCACTTCTCCTCAAGTGAATTCTATCCATCACCTTCCATCTCTAATCGAGTACGGAGAGCTTCTTTCTCGCCTTCTCACTAAGTTCCTCTCGCTAAGACTCTTCTAGTTTACCACCACTCTTCATTCCTAGCCACCGACCTATGAAACAAGGTTTCCAACTTGATCCCCTACCTCCTGCTGAGCAATTTCCACCTCCATCTCTTGTATAGCTAACTTCCTCCGATGGTCCTCATCCCTCAATTTTTGGAACTCGCACTCTCTCCCTAGCCTCATTCTCTCTAGCTCTTCCACTCTACATCCTAACTCCGTAATCTGCTCCTCATATTCTCCCAACATCCGATCCTCGAAAGTAGTCCCGCTTGAGTCCTCCATAGCTCATCCCCATAGGTTCCTCCTCCATAGGCTCCTCCTCCCGATCGACTCCTTGGGTAGAGACACCATCTCATCCTCCTCGCCATCATCATCGATAGGGGCACCACTTCTACGGCTCTGCTATCAATGGTGACTCAAATACCACGTGTATATCACGCGCCTCTTCTCTATTACTCGACTAGGTCCTCCCATGTCACCATCCCACAATCACCAACATAAGACAAAACAAACAACAACTCCATTAGAATGTCAAATAACATAAGTTCATTGTATATAATGAAGTTATATTCTAAAACACACTAAGTTATTCTCTATGAAAACTTTATGTGAGTCTCATCCTCTTTATCTTCCAAGTTCTCCTAAGTTGTAATCTAAGGACTCTCGCTCCTAAGGTTTATAACTATTGCTTTGATACCAACTCAGATGCCCCCAAAATTCGCATACTTTCGTATCTCTAATTTGGTTCGCCACGTGCTAATTCTTCTAACATCACACTAAAATCAATAACAACGGAAATAATAGAATAATTTACATTGATATAATATAAATATTCGCGTCCCATGGTTCCGTAACCATTACTACAACAATCCAATGATTAAACTTAAACATAATTAATCATCCTTAGTACATCATAATACGATAGAAATAATAATACTAATACTCTTAAAGAACTAAGTTACTCCATAGCCTTTCCTTCTTCCCTTGTCCTTTCCCGAGGTACCGCCTTTTGCTCTCGCCCTTAACTCAGAATGTTTTTAGGGAAGCAAGAATGAGCAACAAGTTTGCCCAAAGAAGTAATATAGCAAAAAGAGAATGAATAGTTATATAGCATTTGAATCTTTAAGGGTATAACAAGAAATGGTAGTTCAAGGATATCAAGAAATATCAAAGTGTTTGATAAATGTTACTAAAGATTGAAGGATATCAATAATATTTCAAGGTTTAGTTATTTTGAGGTTCGATAAGAATGAACACTGAGCAATCATTAAAGACTATAAACTCTTACTAGAATCAACAGTATTACACTTAAATCCAAGATAGACGAGTACAACAGGTGATCAGCCTAAGGTACCCTATGTTATGCATAAAATTTAATCATACTTAGGTATGCATCGCTTGCCTCCCCGATAATATAGAATTTCCCCTTTTTAAGAGGGTTGTTCATCTTAGTAGATTTTCAAGAGTCTGCACCAAGTCAATTGGTTTGGATATCTTTCTAACATATGATAACAGTCTAACCGAATCAAAGGTTTAGACAACTTTTATAATGAACTTTAAGAACAATAAGTCTAATGCTTGCAATAATGTCAAAGTAATTGATTTTCGTATAGTAATAGTCATTTGCTCAATATAAATATATCAATAATTCGGATTCATACAATATATAATGTAGGAATTTAGATAACTTGTATTCAATATGTGAATCAATGGAAGTTAGAGAACTCGCACAAAATCCAAAGTTGTGAGAGATAGGAGACTTTCCTTTAGCATTGATTACCACTTAAAGCGTAATACCACTTCAATGAACTACGTTATCCTATATATGTATGTATATGTATTCATTAGTCATATATACTTGATATGCATTTTCACATACTTCCATCACACATACCTAAATTCATGTAGGCTACACACATTCAAACTTATAGATGCGTAACTCACATTTATTTTACCTTTAAAGTCTTTTATACCATATGCTCATCCTTTGTATTTTCAAAATATCTCTTACTCTACATATTTTTAAGTTGTTTCATATATTAAAGAACCTTTAAGCTAGTTTTGACCCTTTATTAAAGTTATTCATATATTTCCATCTTTCAAAGTTAAAAGAGTTCATTACATAATTCAACTAGCCATAGTATTCATTATACTACATAATATTGTCAAACAACTTCTTTCTACACATGCTTGCATAATTTATCACAATGTTTAACTAGATGCGTGAACATGTCGAATATCTCTAGAGGCATATGCATCCTATTCTAATTGTTCCTAAGTTCACAATATAATTCATAGAGTTTGACATCTCAATTGGTTTTCAATTACTAAGATGTCATGACTATCAATCTATACGTGCAAGGTACATTAAGTCCACACCTCATATGTATTTATCAAACCAATTAAGCTATAAACATATGCTCACAAGGCTAGATTCAAAAAGGCGTAAGGTTTTATAAACATGTTTTTCATCTTTTTAACTTTTCTTTAAAAAGGTTATGATTCAATTCCAAATCTACTAAACACCTTGTAAAATACATTGATATATGTTTAGGGAGTATGTATGTTCTTGAAATGAAGTGGAGTGTAAGACTTCTTGCATTAAATAAGCAAACCAAACTCATTTCTATTATAAAGACTTCACGAAAGGCATTTGCCCTTCAGACCCCACGGGGTCAAGTGTCCTCTAACTAAAACACGAAAGCAGTGTCCCCTGCTCACTGCTTTCAGATTTTTGAGAAATTTTAGATCCAATTCTCATCTAAGCAACAATGTAATCATGTATAATTGTTATAAACTTGCTACATAACCTTCCTACCATGCTTCTAACATTCCCACACATACAAACAATAAATTTCAAAGATCAATTCAA
This sequence comes from Panax quinquefolius, assembly GCA_020205615.1. Lineage (NCBI taxonomy): Eukaryota > Viridiplantae > Streptophyta > Magnoliopsida > Apiales > Araliaceae > Panax > Panax quinquefolius. The sequence goes on from CM035162.1 coordinate 83,796,411, forward strand.
GGTTTTTGGCCATTTTTCCAAAGTTTAACACCCATAGCAATTTTCTTCCTTACAAAATTCAGCATTAGATCATTTTACTTCGCTTAACTTTCATTGATTCATTTTTGATCACATTAACAATATCTAGCATCAATTGATACATTCTAGCAAGGTTCAACTATAAACATTTCAACTCAACAAGTGTTTTTCTAAGAACTTTGCAAGGCTTGAGTGTATGAACATTTAGAGGAGTTTACCTTTTCTGAAGTTGAATTGCTACTCTAGCTTCAATTTGCAGATTATATAAGCTCTCAATACTCACACTCCTACAAGAAATCTCAGAGAATTTAGCAACATACTTATGAATGAGAAGGGCTCTATTTCTGGGCAAGCTTGTGACCAATTCGATTTTATGCAATGAATCAACCCATTGGAATGGAGAAGAAGCTAATAGTTATGAAGGATTTGGTAGAAGAGTACAATTTAGCCCACTCCCTTCTCCATGATTTGCTAGCTATGGAGTTGGTGTTGGAGGGACTAGGCCAATGGCCTATAACGTGAGAAAAGAAGAGTGACTCTCATTTTGGGACACTAGCAATTCTCAGCACATTAGTAGTACACTTTGGTCCATTTTGCCCTTGTTCTCAACAGAGCATACCATTACACCCACTCATATATTACACATAAAATCATATAATCCATGTACATTGATTTATTTCAAATAATATTTATCCTAGACTAGGATATAATTTAATTGTGTACCAATGCTACTTATTATTAATTTATTTATTTAATCAAGTTACTTTCTCTCATAGGTTTAAAATACCCATTTAATTATTCCCACACACATCAATATGTCACATAAGACTTTTTATACAACTTGGTCAATTACCTAAGTCAAGCTTACTTTTATCACATAGGTGTTATATAATAATTATTTCCATTACAATGTCACCCCTCACTTTATATTAAATGAAAAACCTTATAATATATGATTTCTCTTCACACACTACTATTTATGATAATTAACAAATAACAAATAAATCAACCTCCTTATGAAATTTTATTTACTAATTAATTAGTAATTAGTTAAATTAATTTTCCATTCATCATCTTGCCAGTAACTCCAAATTTAAACTAAGCTTCTCATTTTTGCATTCATTGTTTAATTATCACTTAGCTTAATCAATTAAAATGCTCATCACAACAAATGTCGATGCATAACAAATAAATATGCAAACAAATCTTTATTCTCAATTTATAATTTAAAAATTGCTTATTCATAGCATAAAAAGATGTCACGACTTTTACCGCATTTAACTTGTGTAGAGTAATTATCTCTTAAAGTATTAATCAGTTATTAAATTTAACGCTCATCACAACAGGACGATGAAGGCTTCTAAATATATATATATATATATGGAACTTAGCATTTAATCTTCCACTCTCCTAATGATTTGTATCGTGGAGCAAATCGAAATGAAGCTTTTGGACCTGTTCAATATTATAATTTATTAAAAAAGAAAAAAAATTAATAGATGTAAATCCTAACTTTTGAATTAAATAGTGGGATGTGATGAAGTAATCCTAATTTTATTATTTCGGGACAACAGAGCCCCAAGGAAAATGCAAACAATAGGGAAGCTAACGAAAAAATTACCCTGATTGGTGAATTCTTTGGTGGGAGCAAATAATATAAATCAAATCAATTTTGTTTTGTCAGATAATCAAATCTCGATGTTCCAACAAAATTTGTTTATATAGTGGTTGGAAAGAACGATTGATGTAGAGCGATGAAGGTAATACAAGTTTTTAAACATACAATCAAGAGCAGAGGAAAAATGAAGAGTGAAGATGATAATTGGTGGGTGATAGTCATACCGTAATAATCAAATCTGGAAAAAGAAAGTGGGGCAATAATATTAACGCGGTGAAAATCAACAAGGGAAGGAAAAGAAGAAGGTGGGGGTGATAGCAACCGTGCTGCGGAAAGAAACATGTAAGTGTTTGTTTGAAGGGAAAGAGGGTGTGCTTTAATTGTGGCTCGAAGGATCACATTGCACCAAAATGTTCAAGACCAAAGAATAGAGCCTGCTTCACGTGTGGATCGAAGGAGCACTTGGCTCGAGGTTGCCCAAAGAAAACAGTAGGAAAAGCAAGTGGAAGCAAAGGGGCAGTGGCAAACTGGTTATTATAGAGTCAGATGCGCCGTGTCGACCAATTGAACAATCATCCAACATGAAGATCCAGGACACAATGCAAGGTATGTTTCCGATCAGTTATCTATACGACTGTGTGTTATTTAATTTAACCGCCACTTGTTAATTTATGCCTGATGAATTCGTTTAGAAACTAGATTCGCTTCGGGAAGAGTTAGACTATTCCCTAAATATAGAAAGTGTGAATAATGATTCCTTTTATGTTGGTGTGTAGAAATTTCGTGTTGTATTAAAGGCCACGTGTTAAACCATGTGGTCATAAGTCATTGTCATAGAAAGCGCATAAACCTTAAGACTCTGAGGAAGTCAAAGGTAGTATTTTATTCTTTTAGTTGCAAGACGTCTGTACGGTAGAGTTATTTATCGATGATGTAAAACAAGAAGTTATTAAGAAAATAATATGTGGGTTATGTGAAGAGCAAGATAGTTACTTAGTTAGCTAAATGGACAAGGAAATCGGTGGAATTTATATGGGCAGGAAATTATGAAGTGAATTTTCAAGAATTGAAGAAGAATTTAGTATGGCACCTATGTTGTCTCTACCAGATAGTACAGAAAACTTTGTGTTGTATAGCAACGCATCATACAAAGTAATAGGCGGTGTGTTTAGGCAGAACGACATGGTCTTTTCTTACGCATCACGTCCGTTAAAATTTTATGTGAAAGGGTATTCGACTAACGATTCAGAGTAGAGGTATTAGTGATTGCCCTGAGGATTTAACGATGTTATTTTTGAGTAGTAGGGTGAGATATAAAAAAAAGGGTAGTAGTTATTTTTGTTAACTATGCAAAATGGGTTCATAATAGAAATGACTAAGTGGTGATAGGAGATAAGATATATGAAAAGGCAGAGGAAAAGCTTTTCAGATGAAAAATAGTACATCTTTGTTGGATAGAGTTAAGGAAGACTATTCAGATGAAGGTAGTGTCAATTCAAAAATCGATACTGAAGGATAGTTGAAGTTAGAAGGAAGAAACTGGGTTTCGCTAATACCAGGAATTGAAAACGAAATTTTGCATAAAATTTATATATTGAATCAACTAGGAAGCACGGAATTATATATTGCCTTCGATATTACTATTGGTGGCAAGACATGGCGGTAGATTTTTGGTATGCCAAAGTTAGCGTATTACATATCGAGTAGTGTGTGAAGTTATGGAATCGTTTCAAGACATGATGTTTCTGTGTCAATTGTGTCAAACCGAGATTCACAATTTACATCGAATTTTCAAAAGGGTTTTCATGAACGTGTGGAACACAATTAGAAATAGGTATGTCATATCATTTGCAAATTGATTGCCAAACTAAAAGGAAGTCCAAACATCGAAAGGCGTGCTAAGCGCACGAGAAGTTTTTGATAATGTCATACGAGGGATCCGCATTGAGCAAGTTATGGGTAAGTTAAAATAATTTAAGAGTAAAGTAATGTTAGGTGGGTTTTCAACTGAGGACTCATATGGTGACTAAGTCGTACAAACATTTGTGTGGGCAGAGGTTTCGTGCATATACTTGGTTTATCACGTTGATAATCATTGGAATATCGGTATTGCGCTATCAATGTATATGTGGTGGAAATGTGATTCTTTTCTCATGTATATATTTGATAGTTAGAGGTTGTTAATATTAAGATAGATGATATTGAGATTAGGTTCGGTTCTTAAAACTAAAGCATATGGAAAGTTCGTGACTCATAATCATATGGTATGTTTTGAGCCCCTCAGCGAATGGACGCCTATGGTCTGACTAGGATAAGTTCCTAAACTCATATGATTATGGAAAGTTCCTAGATTTCCAAAGTGTGGTAAGTTTGATGAACTATTGGGTATAAAACGATTATAGTATAGGAAGCGTTGATGAGGTTGAAAGATGGTTTTGAGGTAGCCTTACCTCTATAGTTAGAGCGCATTCGTAATGTTTTTCATGTTTCGATGAGATGATCGAACAAGCTCGACTGCAATCATGTGATCAAATATGACAATATCGAAGATGCTACGTGGGAAATCGAAACTGAAATGATGAAGAATTACCCTGACTTATTTGTTTAATCTGTGTCTTCGATTCTAGGGAAAGAATCTTTGTAAGTAAAGAAGAATGTAACAAATGTGCTGTTTGAGTTGTGATTCTGGGGACAAAATCCTTATAAGAGGGGAATGATGTAACATTCCAGATTTTTTTAAATGTAAATTATAAATATTATTGATTTATATAAATATTTATTGGATGTGTTTATTATTGGTTAAATAATTGTTCAATTTGATTGATTTGATTTAGTTAATTATTTATTTGTTAAATAATTAATGTGTTATGTGGATTGAGTTATGTGATTAAGTGAATAATTTAACAAATTGTTATTAAATAAAGTGTGACAAATAACTATGTTATAAAGAGTTATTAAAATAAATTAAAGTAATTTTAATTTAGTTTTGCCAAACAAGGTTTAAGTATATTAATTCTTTATTTTAAATGGTTTGCCAAACAAAGCCCTATGGCTTTTGGTTTTAATTTTTGAATTATTGTTATATAAATAAAATACGTATAATATATATATATATATATATATATATATATATATTAATTTTTATAACTGATAACTTATTAGCATTATTTATTAAGGCGTCGGTTTTTACGTTTCAAAGGTAAGAGTTGGTTTTTAGTTAATATTACGGATAGTGTATTTTGGCTTAAACCTAAGAAAGGTTTACAGAGTAAAGAAAAGAAAGAAGTTCAGAGAGAGTTTGAGAGAGAATTCCAAAAACAAGTTCGGTGTTCGTCAAAAGCTATTCTCAGTGAAAGGTTTTCTAAAAGCAACAAAAAGGTATGTTTTATAATCTTAACATAGCTTTTATAGTATAACTATTTAGTCTCTATGTTTCTTGAAACTCAACTTCACTGTATATGAGTTTTTACAAAGGTTATCTGTAAATCATGTTTATGTAATTAATTTTGAAATCCTGAATAATTATAATTGTAATTGATACAACTAGCATGTATATATATGTATACATGTATTGTATGATAAATTACATTTTAAAAGATAGGAAATCTTTGTTTTACAGTAAATATATACATACATAAACTGTAGGAACTGTGATTGTTAATTTTGTATGATAACAAAGTTAGTGTATGCTAATTGGGAAATTGAATTATGCATGTTAATTGGTTTATATGTTAGTATGTTTGTGTTTTAAAGGAATCAAATTGGATTTTATATGAACTTACAGTGTTCACTGTGTTTACCAATTATCAGTAATGGAGTTTGATGTAAAACAATGTTTCCAAAGAACTAAGTTTTCTAAAAAAATCGTTGTTTAATTGTTGGTCATTGGTATATGAATGATTGTTAGCATTTATGTGTAAATTACGTGAAGATATACAATTTAATTGGGGTTAAATGCTGTTAAAAATAAAGACAGTAGCTTTGTTTTGTTCTTCGTTTTGTATTCTGTGAGTTTCGGTGCCCCAGCGCCAAAATCCACGCCCAGCTCGAAGTCTCGCGCCTCAACGCCAAAAATAGGCCAGAAGTTTGCTCCACGGCGTTGGAATTGCGTGCCCAAAGACTTGATCTCTCGCTTCCCAAATATTGAAAAAATGGTATGGGTCTGACGATTTGACCTCCTGTAGTAAAATGGCCATAACGTTTTCATACAAACTCCGATTGAGGTGATTCAAGATGATTCGGAAAGACGACGAATATGACTATAACTTGTATTCTTTAAGGGTTTCAATTTGAAATCGTTATGAAGGGTCGAAATGGCCATCGTTAGGACTGTTGTGTATTTGGAGCCAATTTCGTTGAGTACGTTATTGCTTTTCAATTCAATTATAATTTTGCAAGTTGCTACCTCTACACTTTCTTAGAGCTAGATTGCCTATAATTGAGTAAGTTATGGTATCTAGTTTCTCATAATGATGCAAGTATCCTAAATCTTATATTTTAATATTGAGCAAGTTTCTTTAATATGTAACTTGTTATTTAGCATGCGAGTCGCTATATTTTAATATTCTAGTATTGAACAACTTTATAGTTCAAATTACTATTCACTATGTATGCTTAGTATCAAATTTTCAATAACCATGACTTAATATTGTTCAAGCAAATTATGTTATGATTATTCAATGTTTATGCTATTAGATTATTCCTAAAGCATAATGTTGATTTACAAATATCGATTCAGTTATGATTATTCCATAGCATACAGTTAGTTCTTTTGCATTCAACTAATCCTTAGTTGATGACCATTGAACTCTAAATTTTCCTTGTAATGTATCCAAACCAAACCTACTTGGGTGCGGACTTGTATTCTAAATACTGAGATTAATAACTCTTTTATTAGAGGTTTACGCTTAGCGTTGAAATGGTTGTGCACAATACATTGTACGAAGGGTTGATCCCCCTAAGTACGTGGAGTCTTTATAGTCTTATGACTGTTAAAGTTATAGTTGAAAGATTACTTATAACTGTGGACATGATTCGTGGACATTAGACCCTCAGTAGTATGTTTCAGAATGTTAATAGAACATATCATTCAGTTCTATTGAGCCTATTTCGGGCAATTGTTGTAATGTTGTAAAGTTATTCATTCTTCTTTAAAGTGAGCTTTGTTTGCTCACTCTTGCATTTTTATACACTTATTGCAACTAAGGTTGAGAAGGTCAATGAACCTACGATTAACAAAGGAAAGGGAAAAATGTACAAGTGATGAAGACTTGTAATTTTATTTTTATCGTTATGCTAATAGACTTTTAAATATGATGTGGTGTAATAAATTTTAAATTCCGTATTTGAATGATTGTAATTAAAGGTTAGATAACCTGGGAGATTTTTATTAAATGTAATCCTGTATGGGAAGGTTTTTATTATTTAATTTTATTATTATTGGGTATTTAGTAATGAATGTTTTGATTAAGTGGACACCAAATCTTAAGGAAATGAAGTACCAGGACTTGGGGGTGTCACAAGTTGGTATCAAAGCTTTAGATTATGAACCTTTAGGTGGGGAAATGCCTTAGGAAGTAACCTTTGAAAAGATAGTGGTGATTAACTCTTATCGAGTTTTTAAGAAAGAAGTAATTAAACACTATGTGCTTATGTGTTTATAATCTATGTGCTCGTGAGTGTCGAGTAGTAATGATTAATAATTAAAACTTAAAATTTTGTTGTCAGGATTACTAATGTCGGAGAATCCAGTCAGGCTAGGGAGGAGGGACCTCAGATGCCTATAGAGGAGGAGCCTCGCGACATTCAGGTTATTTGGGAACAATTACTGCCACGTGAGTCGGCCTCGTTGGTCACAGTAGTTGAAGATGAGGATGATAACGTGGAGACTGATGAGGAGGATCCCGTTGAGTTGCCACAGGAGGAGGAGGATGATGAGGACGAGGAGGAAGAGACTCTATTAACCTCGATGGCTGATCGTATGTACGATGAAGTCTACGACCGTAACGTGGAACTTCAGGATACAGTTGAGGAGTTGCAGGAGATAGTAGCTGAACAACAGACCGCAATGACACAAAAAGACGGCGAGATCTAGGATCATGAAGAACGATTGATAAATGTCGAGGAGAAACTAGTACAGACTGAAGGAGAGAAATAACAACTGATCGAAGTGGTCGCTGAACTGAAGAACAAGCTGAGAGAAGAAGCTGCTAAGAGGGGCAAGAGCTGAAGGTGCCTACGAGGAAGCTTATCAAAGAACCAGAATAGCGGTGAGAGACGCTCAGTCAAAGTTGATGAAGATGGAAGAGATGGATAAAGTATTCAACACCATGATTAATCGAGCTCACGATCGGGTCATGGGATATCCTAATCAGTTCGAGACGCTACCATCATACGTATTAGATTGCAGAACAATGCTTTTATCCGAGTTGAAAGTTAAGTAGAAATTACATAAAAGAGTTAAATAATAATCTAATGAGTGTACTTTTATCAGAAAATGCCTCCCAGACACCAAGCACCACGACAGAGAACCACTGAATGAACCAATAACGACAGTGTTGATGGTAACCACATTCAACAACTAGTGACGCTACTGACAGGAGCGTTACAAAATCAACCACAAAACCAAGGTACAACGTTTAAGGATTTCAAGGCGGTTGGACCACCTGAGTTCCGTGGGTCCATGCATCCAGTCGAAGCACAGACCTGGATTATGGAGATAGAAAAGGTGTTCGATGTCGCTATGGTAAGGGAAGATCAGAAGACTGCTTTCACAACATTCATGTTGAAAGCAGAAGCTAGTTATTGGTGGCAGACCAATAAAACTCGTGAAGGGCCAGGGGTGATGACTTGGGATAGGCTTAAGAAAATATTCTTTGAGACCTACTTCCCGTAGAGTTCGAAGAGTCAGCTAGAAGTGCAATTTCTGGAACTAAATCAAGGAATGATGACTGTATCTGAGTATGCCGCTAAATTCAATGAATTGGCAAGGTTTGCGCCATATCAAGTCAGTACGGACGAACGCAAGGTAAAGAGGTTTGAACAGGGACTGAAGCCCTGGTTGTACATTAGGGTTTCCTTGTTTCAGTTAAAGAGTTTCGCAGCAGTAATGGAGAAAGCAATACTCGCTGAAGGTGGAGGCGAGGTAGTGCCAAAGTTCAATCAGGAACAGATGAAGAAAAAGAATGAGGTGGAAATTAAGAATGGAAATGGTAGTAGTGGAAACGGCAACAACAACAATAACTTGAAGAGGAAGTGGAATGGGAGCATGGGTGTTGGAAACCAGCAATGTAACCTGCAAAACAAAAAGTTTAAAGCATGTACGACATGCGGGAAATTTCATAAGGGTGTGTGCTTGATGGGGAAACGAGTATGCTTCAATTGTGGCCAGGAGGGTCACATCGCCCCAAATTGCACTCAACCTAAGAAGAACGTGTGCTTCACATGCGGATCCAAGGATCACTTTGCTCGTGAATGCCCTAAGAAGAAGGATGGAGTGATAACCAGAAGCAATGGAGGTAACAGTAGAGGTACTTGGGCCATTGCAGGACCTGCAGCATCAAACAAACCCACAGCTAGAACCTTCAACATGACTGTGCAAGATGTTATGCAATCAAAAGATGTCGTGTCAAGTATTATCCCAATCAATGATATAAATGCTTATGTATTATTTGATTCAGGTGTTACTTGTTCGTTTATATCTGATGAATTTGCTAAGAGGTTAAGAGTGCCTAGTGAAGAACTAAATTTTCATTTGAACATAGAAATTGCGAATAAAGAAGTAATCCCTGTTAGATTCGTATACAAGAACTGTAGGGTGAACATTAAGGAAAATATCTTTATGGTAGATTTGATTCCGATTAGACTTGGAGAGTTTGATGTTATTTTGGGAATGGATTGGTTGTTCAAGTATGGAGCGGTAATTAATTGCCAAAAGAAGTGTGTAAACCTTATGACTCCGTCAAAGGTAGTATTATATGGTAGCAAGTCGCCTAGACAAATAAAATGTCTGACGATTATGCAGGCCAAGAAATTGTTGAGTCAAGGCTGTGTGGGCTATTTAGCTTACATAGTTGATACTCAGAAGAAGAATGTAAAACTGGAAGAAATACCAGTAGTGAGGGAATTCGAGGACATGTTGTGACGCCCCCAAAATAGTTCCATTCCATCCAACCCATTCTGAGTCGCCAAATACATGGTACAGAAATAACTACAACTTTATTATTACAACATATAAACTATGAGTTTAAATACAGATATTGCCATCTAGACAATATCCACACGCAAATAAATCCCCATCATAATTATTGATACATTATTTTACAAAAATGGTGAGGACTACTAAACAACTCTCTCTAGAACCTTCATTCCATACCCCGACTAGTACTGCTACATTCTCGCCTCCCCGAGAAGAAAAATGGAACAACAAGGAAAAGGGTGAGCTCAACTAGCCCAAAGAAAAGAATGTTATGACTAAGATAATATACAACAAATTACCGTTAGTCTTCAACAGGAAAAATCTAATAGAATACAATAGACAATAAATTTTAAATCAATATTCGCAGCTGAAATAATAATTCATTAGAAGAGTTAAGTAGAGAATGCAAACTACTATCTTCTATGTATGAATTTAAAAGTTCATCGCTTATCTTTTATCCTGTAACATCAATCAATATACATCTGAATCAAATATTCATCTTTGCACTACAGGTGCCAAAGATATTCATCGATTAATCATGTTCATCTAAACACTGCTCATCTTTGCTTTACTACCAAAGATATTCTTCAGAAATCATTCATCTTTGCACTACGGCCAAAGATATTCAATAATATCATCATTTAAGACCGAGGATGATGAAAATATTTTTAAAGAAACGAATCCAAAGGAAACAAAATGACAAGGATTAAGGATGAAGGATTCGTACTTTGTTTTATCCACGTCCAAAAATACCTCAAAAATAATCATAGTGGTGTAAAATTCAAGAATGATCAAAACATGGATACAATCAAAGCTAGTATCCAGAATAGATATTTTGGACAAAAAGAAGAAATTTTATTTTTCGGTGAATAGTGCCGTATACGTGAATAGTGCCGTATACGTGAATAGTAACTCCGACACCAAAAGATAAAAATTTCCCAAAAAACATCTTCACGCTTCATGAATAGTACTCGTGAATAGTAACTCGTGAATAGTAACTCGTGAATAGTAACTCATGAATAGTAACTCATGAATAGTAACCCCGACATGGAAAAGTTCCAAATTTGATAAAAAGTTTCAACCAATATTTTAGCATAATGATATTGAAGAAATAATATCATTTGAGAAGAAAATAACATCCCTTACCTCGAAAGACAGTACTTCTAGTTGAAACACCGGATATAGGTTATGACTTGAACTTGCACCGTATATCAACACTCAAAGTATACTCAAAATACTCACAAGAATACGCTCGATAATATAGAGAGAGAAAACTTCAGTTTCTGGTGTGATTTTCAATTCTAACCTAAGCACCCTATTTATAAGAAATTGCTTAGAACACCAAAGCAGAAAATTGAATATAATAATATTATATATAAACAAAATTCATACGCCCACATCTGAATTCAGCCACCATGCACATGTTAAATATGCCTACAACATATAAAAAACGTTTTTATTAATAAAAATAAATAAAACTTCCAAAAATCAATTATTTCGGAACTTCAGAACTTCAATAATTCATAATAAATAGCCATTTTATCAGAAAATTCGAATCTCGCGACTTTTTATAGGAAATTCAATTCTCTACAACTTTGCAGAAGAAAGTTTTTCCAATTTCCAAACAGAAATTGACCGAAATCCACATACGGGCAATTTTACACGCTATAATCAAATTTCAGTCAAGAAATGGGGTCCACCGACATGTTTAACATATTTTAAATATTTATTGCAACAAAAATACTCTTCCTCCTCGTATACTCATATATCCTACATTCATTGTAAAAATATCACCGTTAATATATTATTAAAATAATATATTTAAATGAATTATTTTATCAGAAAAAGATAAAATATTAATTTTCAACAATTGTCATTTTAAAGATTTTCTCCATCTATATCCACATAAAATCAATATTTTCCTCATCATATAAATCAATAATTAATTATTCACAAATAATATTACGTAATCACATTATTGATAACCGTGCGCTTCCTCAGAAAGAGGGGCTTCCAATAAGGATCTCTCCTTCTCGGGCGCCGCAATTAGGTGACCAAACCTCTCCTTAGATGTAACTTTCTAGACATTGCCAATAATGTTATCTAATAATATTATTCAAATAATATGAATTATTGCTTCGATAATGAAAAATCTTGTAATGACAATTATTGAAACAACAAAGAATATAAAATATCAACGCAAAGAATTATTAAATCAATAAAATATCGAACAAGAATTATCGTAACAATTATTGAGTAGTGCCTTCTTACGTAAGAATCAATAATTGGTGCAATACTGCATGCTAACTTGCTTCAACAACGCGTATTAGTGTGTTTTTAACCAACCGGGTATTCCAACAAGATAAATGATAGAACAACTACGCCGTTATTTATAAACAACTTATATTTGTAGTTTTCTTCATCCAATCGCTTTCAGTTTTTTGGCCCACAAAAATCGCTACCGTCGTCACGAATATTCCCCGACAGTACGAATATTCCACGACCAAACAAATATTCCCCGACGATAATGAATATTTTATCACCACTTGCTTATTTAAAATATTTGCGCATTTTACCCATAACTAACCACATTAATCAAATCCACCCTTACTATTTCAAAATAATAAATAAAGGAAATTCCTTTTTATTTAAAAAATTTCGGGGTCTTACACATGTTTCCAAAGGATTTGCCAGGACTTCTGCCTGACAGAGAAATTGAGTTCGTGATCGACTTGGCGCTGGGAACATCACCACAAAAGGAACTCCAGGCGGGACAAAATGTAAATAAAGCTATAAATACGGTCAACCGCCACAAAGGGAACTCTAGACGGGACAAAATATAAATAAAGCTGTAAAAGCGATCAACTGCCACGAAGGAAACTCCAGGTAGGACGATATATATATATATATATATATATATATATATATATATATATATATATAAGCGATAAACGCACTGGATGTAAAATCCAGGCTCATCGAATATAGTTCGACAACAGTTCATATATATAAGTATATATATATAAGCGAATAAACGCACCGGATGTAAAATCCAAGCTCGTCGAACAGAGTCCGGCACATAGTTAATATATATAAGTATATATATATATTAAAGCAAGTAAACGCTCCGGGTGTAAAATCCAGGCACATCGAACAGAGTCCGACACACAGTTAATATATATAAGTATATATATATTAAAGCAGTAAACGCTCCGGCTGTAAAATCCAGGCTCATCGAACAGAGTTCGACACACAGTTAATATATATAAGTATATATATATAGTAAAGGAATAAACGCACTAGACCGAAGTCTAGTCTCATCGAACAAAGTTCGACACACAGTTCATATATATAAATATATATATATATAGAAAAGCAAATAAACGCTCCAGACCGAAGTCTAGGCTCAATCGAGGCATAACTCGATAATGTTAGTTAATATATATGTATATATATGTATATATATATATATACAAGCTGAAACAAAACCACGGACCAAAGTCCGGGCAAATGCGCGCAACACGACTCTCAACGTGAAGAAGGGTGTGTGCAAAGATGAAGAGAAAGACTCTAAAGTGTGTGAGAAGCCTTACAGTTGACTGCCAAAAAAGACTTCTATATCTTTGGAGTGGGTAAACACTAGCTTGTGTAGGTACGAAAGAGGATATATATGAGCTCACAAGTGTTTAAAATGAGAAAGTACACTGCATGGGGTGAGTGCAGAGCAAATTGGGTAGGGCTTCCTCGCCGTTTTCTCTTGCAAAATGGGTAGCCCAAGCTCTCTATTTATAGACGATTTAGCCGCAGGTGTACCAGAGGCAACCCGGGTGGGCCCGGGTTTTTCAGGTTGGGTCGTCTCAAAATACGTGCACTCGGGCACTGTAATGTCCACTCGAACTTTCAGAAGTGCAATCCGGGCATCCGTTTGAGGTATACAGGACCTATTTCAGACCGCCGTTGTCGAGAGTTGTACGATGGCATGGGATTAGAGTTTGTACGAAGTCATTGAAGATGGGACGATGCCCTCCGGTCTTCAAGCTTCACTTTTCATCCGTTACCCCGTACAATAGTTACTCATGATTGGTTAGTCTTGTGGGACATCGTTGCGTAGAGATATTGAGATGACGTGGCATGGCATCGCATTGGCGAGATGATGATGTTTCCCCTCACCGATGTTATCGCTGGATTGGGCTGATAAAGCAGATGTTGCTCAGGCTTCGCTGAGATTGGACTGCTGCAATTGTTGAAGGTCCTCATTGTCATATTTGAGGTGTGTTTGTCTTCCCGGTGTTATCGTCGGGTTGGTACAAAACATCTCGTTGTGAGCGCCGAGATTAAAGCTGGTCGCATTTGAAACAAGCATTTCCGGGGTTATCGCCAAAACTGCATTCCTTGGGGTTATCACCAAGGTTGGTGGCTATTCCTACGGTTGGGACTGAGACTGGATACCTCAGGGTTATCTCTGAGATTAATCAGTCTTCTCCGGTGTGTGTCCCAGTATTATATCTGCACGCCTCGGGGTTATATCCGAAGTTGGAACTTTTACTCCCAATGTCTGTTCTGGGGTTGATGATGAACTTCTGGTAGTATCCGAAATGGATATGGATTATCTTTCAGGGTTCCCTCTTAAAAGACGAATCTATCCTCCTGCAATGTTAGTGACAGTAGTATAGAAAATTTTGAGTGTCTACAGATGTCCCTCTTTATCATACTCATGCATGGTGATGTATGGGTAGGATAAAGAATCCTAGACACTTGAAACGCAATAAGACAAACATGGTACTGTATGTAGCAACATGATGCAAATGTATGATGCATGTGTACGGAGTTGTAGCCCAACATGCTGGGGATGATTGCTGGCTCCCTGTTGCCTCAACTGGGGATTGGCAATGCTGACCAGATTTGGTGTGTAATCCGAATCTGTTAGGATGTTGATGTTGGATTTATCACCAAATTCCTATGTCTTTGATAATGACTTGATCCTGAAGATGTGCCTCTTATGTGTAAGAGATCTGTGGGGATAAATCTTGGTCTGTTTGAGGATGTGTATAACATATTCCATCATCGATCCTCTTTGATAACATTGACCTTTCCTGGTTGGTATCGCCAGGATATGTCAAGATTCTGTTGGATTTACTGCCAACAACAAATGCTGTCAGGGATGCCTGACCTTTGTTGACGTGTACTTCACCGACATGTGAATCAACGACTAAAAAATACTGTGGGATATACTGTCAAGGCTGCTTGACCTTCGCTGATGTGTGAATCAATAGCTGATACTCTATGGGTATATTGTCAAGATTTCTTGACCTTCGCTAACATGTGAATCAACGGCTCATTCTATGGGTACATTGTCAAGGTTGTTTGACCTCCATTGTCGTGTAGATCACCGGAGCATTGCGTTGTGACCCCCGCCGGGGATCCACTGGGGAAATATGAGTAATCGATCATGAAATCCTCGAATAGCTGTAGAGCTCTGATAGGTTTAATCGCTATCAGCTGAGATAACGTCAAGGATGCTTAACTTTCGTTGATATGTGTGTCAATGGCTTAAATGTACGTTGTAATCCCCTACTGCGGTTTCACGTTGTAACCCCCTTTCGAGGACATACGTTGTAACCATCACTGATGTGTGTAGCAGTGGCTGGTCATCGGATGGTTTTTGATGCTCTGTTGGGTTTACTTCCAACGGTTATCATGATGTCAAGGCTGCTTGACCTTCACTGATTTGTGTGTCAACGGATGAGCATGCGTTGTTACCCCTGTCGGGGATTCATTTATGGTAACGACCCAGAGATGGCGGCATCGGACCTGTACAAGGTATTGCCGGATGTGATTTATAACAAATGAGATCATTGGCAGAGTATACCTCGGGTTCGGGTGACTACCAATGAGCGACGTACAGACTCAAAGTTTCATCTGAGAAGACCAGGCTTTTATGCTGTTTTGCTCAATCGCGTGGCGTTTTTATTCCTGATTTGACCTTTCTAGTCCATAAAACTCCAATCTAACTCGAATTGGACCGAAAGCCGAGGGTGGGACCCACATAGGGTGTGCAGCGAGTGCACTTTCTTTACTTGGCGCAGTGAGCTCAAGCTGACTAATCGCAGATGATAAATTCCAGCAGGTTCGCAACATAAGTCATTTTCAGCTTGTCGCGCGAAGAGAAATCTGTGAGCCTCCTTCAGATCTGCTGAGTTTGGGCTATTTTCTACAAATTCTATCACCGTACAAGTGTTATACACTATCCTGGTAACGTATGCATGTATTTTTTCCAGTTTTTTATCCGTTGGATTTTGAGTTATCGTATGAAATGCATCTAAACACATAGTAGTGTTTATGTATGCACAAATGACTTGATAAAAAATATTCAACATAGTAAATGTTAGTATTAAACCATGTTGAACATAATGATGTGAAAAAATTTGACTTTTGACACAGTCAAATTGGCACCTTTTTCTGCTATTTTTTGTCCTATTTTAGGTCCAATGAGCAAAAGGTAGAAAGGCAAAGTACTCCTGATATTGAGGTTAACCTTATGCATGGATGATTTTGATTTTTCATGCATATATTATGTATATGACTTTGGGGCAGGTGTGCTACTGAATGGCCACCTAGATATGCCTATGTGCATGTGGATAGTCCTATTTTCAAAGGGGACTATGGCAAAAAATTTCCAAATGTAGGCATTGGGTAGTCATGCATTTTAACTCTATTGTATGTTAAAGTAAATGCATGCATGCATATAGTCATAAATGCTTTTTAGAAAGCTCCAGATAAGGAAATACCACATCCTTTCTGAGGTGATTTGGAGACTTATTGTCTAGATATTTATGGATCCGGATTAGCCGAGCAGTTCCCATAGGACCACTTCTGGTATACGGCGGAGGGCTTCTGAAGTGCCTCGTCCCCGTTCTGTCAGACAGCCTCGTCGGTTGGTGGAGGTCGTGATTCGTCCTGTCCGGGCAGACGTGCCAGACGTCAAGGATGAGGAGGCGGATATTCCGATTGAGGATCCCACTCCTGCTGCACATGTTCCTCGTAGGGAGCTACCTTGTATTCAGGTGGAAAACCCCGAGCTGCTTGGTGATTTGAGCTGACATCCATCGATGTATTTGCATGCTAACGAGGTATGGCATTAGAATTTGATCTTCCTTCTTTCCTATTGATGAGGATTAAAGGGTTCTGATGTTGATCTGCATTTTATGCAGGTTCCCGGCTTCACACAGTCTCGAGGGAATTGGTTTAGTATACACTCCATGTATCAGGCTCTTCATCTTGATTATAGAGCCTTAGTGCATGACTGGGGATTCAGGGCATTCTTTTACATCCTTCCCCGTCGTTGTCCCTGGGGTTATCTCAGGGCATTGTCTAAGTGATGGTTTCATCATACTTAGTCAGTCCATCTACTGGATTGCGAGGTGTTGATGACGCCGATGGATTAGCGATTTATCACAAGGATGGAGTTTGGAGGGGAGCCAGTGCCTTGCATGGCGAATATTACCCCTACTGCCGTCAGATCCTTGTTAGGAGTTTCGGCGGAGGTGCTCAAAGGCAGGACTGTCTGTTCAGGTCCTTTGAGTGTAGATGCTATGAGCGGGCTTTTGAGTGAGCCCATGCCCGATGATGTCAGAATCAAGGATCGTGTTCTATGGCGATTGTTCCTGATGATCATTAGAGGCTGCTTCATAGCAGATCACTCTTCTACAGTTTCTTTCGCATTGATCAGCCCTACGCGTGATGTGGACCGTATTGGAGAGTATGATTGGGGCTCCTACACCTTTGCCTATTTCCTCCGGGGCATGCGGATGAGCTAACATGGTTTGACCGAGGCTTGGCTAGGCTTTTACCCATTTCTGCTGGTGAGTATTTCTCTTGTCTTTTCCCATTTATAGGTTAATAGTGTTTACTGATAGCAGATGTTTTGCCATTGTGTTGGCAGTTTTGGGCCTATGAGAGGCTCTTAAGCTTGCGTCCTATGAGTGTATTAGGTTTAGATACTTATCCACGAGGACGACGATGGCATCATTCTATTTTGTCGGAGGTCCCTGTAGCTGAGGGCTTCACTCACTGCCGTATGCAGCTGGAGTTGATGACAGCTGATACCATCACATGGATTCCTTATTCAGGGGAACACTTGACCATCGGCTTTGAGGATGGATACCCGACTGGAGTCGAGTACTTGATTTCCACCAGGACAGTTCCTCTCTTCACAAATGGAGGTTGGGAGCTCTATTTAGGAGAGCGTGCTATTAGGAGCACCACAGGGGAGATCCGTATGCCGATCTTGCCTCCTGCCAGGCGTCATTGGCTTGTATCGCAGTCACCCATCACTGATATCCCATTGTTGGGGGTTGACGGTTTTGCATTGTCAGAGGGTCCATGTACCCAGGAGACGTTCCAGCGGTGGTGGTCCCCTCGCACTATTGGAGCCCACTCCCGCACCACACAGTTTATGGGGGATATGGTTCCAGGATCCTTGATGATGACGGATTGGATAGCTTGTGTCCGAGATCCAACTCATATGACCCAGATTGATAGTTTGACCCGGCAGTTGGACCAGGCACATATATTTATCCAGCATTTGGGCAGAGATCCAGCAGAGGAGGATTCATTTTTTCCTTCCAGCTCCAGCGCTGGCCCCTCAGATGACCCATTCGGTTTTGCTAGCATAGATCCTCCTCTATATAGGCCTAACATCCCTGTTGATAGAGATTCAGTGACTCAGGAGGAGTTACATCAGGTGGACAGGATTGATGATGTGGACATCGACACCTTGGTCTTCTTCTGATGTGTATTCTCGTTATATCTTTTGATAAGCCTCTGTTAGATATTGGGTGGTTGTACCCTATTCTCGCTATATCTTTTGATAGGCCTCTGTTAGTAGTAGGGCATCTGTGCCCCATTTCCCTGTATTTGTAGTTGTACAGAGATGATGTATTAGATGATGATATACTTAGGAATGTATGCACAGTTTTTTCCATTCCCTATATCATATTGCCATCTATTATCTGCGATGCATGTATCATGTTATGCATATGTATGTATGTCTAGAGATATTCGGCATTGACCCCTGGATGGTCTTATGACACGGCCCGCACAGATGTCTTCTTCGACAGTTAGCCGTATAGATCATACATGTGACAACCCGAGAATTTAGAATATTTTTAAAAATTTTATTAATTGATTTAAGTTTCAAAATTAGAACCTAGATAGAAAATTAGTTTATGTGTTTGAATCAAGTCCAGATCAAGTCTAGATTAAAAGTTACAAGTGGTCAAACATCGTTGACCACTCACGAAAACTGAAATCTGGGCAGCCCAGATTTCCAGATTTCTTCTGACAAGATGTTCAATGCCTTGGATCTTACTTCTGGTAATGTATTTGGTCCGGTTGTTGTTTTACAGTTGAAGTATGACATGAAGACTACATGTTTAAGCCTTTATTTCACTCAAGTCCCTAACAGAATTGTTTTTAATCTTGGTCAAACTAGCTTGACCGATCTGCTTTGATGAAGATTCTGGAAAACCCAGAATCTTCAAGAACAAGTCCCTGACATGTAGTTTGACTGGATCAAATCTTCATTTCTTGTTATTGTTAGTCCGATCTGATGACATTTTATTTGTACCCTACCATGTGGTCTTCAAGATCAACCCTTTTTATTACACTGAATAAGCATGAAATCCAACTTATGAAGATTCAAAGAAGGCAGTACGGACTGTTCTTCATTTCTGGAAAACCCATAAATGAAGAACAACTCTGACATGATATTTGGTTGCTTAGATCTCTTACTGGTGAAATGTTTTGGCCATGATCTTAGTATATAGTTATAGTATTACACGTACACTATAATCTACACACTTTATGTAACCTAGAACATAACGCGAACAAGGATCAAAAGTTGGTCAAACCACCCCCCTAGCTCACTGACATGAGTTTCTGGGCATGCACCAAGAACACCAAGAACACCTATAGCGATGGGTCTGTCGCTATAGGGCCCTATAGTGACAGTTTTAATTTCTTATTTCCGGAAATTATTAAATAAATTGAAATAAATAGATTTTAATTATTAAAAATACTAAATAAATTCCGAAAAAATATTTTAAATTACGAAAAAATAGTTTTTAATTATTTAGAGTATATTTCATAAATATTTAATATTTTTGGAATATAAATTGTATTTAATTTATTTAATTATAATATTAAATAAATTATTTAAAAATAATTTTAATTCATGAAAAATCATGAAAAATAATATTATGGTAAAAGGAAATATTTTAAGTTATGTTAAGTGACTTTTAATATTTTGGGCTAAATTTCATTAATTAATTAATATTAATGATAGTTAACTTATTTAATAATTATATTAAATAAATTATGGAAAAATAGAATAAATGATTTAAAATTATATAAAAATGATTTAAGTATTATAAAATATTTTAAGTTATAAACTATAACTTTTGATATTTTGTCATGAAAATATTAATATTTTAATATTAAAAGCAATTATCGGATAATGAATTTAATTGTTTAAAAAATCATATAAAGGTGATTTTAAAGTATTAAAATACTTTGATATATTATAAATATATTATAATATTATGACATGTATTTCATTAATATTTGATAATAAATAAATATTAGTGATAAAAGAATTAAGTAGTATTTAATTTATTTAAATGCGTTATTAATGATTTAAAAATCAAGATAAATAGTAATAATTATTTAAAAATTATTATGAGACTTTGAAAAATATTTCGACTGTTATTGAAATTATTTAAGTTAATTGTTAAATGTTAAGTCAGAGTTTAATTGAACTTAGACTTGATAAAAGTCCGACTAGACCGTCGGGATGTTAGAATTGTGTCGGGTTCAACTCAGACTGCCATAGTTTGACTTGATACCGAGTCTTATGTGTGTTATAGACTGACAGGGTTATGTGTTATGTGTTTAGATTATTCTGTATATATATATAATAGTATTATATTATGATGATATTATTCTAATATTGGAGATCTATATTACTAATATTAGGTCTTCGGATAAAGCGTTATAAATTGCATTGCGGTAATCAACGATTCAGGCAAGTTTGTTTTACTTAACTCTACTAAGAGTTGTTTCATTTGGATATGTTTATGGTTAATCATTGCAGATTGCCATGTATAATTGTACTCTGTACATATTGCATGTATAAGTCAGGTATGAAAGGCTGATCACCTTCATTACCCTTCGGTTCAGATATAATTACTCATGTAAAATATTTGTTCAGTCAAAATTTGTTCCTGCTAGTTCACAATTATATTGTTGAATTATAGCCAGCTAATTATTCAAATCATTTCAATCATGATATATCGTTATATTGTTAAATTTAAACTTGCTGGGCAACTTTCATGCTCACTCTTGCTATATCATGATAAACATTGCAGATTAAGACGAACATGTCGGATACAGGAAAAGATTAAAGAAAGTTCCAGCTTTAGTTTACGTTTGTAGTTAGAATTGTAATAGTAATGTATATAATGTTATTGTAAGTTAAATAAGTTATGTATTGTGTATTAAGTTAAGGTTACTCAACCTTGGGGAATAGTGTGTAATGTAATGTATAAACAATTTATGTTTATATCTTCCGTAAATAGTAATATTTGTATAGAATGATCAAACCGGATCCTAGGTGATTTAGGACCTGGATTCGGGGCCGTCACAATACCCCACCGTTAGTGGTGGTATTGGGTATGCGATCGTGGTATGATAGGATGTCACCACCAGACAGGGTGACTGTAGATCATTTGCTGCAGCATACTATGACTTTATTGATGTTTTAGTTCCAGCAGGGTTTGTAGACGGGATGCTAGAGCATTGGATACCGGATAGGCAGGTTCTTCGATTCGGGACCCATGAGTTGACTCCTACTCTGGAGGAGTATGCACGATTGACAATGCTGCCTTTAGACAGACCTTACGTGCACCTGGCTTTCGGAGACATTAGTAGACGATTCATGACTCTCACTGGATTACGGCGCAGAGTAGTACAGGATGAGCTGACATCTAGGTACGTGATATCCCAGCATTTTCTGTATGACAGATTTGGCTCGGAGGATAGCTATTCACGATATTCTGGGGATTTCATCGTACCGGAGGATCACTGGCATTTCACCAGGGTTGATGTACTGCTGTTGTGCGTACTGTCGTATGTCTATATGCCATAATACATGGACGTGATAGACATTGGTGTCATCATGGCTGTGAGAGCTCTTAGAGAGGGTCGTACCATTGTACCTATGATTGTAGCAGAGACCCTGCGGTCAGCATCTTACTGTTGCACTTATCCGACAGAAGTGTTCACTGGGAGTTCGATCATGCTGTATGTGTGGTTTATGTCACACTTGAGACCGATTGGTACCTTTAGAGGGCATGGATATTGCTTCACCCATGATGTAGCTATGTCATACTCATTTCGGCCATCGGAGTGTATAGATGCTCTGTCTTGGTCCACATTTTTGGCATATATCAGAGATCCTTTTAGTATATTATCGTGTTCGGGGCTTAGCTCACCATACAACTTCATTACTCATGCTCCGGGCATGGACTACCTCCCTCTGGCTGGTTTGAGAGGTGTGACTACTTATCACCCACTGGCCTTGATGTCATAGTTTGACCAGTTCTAGGATTTTCATCTTTTCGAGGGGGCGATAGGTCAGCGTTCAGCTTCTTAATATCTCTCAGCAGAGGACCGATCCTGTGTATGTCGCTTCTTTGGGATCGTGAGATAGTCGCTGCTTTTTTTGTCGATCATCCAGTTGTTGTTACAGAGTATTCCACATGGATGGAGCAGAGATTTTATCACCATGGTAATATTCACGATCTGGGATAGTGAGTCAGATGATGTAGAGCCCATGGAGGACATCGATTCATACATTGAGGAGGAGCCCGATGCAGGGTTGCCAGCATTTCTTTCGGATTCTCCTAGCACCAGTACTGGTGTGATTCAGCACTTGGCACAGTACATAGGGTAGAGTCTTCATCTGATGACCTTTGAGATAGATCAGGCTCTATCTATGATGTTGACTGCCCTTGATGGGAGGGACGCAGCTCTATTAGAGAGCGACAAGGCATTAGCTCGCAGAGATGTCGCTGTTGTTGAGCGGGATGAGGCCAGATTAGCCAGAGACGCAATGACAGTCGAGCGGGATAGTGCTATATCTGCCCGAGATATAGCCGTCACAGATAGTACTGCCGTGAGGTCCCTCACCACTGGCATGATCACAGAGATGAGCGCATATATTGACGAGCATATGGTCACCATGCAAATGGCTGCAGATCTGTTGGGTCGGGTGGATATTCTCATACAGGAGACCACAGCTTCATCTCCATCTTCCGA
This sequence comes from Panax quinquefolius, assembly GCA_020205615.1. Lineage (NCBI taxonomy): Eukaryota > Viridiplantae > Streptophyta > Magnoliopsida > Apiales > Araliaceae > Panax > Panax quinquefolius. The sequence continues at coordinate 83,819,621 of CM035162.1, forward strand.
GAGTCACCATGCAGATGGCTGCATGAAGGTTCCCAAATTATCACAATTTACTTGACGGGAAGTTAATATGGTCTTTCAACTGGAGCGAATTTAGGTGGTGCCTTTCCTGAGCCTCAAAGAATTAGTCTTCTCACGAGCCCAGTAATCAAACACCGACGGGATAGCCTCCTGGTGGAGGGACCACACAACATACATTCACATATATCGCGTCTCACCGTAAGAAAATGATGACATGTGTGAAGCACTAATATCACAAGCGGATATGGTGCGAAGCACTAATATCACAAGCAGATATGGTGCGAAGCACTAAGTGCAATAAGGAAATGCATTCGTACACATTCATCATAAAATGAAAATGCAACATCCACACATAAGCAAATAACAGTTTTGAAAAGATTGTAATAGCGCCTTAAGTCCTCTTACTGGAGTCCCCAGCAGAGTCGCCACCTGTCGACGTCGGGATTTTTTAATTGTCCCTTTCCGTTACTTGTTCTTTGGTGTTCTCATTTTAGGTGAGATTTGTTTGAAAAAACAAGTGAAAAAGGTCCGACATGTATAATGTTGATGATGGGACTGTTAAGAGTCACCAGTTGGTTTTTTAAATGGTTGTACCAACACAACCGAGAAAAGGTTTGCACATTAACCCAGTGATGTGACACTGCTAAACGAGTCGGTGAAACCAAGATTCATTAGGGTCCGAAGACTTGTTTATGCGAAGGGAAGGTGTTAAGCACCCCCCGACATCCGTGTTAACACGGTAACCACCTCTTTTCAAGAAACTATTATCTGAATGTGTGTGTGTGTGGGTCAATGTGCTGTTATTTAGAAGTAGTGTGAGGCCTCGTTCGCACCTATATACACAGGGTTTGAATTTATGTAAAAATTCAATTTTAAGCAAAATATGGCAGTGATGTTTTATAAAAGTGGTTTTTCAAACCCTAATGCTCAGTAATTGAGACCTTTTACACTTCCATTGTATTAAGTGTTCGGCTTGATTGATTTTATTTTACAGATGCGAGGCATCCTTACGAAAATAATGTACAAAATAATGCCAACTTCCTTATGGGTATGGAAACCATCTGAGGAAATTTAGACACCGCAGAATAATTTACAAGCTGCTTACAGCTGAAAATGTCCATCACGGGGACCGAATCTAGATCCAATGGATTGAATCTGTGATCACATGATTCCTAGGCGCACAAGATACCGCAATTTGTATGAAAGTAGTAAGCAGGTATATATATAAAAGTTGTAAATATATAAATATATACAGACATGATCACCAACCACGAAGCACCTCCATGGGGGATCAGAAATGTAAATAAAGCTGTAAAAGCTATCAACCGCCACGGAGGAAACTCCAGGCGGGACAAAACATAAATAAAGCTGTAAATACGGTCAACCGCCACGAAGGAACTCGGTAGGGGCGAAATATAAATAAAGTCAGTAAGCGATCAATCGCCCACGAAGAAACTCGAGCGGGGATTTAAATATATATATATATATATATATATATATATATATTATATATATATATATAGTTCGACAACAGTTCATATATATAAGTATATATATATATATATATATAAGTGAATAAACGCATACCGGATGTAAAATCCAGCTCATCAAACAAGTCCCAAACACACGCTTAATATACATAAGTATATATATATTAAAGCGATAACGCTCCAGATGTAAAATTTAGGCTCATTGAATGCGAGTCCAACACACGCTTAATATATATAGTATATATATATATATATATATATATATATAGTAAAGGAATAAATGCACCGAATCAAATTCAGGCTCATCGAACAAAGTTCAACACATAGTTCATATATATATATATATATATATATATATATATATATATATATATATATATATATATAGAAAAGCAAATAAACACTCGCATCAAGTTCAGGCTCAATCGAGGCATAACTTCGATAATGTTAGTTAATATATATATATATATAATAATATATATATATATATATATATATATATATATATATACTGAAACAAAACCACGGACCAAAGTTCGGGCAAATGTGCGCAACACGACTCTCAACGTGAAGGTGTGTACAGAGATGAAGAGAAAGACTGTAAAGTGTGTGAGAAAGCTTACAGTTGACTGCCAAAGAAGACTTCTATATCTTTAGAGTGGGTAAACACTGGCTTTTGTAGGTACAAAAGAGGCTATATATGAGCTCACAAGTGCTTCCTCGTCGTTTTCTCTTAAAAAATGGGCAGTCCAAGCTCTCTATTTATAGACATTTATTTAAGATATATGTACTGCGGGCAAGCACGCAGTGTACGGAGAGGCAACCCGAGTGGGCTCGAGTTTTTTGGGTAGGGTCATCTCTAAAAAAATGCGCTTTCAAGACGCTTTGTAATGTCCACTCGAACTTTCAGAAGTGCAATCCGAGCATCCGTTTGAGGTATATAGGACCTATTTCAGATCGCCGTTGTCGAGAGTTGTACGATGGCATGGGATTAGAGTTTGTACGAAGTCATTGAAGATGGGTTGATGCCCTCCGGTCTTTAAGCTTCATCTTTCATCTGCTGTTGCCGCCTGATAGTCACTCAAGATTGGTTAGTCTTGTGGGACATCGTTGCGTAGAGATGTTGAGATGACGTGGTGGGGCATCGCGTTGGCGAGATGATGATGTTGCTCCTCACCGGCATCGGTGTTATCGCAGGATTAGGTTTGATCATGCGGCGTTGCTCGACTTCGTTTGAGATTGGGCTAGCTACCCGATTGTTGAAGGTCCTCATTGTAATCTTTGAGGTGTGTACTTGTCTTCCGGTGTTATCATCGAGTTGGTACAAAACATCTCGTTGTGAGCACCGAGATTGAAGCTGGTCGCATTTGAAACAAGCATTTCTGGGGTTATCGCCGAAACTGTATTCCTTGGGGTTATCACCAAGGTTGGTGGCTATTCCCATGGTTGTGGTAGAGGAATACCTCGGGGTTATCTCCTAGATTAATCGATCTTCTCTGGTGTGTGTTTGATTATTGTATCACATCGCCCTCGGGGTTATATCGAGGTTGGGCCGCATTACTCTAGTGTGTGTTACGGGTTGATGATGAACTTCCGGTAGTATCCGAAATGGATATGGATTGTCTTTCAGGGTTCCCTCTTAAAAGACGAATCTGTCCTCCTGCAATGTTAGTGACAGTAGTATAGAAAATTTTGAGTGTCTACAAGTATAATAGAATATATGAAACTGCAAATGGATTTTTGCCACCATGAGGTAATCCACGTAGACAGATTATTCCAACGGAATAATAAAGAATGTAATAACAGAAGAATTCACCAGGCGTGTGTAATCCGCACAAACAGGTTATTCCAACAGAATAATAAAGAATGGAACCAAGTCATGCGTAATCCGCACAGACAGGATATTCTAACAGAATAATAAAGAATGGAACCAGGTCATGCGTAATCCGCACAGACATGATATTCCATCAGAATAATAAAGAATGGAACCAGGTCATGCGTAATCCAAACAGACAGGATGTTCCAACAGAATAATAAAGAATGGAATAACAACCCTTACGAGTATTGAAAGAAAATAACTATCTTCATGAATACGAAGGAATAATACCCCTTACGGGTACAACAAATAATATCCCTTACTAGAATAATAATAATATCCCTTACCTTAGAAAGAAATTGGATACTGGAAAAGTGAGGTAGCAGACTTCTCTTCTTCTTTCTCTCTATAATTTCTCTCTCAAGAGTTTCAGTGAATTCGTAAGAAATAATGAAGGAATGAGCTTTTATTTATAGGAGAATGGACCTATAGTAACTAATTCATGAACGGTCCATTTTGATTTACTTTTAAACGGACGGTCCATATTGATTTATTATTAAAATTAAAGCAATGATCCATACTGATTTACTATTAAAACTTTAAACCAGCGATCCATATTGATTTACTATTATAACTTTCCACCAGCGGTCCATATTGAATTACTATTATATCTTCAACCAACGATCCATATTGATTTACTATTATAACTTCAACCAACGGTCTGAAAAATTATCACATCTCCTCATGGAATAATATTGTACCCAAAAATGATTTGGAATGAAAAGAAATATATTTTTCGGTGAATAGTACCCTAGTGAATAGTACTTGAGAATAGTACCCATGAATAGTACCCACAAACCTAAAAGTGTCCCAAATACTCGAGTGAACAATACTAGAGTGAATAGTAACACAGTGAATAGTAATCCATGAATAGTACTCAAACACGAAAAGTGCCACGAATACTGGATTAGTCAATATAACCTCCGGATATCAATTATTATCGAAATAAATATCGATTTCTACTAACACTAATAATTCTCACCTGAATGGAACTATCAATTTCATCTTTAATCAACACGAACTTATTAAATGGCATTAATATTATAATTCATAATATTTAACAACACGGTCATTCCCAAGAAAGAAGGGGGCTTTAGATAAGGATTTCACCTTATTAGGCGCCGCAATTAGGAGACCAAACCTCTCTCCGATGAACTTCTAGACATTGTCGATATTGCAAATAATAATATGAATAACTTTGTGCGTCTCAATTATTGATTTAATAATAATAAATATTATCACGGATGATCTTTAAGACAATAATTGAATCAATAATATGAGAGATATGATGCGTTAATTCATAGCAATAATTGAGTATAGCTGAGTGACTTATTACGTAAGCATCGATAATCAATATCGTGTGCTATAGTGCAACCACTCGTATTACTGTACTTTTACTACCGGGTAGTTCAACAGTTTTAACGGTAACACTTTCGTCGTTATTTTTATAAAAAGATAATTCTGTCATTTTCTAAATACGAAAATACTTCCGTTGTGGGGTCCACCAATGATTGTGTCGTCGTACGGATATTCCCCGACAAAAAGAATATTTTATAACAACTTGCTTACTTTGCAAAAATTTTCACATATCACCCTTAACTTTAAACTTTTATCAATTTAACCATTTATGAAATAAAATAATAATTATAAGAAAATTGAATACCTTCATTTCATAAAATTTGGGGTCTTACAATCTCCCCTACTTATGAAATTTCGCCCTCGAAATTTACGTACATACTTGGTATTCGAAGAAATGAGAATACCTTGCTTTGGTATTCAAAGAAATGAGAATACCTTGCTTTCTTTTCAGATTATACCTTCCGGTTATATCCTCTCGTATCATGATTTTTCCATTGTTCATCTCCTATATTTAGGATATCATTCTAGAATATATCTTCAAAACAAAGGTCGATTGACATATCGAAATTGTCAACTTATCAAGTAAAAATTTTGGCTTAGGTAAGTCCCACACTTAGCGAAGTTTATTACTCGTCTCTCCCTTCTAGTTCTAGACTCATACCTCCTTGTGACCATATCCTTAAGCTCGATACCATTTGTGGCCCCCAAAATAGATATACATCACCCATCTTGAGTCGCCAGATATCACACTATAAAAATCAAATACAACTTCATTTATACAAGCTGTTGAACCGTGTCGTGTGAAATGCGACAACATATAAGTTTGTGAGTTTTAATACAAATGTATGTAACTCTCTCATGGTGCCTCGACCACAACTATCTGATGGTACTTTACATAAAAGTACAATCAAAAAGCTATTTTAGAAATTAAAATCTTTGGGAAGTACTCAAGGAAACCTTCATATATGGGAGGCCATGCGTCTAGGTTATGATAGATATCATATGTCCAAAGAATTATCCTTGGTTTACCCAAAAGTCCCCAAAGAAAAACAAGAATATTACTATCATCTTCTTTCCAATGGTGAGTCTTCTCTTGACATATAACTATCTCTGTTGTCTCCAAGTGAAAATTATATTTCAAATAAACTCCAAGATCATATAGGCAGTGCTCGTAGATATACTCAGCAAGTGGATGTGCACAACCATGTCTTATAATAACACGAGGTTGTATGTCATTAGACATCTTGTATAATAGTGGCAAAACACCCTTCCAAAGTTGGGTTCACCTCACCCTATTCAGTTCATCAAAATTAAATATCAAATGACGTATACAATACGACAAACTTATCTAAAGTTCTCAACAAAATTATTTTCATACAATTTAGGGAGAACCTCAATGCGACTATAGACCATTGTTCTATTCCCTGTTATCCTGCTTTCGACCCGACTACACTCTTATTACGAAATAAATTGTGAAGCGGAAGGGTGAACCAACTAAAATAAAGAATATCATGACTAAAGATAATTAAATTATCAATAGCCTTTATCGATAATGAATCGAGATTTAGAACATATGGCGAGATGATAAAACTTTTCAACCATAGTTGCGTGAGCGAAGCGATCCATTAGAAGAGTCGAATAGACCATAAAATCTATTATCTTCTCCACGTTAAAAATCCATCAACAATGTTTTATTCACTCGTAACATCAATTGACAATTCACATCCACAATTAGGTGAATAACTTCATAATCATAATTGTGGTTCTAAATTCCTCTTCGCACCTGGGGACGAAGATAATTTTCATCACCTATCTTTACCGAAACATCAAAAATCATGGTTATACCAAATCACAATTCACGCTTTCATAATCATACTAATAAATTCATCTTTGCACTCGACCAAAGATATTCATTAACAATTCATCTTTTTCTACGGCCAAAAGACATACAACCGTATTTTAGAAGAGTCGATTAGTGCATGATATCTACTATCTTTTACGAATTAAAAGTGTATAATCAATATTTTATCGCTGATACTCGACAATAAATAATCCACATCATCGAATCATCCCTACATTACTGCTAAGGATATTCATTATAATCATCAATGGTAAGCGATTATACTGAATAATCCATGGTTATAATCATACCAATAACTCGTCCCATCGATGCACTACGGGCCAATGAGGGACATTTACCACATCATCTATAACATTACGAAATATGATTATCTTTTCCACAAGAATAATCCAGGTCATAATCATACCAAGTCCATCTATGCACTTCATATGCCACGAGATGACTTTCAACATAATATAAGCATGAGGATAATGACAATTCAATAAAACTAGTTCAAGAATAAATTTTAAAGATTTATAAGTTAATTTATCCTGAACTCAATAATGTCCAAATTGTCAACATGATATTTCTTTGTGGAGTAAAATTGAAGAATGCTCAGATCGAATATTTCCATGAAAAGATCTTTGGATGAAGCGCAAATATCAAGGATATTCCACTAATTTCATGGAGTATAGAAGCCAAAACTTTAACCAACCGAAAGATAATAGAATATATGAAGCTGCAAATGGATTTTTGCCGCCATGTGGTAATCCACGTGATGCATTATTCCAGCAGAATAATAAAGAATGGAATAACGTAATAATTCACGGTGCGTGCGTATTCACATGCAGACGAGTTATTCAACATAATAATAAAGAATGGAACCAGGTCGTGCGTAATCCACACGCATGGATATTTTAACAGAATAATAAAGAATGGAACCGAATCATAATAATCCGCTTGCGATGTGAGGATATTCCAGCGAATAATAATAAAGAATTGAACTAGGTCATGCATAATCCGCATGTGGCAGACGATGTTCCAACAGAATAGTAAAGAATGGAATAACAATGAATTTCACTAGGCGTGCGATAGAAGCGCGCAGACGGGTTATTAAAACAAAATAATAAAGAATGGAATAACAGAAGAATTTCACCATGTATGCGGTACTTCGCATAGACAGGTTATTACAACATAATAATAAAGAATGGAATAACAACCCTTACGAGTATTGAAAGAAAATAACTCTCTTCAAGAATACGAAGGAATAATACCCCTTACGGGTACAACAAATAATATCCCTTACTATAATAATAATAGTATCCCTTACCTTAGAAAGAAACTGGATACTAGAAAAGTGAGGTAGCAGACATCTCTTCTTCTTTCTCTCTATAATTTCTCTCTCTAGAGTTTCAATTGAATTAAATGAAAAAATGAAGGAATGAGCTTATTTATAGGAGAATGGACTAAATAGAAACTAATTCATGAAACGGTCTAGATTGATTTTGTTTTAAAACGAACGGTCCATATTGATTTAATATTAAAACTTAAAGCAACGGTCCATACTTGATTTACTATTAAAACTTTAAACCAAATGATCCATATTGATTTACTATTATAACTTTCCTGACGGTCCATATTGATTTACTATTATATCTTCAACCAACGATCCATATTGATTTACTATTATAACTTCAACCAACAGATGCAAAAATTATCACATCTCCTCATGGAATAATATTGTACCCAAAAATGATTTGGACCGAAAAGAAATATATTTTTGGGGTGAATAGTTACCAAGTGAATAATCTTTGTGTGAATAGTACCCGTGAAAAGTACCCTAACAAGAAAAGTGTCCCAAATACTAGGAGTGAATAATACTAGAGTGAATAGTAATCAGGGTGAATAATAACCATTGAATAGTACTACGACACGAAAAGTGCTCCTGTATACCTGATGGTCGATATAACCTTGACACGTCAATTATTATTGAAATAAATATTGATTTCTACTAACACTAATAATTCCCACACAATGAAACTATCAATTTCATCTTTAATCAACACGAACTTATTCATCATTAATATTATAAATCAAAATATTTAACAACCGTGTCGTTCCCAAGAAAGAGGGGCTTTCAGATAAGGATTTCTCTCCTTATTAGCCTTGATGAGGGTGACCAAACCTCTCCTTGACAAAACTTCTAGACATTATCAATATTGCAAATAATAATAGGAATAACTTTGTCGTCTCAATTATTGATTTAATAATAATAAATATTATCTAGAGATGATCTTGTGACAATAATTGAATCGATAATATGAGAGATATGATCGTGATTACTATAGCAATAATTGAGTATAAATGAGTGACTTCTTACATAAGCATCGATAATCAATATAGGTATTGCTACTATGCAACCACTAATATTCTTGTACTTTTACTCTTTGGGTAGTTCAACAGTTTTAACGGTAAAACTTTCGTCGTTATTTTTATAAAAGATAATTACATCATTTTTTTAAATACGACAATATACTTGTTAATGGGGTCCACTGATTATTGTGATGTAAATGCGGATATTCCACAGCGAAAAGAATATATTATAAGAACTTGCATACTTTGCAAAAAATTTCACATATCACCCTTAACTTTAAACTTTTATCAATTTAACCATTTACGAAATAAAATAATAATTATAAGAAAATTGAATACCTTCATTTCATAAAATTTGGGGTCTTACAATCTCCCCTACTTATGAAATTTCGCTCTCGAAATTTACGTACGTACTTGGTATTCAAAGAGATGAGAATACCTTGCTTTGGTTTTCAAAGAAATGAGAATACCTTGCTTTCTTTTCGGATTGTACCTTCCCGATTATATCCTCTGTATCATGATTTTTCCATTGTTCATCTCCTCTATTTCAGATATCATTCTAGAATATATCCTCAAAACAAAGGTCAATTGACATATCAGAAATTGTCAACTTATCAAGTAAAAATTTCGGCTTAGGTAAGTCCCACACTAGCGAAGTTTATTACTCGTCTCTCCCCTCCTAGTTCTAGACTCATATCTCCGCCAACGACCATATCCCTAAGCTCGATACCATTTGTGGCGCTCCCAAATGAGATATACATCACCCATCTTGAGTCGCCGATATCACACTATAAAAATCAAATACCAACTTCATTTATACAATCGTCGAAAGCGTAAATGCAGAATGCATCTGACAACAGAGATAAAGCTGTGATTTTTAATACAAATGTATGTAACTCTTATGGTGCCTTGACCACAACCTTAGAATGGTACTTTACATAAAAATACTGATTAAAAGCTGTTTTAGAAATTAAAATCTTTGGGAAGTACTTGTGACACCCCAAATCCGGGTACTTCAATTCCACGAGATTTGGTGTTCATTGTCTGAAAAATATCATCTATCTATCTACCCATAATAAATGCAAACCATGCAATAGATATGAGTGAGCACAATTGCAATAAGCTAACCTTAAACATCATGCGGAAACATAAACATTAAGTCTTAAACAACATCAGTCTTAACACATAAATACATCATCTAATAAAATAACAAGTCTTCATCACTTGTTAACCTTGCCTTCTGCGTTTACTAGTGGAAGGTTAAATTGTTCTTTCATTCTTAAGCGCAATGTTATTATTAAGCAAGAGTGAGAGCAAATTTGCCCACAAGTATAACAAAAATAAAATAATGATAAAATAACATGCGAGTGAATCAAAGACATCTGAATAAAAGCCTGACTTTTGAATCGAAGAATAAATAACAAGAATCAAAAGATTTACGAGGGTCATAAGACCTTAAACTATGTCCTAGGTTATCAAGGGTTATACTTGAAACCTTTAACGATCGTAAGACTATGGACCTTCTACTCATACTTAGGGGGATCGACCCTTAGTACCATCTTTGTGCACAATATCTTAACGTTAACGCATAAGTAAATCCTTTGCGGGGTTGTTCATCTTACTTTGACATTCGAGTGCACTTTGAAAGGAAGTTTGGTTTGGATAATTCAATAAGGGTTTGAAATTTAGAATCGTTCATCAACTAAGGACTAGTTAAATTAATAAAGTTCACTAGTCTAATAAGGTTCAACAATAATGATATTCGATTTGAATAATAATCTCAAGAAGTATACAATAGGACAATTATTGTATAAGCTGAATCATGCTTTGAAAAGATAATCAATATTTAATATAACATTTGAACTTGAATAATAGTAATGATAATTTACTCGAGGTAAATAATAAACTTGAACAATAATGACAAGTAGGGTTCTAAACTTGCCTTGATAAGTAGATTACACTTTAACTAAGCATGTTCTTTGAATTTAATCCTACATACCATTCACATTCACAATACCGATTAATTATAACTTAACTACATCAAAAACTCATTCTCTTTGTCTACTTTGATTATTAACTATACTTAGTTAATTTACCACTTTATCACATAATTTATACTACATGAATTACAAGTTAATTATGTATTCAATAATTCGATCCACACTTGATTATGTTATTTACATATTAAACATCTGTTTTACATCTCATTATACTTCTAGCATGTTTACATGATCATTACGTTAAGTTACTAACACATTGCTAGACTTAATATTTTAAAAATAATTCATTCCGAACTTTCTGGAGAATGGTACCTGCTCCGGCTCCAACATTACACTTGGTCTTATTGTTGCGGCTTACGCACAAGTGGATTATATGGCTCGAGTCATGGTAAATGATAAGATCTGATGGCCACTTGGCTGAAAATAGACAATGGCCGGAACTACTACTAGCATGTACTAGACACAGAAATGGCAGGTTCGCAAAAAATCACGAACATGCCAATTTCTACCAATTTCTTAATTTCTACTCGAATTTAGACATACCCACATGTTATAATTCATGTATAATCATAACCCAACATTTATATAATGACTTTAACCAATTTAAACACTTAATTACAGAATTTAAGCATGCAATTTCACTAACTTTGATGTTCTTGAAGGTTTTGAAAATAAAGCATGAAAATTGTCACTATAGATTCGTTATAACACCGAATCCGTTCCTTTAAACTTTGGTCTCTTCGTATCAACATGCATAATAACATACGAGTGTAAAATTTAGGGATAATATACGATCAACACATGAAATATCACGTATAAGGCCATATGGTCAAAACCCAAACTCTGTAATTTATGAAAAACATATACGACGTGTGTTTTCATGAAACCCGATGATATAGTTTACATAATATATATAAATCAAATACAATTTGATAACATTTAACACATATATAAACTTATAATCATATCATTTCCCAAATACTGAGATTCTGAGAAAAACTTGTAAGCCATTTTTCTATGAAAACTCAATGACGTAAAAAATGCAAATTTGGTTTGGAGAAATTACCCAGAGTATAGATTTAGAAGAGATGATCAGTGGTGATCCTTTCACAAGTATTTGTTTGATTACACACTCACAATTTTGTTCACAATACTTTAATTATCTCTGACAAACTCTCTCTGAGTATTCACTAGACTTAATAAAATAATAAAAGAAAAGAAGACGTCGTAATAAATAAATTGGCGCATTGTGGTCAGTTACCCATCATGGGTTAACGGCCCTCAACCTCTACTAGTGCTATGTTTGGTTAGCCTTAAAAGGCTTATTCTCATTTCATTTAATAAAGCCTTTTATCATATAGTTTAATCATGTCACACCCACTTGCACAATAAATCAAATATCTTATTTAATATAATAAAATATGATAACTTCTCATAAATTCACATGAATCATATATTTAATTTTCTCATTAATTAATTATATCAATTTGTTAAATCTCTAATTAATAATTAAATTAAAATGCCAATAGGATTATTAAATATTTCTTTTAATCTGATAAGCTCACATAATCACATACTTCCGATAATAAAATTCTCTACATTAATTTAATAAATGTAACACATATAATTAACTTAATACACCACAATTGCATTAATTAATTATTTAATCCAATAATTAAATCATCAAAAAATATTTATTTAATTCAATAAATATTAAAATTAATTTACAAAATCTAGATTCTTCACATCTTTCCCCCTTAAAAGGATTCGTCCCCGAAATCACGACTCAATAAATTCGACCCGTTACATTCTCCCCCCTTACAAAGATTATGTCCCAGGTGCTTACACATAATTAAGTAAATAAATGAGGTAATTCTTCATCATATTCTCTTGAGTTCCCACGTAGCTTCTTGACGTTGTGGTTCCTCCAAATTACCTTAACGGAAGGTATAACTTTATTTCTAGAACTTGTTCTTTTTGGTGACAATTTGGACAGAATTTCTTCATAAGATAAGTCTTTTCAATATCACGGGTTAAGTATTAAATTACATGCTTGTAATCGGCTTTGTAGGTCGTAACATAGAAATATGGAAGGCGTTGTGGATATTCTCGAGTCTTTAGAGGTAGGGCTACCTGCATACAACTTCTTCGATTCTTCTCGATTACTTCAAATGGCCCAATGAATCTTGGGCTCAATTTCCCTTTCTTCCTGAACACAGTCTTTCCTTTCGAGGAGAGACCTTTAAGAAAACATAACTACCTAATTCAAATTCGATATTTTTATGATGTGGATCGTATTTCTTACATCGATCTTGGTACGCTACGAAATGCGTGCTTTCGGATCACTTTGACTATTTCTATTTATCGCTGCACTGTACAATTTTAGCCCTAGCAATTGCCTTTCACCAACTTCATCCCGGTAAGAAGCGGAGTTTTGCACTTTCTGGCCGTATAACACTTTATAAAGGCGGCGTGCAATACTAGCATAATGGCCGCCATTGTTGTAGCCGAACTCTACTAACGGTGAGTGATCATCCTTATTTCCTTTAAAGTCCATCACACGTGCTCTTATCATATCTTCTAATATCTGAATCGTTCTTTCGC